>CAMZMU010000117.1:116220494-116686427 GCA_947311845.1 Poa pratensis
TTTGGTGGCTATGGATTGCTTGCCTTGATCGATCACCCTCCCAGCCTTTATATAGGTGGCTGGGTCCCGGGAAACATAACCGACCAAGGTTACATATATGGAAAGCCTTAACCGACTATACTTGATCTAACTTGGAAAACACTCTTCGTTTTAGGCCTTCCTTCATGGGCTTCGATTAATCTTTGGTCTTTCTTTGATCATCCGTGCACCGGGTATCCTTATAGCTGGGGTACCCACAGAGCATAACCTCGTCATTAGCCCCGAGTACTTGCTTGACTCGAAGAATCAAGCATGTGCTCCCTTCATCGTGCACGTCATAGTCTTTGCTTTTATACTCGCTCGAATTCGAGCTCAGCTAACTGCTTACTTGAGCAAAAACCTTAATACTCCAGTCAGACTCGAGTCCCTGGATTCGAAGCCTGGAACATAGTCGAAATTGATTTGCCTAGGGAATTGACATAGTAGGCCTGACTTACTCGAAAATCGAGCTCAGTTAACCGCACATTTGGGCGAAACCATACTAGCCTTCAATCAGATTCGAGTCCCCGGACTCGAAGCTGGAACACTTTTCGAGTCCCCTGGACTCGAAGCTTGAACATACTGGACAGACTCGACTCAGGCCGTTGTAGGTCTTACTGATTCGTTCTGCAGTTTATCTTTTATACCTAACGCGTCCGTCAGGATTTTCATCAGGTCTGTTGACACGGAAAATTTCAAGGGAAAACACTGGTTGGAGCGTCCCTCGGCCCATCTCGATTGCTCGGCTAGGTCTTACCTTTGCATTTGCGTATGCAGCATCCGAAACATCTGCGATTGGCATAGCTCGGGAATTTATGATGTTTGATTCTTTGTTTTGTGAAGTATTTAATGCTTTCAATCGAGCCTGTATTCGAGTGAGTTTTTCTTACCTTGTTTGGAAATCTATGGGAGCGTGACAACGCTCCCATGGGAGTAGCCCCCGAGATTGTGGTTTATTGTCTTGCAATGAGGACAATCTCAAACCATCCTTTTACACTCTTTTTGTCAATCGAAATATTTTGTTTTTGAAATCTATGGGAGCGCGTCAGCGCTCCCATGGGAGTAGCCCTCGAGATTATGCTTTATTTCGTTTGAAGTAGAGGATAATCTCAATAATTTTGCTCCTTTTTGATCAATCGCAACAAATTTTTGATACGCTCCCATGGGAGTACCTTTGCTAGTCGAATCCTTGCGTCGATTTTAGTCTCGAACCCACCACTCGAATGTGGACGTTATTTACTGCCCCTGACGTCATTCATGACGTCTTTGGGTGCGCCCGCCGTTTTGACAAGACGTATCTGTGTGGCTCAATGTTCAGAGTTTTTGACCGCAGAAGACGCCGTTTCGGCTTTGATTTGACCGGACGTGGCGAATTTTTCGCCGCGCCATCATAACCTCCTAGGGTTTTTGTGCGTAGTGGGCGACGTGGGATGCAACGGTTGCTCTCTGCGCTCACGCACGTGTACGGCCAGATGCTATGTGCATTTGGACGGACGATTATGATGGGTTTTGCGTTGTGCGGTAAGTAGCAATATTTGCGCAAGATTTTGATTTACTTGCCATTCACTTCCTCTGTTCCTCTTTCCTCGCGCACGCACACCATTGCTCTGCCTCCCAAGCTCCTTGCTGCTTGCTCCTTGCGCAATGGCGCCAAAGAAGATCAAGCGTGCCGCTGCAACTGCTCTGCCACCGATCCATCGGACAAGGGGAAGGATGCGGCCATGGCGAGTGAGCCTGCCGATGCGCTTTTGAAGATCCCGGTGACTGGACCAGATCCAGTGTAACCGAGGATACCTTTTCTGAGTACCGTCAGAAGGGTTGGCTGCCACCAGCTGACCAGCTGGCCGCGCGTGCTCCAGGTCTGGAGGTACGCCCTGACCCTCGCAACGGCGACGCGTCTGCTTCGCTGAATTCCTTCCCCGCGGCTTCTCTCTCCCTTTGCATGATTTTGTGCGAGGGCTTCTGTATGCCTATGGCTACAGATTCATGATCTTACTCCCAACAGCATTATGCATATCGCCTGTTTCATGGTGCTTTGCGAGTGTTTCTTGGGGAGTGTCCCCCAGCTGGGCATTGTGGAAGCATATCTTCAAGGTGCGCCACAATTGCCGGGGTAAACGCCCTTGCCCGGTGGGTGGATTTCAAGTCAAAGTGCGAAGCGATTCGCATTACTTAGCTTGAAGACAGTCGATTCTGCCAAGGTTGGCGGACCAAATGGTTCTATGTGCCAGTCGACCAAGTGGTGCTCCTGGCTTTTTCGATTGAGAATCCTCCGAAGAAGACGGTGGCCTGGGACCACCCTATCTCTCCTGCTGAAGCCAAAGAAGCCACCCCTTTGCTGAATGAGATTGGAAAGTTGCTGAAGACTGTTTCTGGTATTCAGTTGATCAGCATTATTTGAAGATGCAGTGTGGCCCATGCGCCTTCGTGCCCACCCGATGTGGCAGTATGAGGGTCCACTCGACAACCCAGGATGAGCGCCTCCGAGTTGACGCCAAAGGAGCTCAGTGCTCAGGTGAAGAAAATCACGAGCATCAAAGCTTCCACAAAATCGACTTCAACTTTTCCCACGTCCCCTACGGGCCAGAGAAGGCCTTACCCGCAGTGAGTGATTCTTTTTTGCCGTTTTTATGCCTCACCATCTGCCTTTGCATCCTTTTTGCTTCCGTTCTTATGATTATGAATTGTACTTGCTATATAGGGTCACTCGACTACCACCTCTCCCCTCCTCTACCGAAGCCGGGCCTACTGTGGAGACGGCGGTACAGGAGGAAACCAAGCTGCCATTGCTGACCCTGCTTCTGCCCACTCGACTCCTCAGGAGAATCCCGAAGAAAAAACAGGGGAAGAGGTGGAACAGGTTGTAGCGGATGCTTCGGATGAATCAGATGCTGAGCAAGGTCCCCGCAAGCCTAAACGCCAGCGTTTGGTTCTTCCGGAGTCTTCGAGTACAGAGGATGAGCAAGGGGACACGGTTAATTCGGGTATCCCTTCTCCTGCCAAAAGCCACCCCTGACTGTCTCCCCTCTGGCCTCTCGTCCTCCTACCACTTCGAGTAACACCTCTCGACTGGGTGTTTTCTCTCTTGGCGACGAACCTGATTCCGATGAAGAAGATGAGCCAAGGTTTGCTTAATGTTCTATTCCTATATTTGCAGCCGCGCCTTTATGGTTTTTGTTTTTTGATTGCATGTGTTTTTGCTTTTTGATACCAGTGGCAAATCACCATCTCCCCCTCCAGTCGCGGACACGTCGATTGTGGTGCAGCCGTCCACCCTTCCAGAGGCAGCACAAGGCACTATTCTTGAAGCGGCCAAGGACGCAACTGAGCTGATGGTTGCTGATTTGAACAAGGAGAAGGCTGCCCCAACCGCGGATGTCGTGCCTTCCTCCTCCAAGCCTGCCTCTTGGACTGATCACGTGAGTGCTTCTGTTATTACTTATACTTGAAAAATTTTGTTTCTTCTGCACTCGACGATAACATGCGTATTCTGTTTCAGCCTATGTATGCCGCCATGGCCCCTTGGGTCCAGTCCTTTGTTCGGGTGGAGCAAGAGAGGGACTCCCTGCAGTCAACTTCGACTGAGCTTGCGCGTAAGTGTTTTTTGCTAAAAACTCTTCCTTTTTTGAAGTTATGATACTAATCGAGAATGTTTTGAACTCCGCAGAAAACAAGAAGTCAGCTGAGGAGCAAGTGGAAGGCCTGAAGAAACAAGTGCAGGACTTGCAGACCAAGCTCTCCACCCAGCAGTCTGAATCGAAGAAAGCACTTGCTGATGCTCAGGACGCAACCACTCGCCGCGATAAGGAGCTTGCTGCACGTCTGTTGGGCTTGGCCCGTTCTGCAAAGGTGAATGAACTATTTTTGCGAGTAGCTCTTTGGTTATTTTAGCAGCTTTTGCTCATAACTTTGCTTTCTGAATTTTGAAGGTTCCGAAGGCACCTCGGCTTCCACTAAGCCATCGAGTGACTCACTGTCACTCGATGATGCAATAACGGAACTCGAGTCTGTGTTGTCCAAGACCAAAGGCGAACTGGCTACCATGACCAGCACCCTTAGCAATTTGCACGCGGGGATGTGTCCTACAGCCGCCCGCTCCCTCGACTGCAGAAGGACTGGCTGCAGCTTTTGGCGAAAGATCGTCGATTGTGGCGGATTTTGCCCGCGAACTCACGGTACGCGGCTCGGAGTACACCTCAGGCTTTTGTTAGGCAATGGTGTAGAGGCGATTTCGACAGTGCTTTATCGGACTACCCGAAAAAGCCTGATGGAAGGCCGCTATCATTCAGGGGTGTAACCGAGCCAGCTACACGTCTGAGCGAAATCTGCGTCCAGACTATGGAGCGCCGGACTGAAGCTGTTAGGGCTCAGTCGCGTAAAACTAGGGCAGAATCCATCTCACAGGCCTAGAACTTTTTATTCTGTAATTTGATTACTCGAACCTGGCATGTATGCTTTTGCTACTTATGTTTATGCTAGTATATACTTTTGGGTGCTAATGTTTGAATGAAATTTGCTGAATCTCTGAATTTTGCAACTTCGTGTGTCCGGGCTTCTGAATGTTGCGTTTTATGAACCAGCCACAAGAGTGCGAGTCTGGTGGACCTTCTCCTCTCATACCGAACATCTAGTCGAGCAAGGGATGATACGAGGGCACTTGCTCTTGCAAAGAATCGAGTGAATGAACTAGAGCAAGAACTCAAAAACACTCGATCTGAGTTGGAGCTACTGCGTTCCAAGCCAAGTTTTGCTACCAACGCGAGGATTATGTTCTTGGCGAGATGGACCACATAAACAGGCAACTCCAATGTGAGTTTATGACACCATTTTTGCTTAAAAAGTTTCATTTGCTTGCATTATGCTTTGGACCAATAGCTTTTTGGCCTTTTGCAGGTTTTGTTCCCGATGCCCAGCAAGAAAGGTGGGTCAACGACTCCTCGATAGTGCTGTTGATGTACCAACTACTGGCAGGCAGCATTTTTATTTGGACAAGGTGCACGCTCGCACACTTGCTACTTTGAAGGATCGAGTATGGCGAAACGCCAAGTGCTCGAGATGTGCAGACGTATCTTCACTCGCCTAAATTGTGTGCTTTTCCCATCAGGGCCTCAACCTCAAGGCTATTTCCCTTGATCGATATCTTTCGAGTGACGGACTCAGTCAAAGAGTCTTTGATGCAGCTTGCTATTCGTGGATCCAACGCCACTATGGCTTACATCCGCGACCGTAAGCCAAATTTTTCGATTCGACCTCCTGCAACTGGCACACTTGTATCCCAATCACATTTGATCGAGACACGCTTGCTGCTGAGGAACTCATCGATTGCTGCAAGGAGCAGCTTTTTGGTTCTGTACTGGATACAAAGGATGAGACAGATTCTTAACTTGTAAACTTTTTGAATCCTGGGCATTCTTCGAATGTAAATATGTTCTCTTGTATTTGTGGCGAAATATTTATTGCGTATATTTGTAACAGCCCCCGAGTCTATCGAGTGGGATTTTTGAGTAGTTTTGCCAGCCCTCGAGTATACCGAGTGGGGTTTTTAGTATTTTTGCTTGACCCAGCCTCGAGTATATCGAGTGGGGTTTTTTATATTTTTGCTTGACCCAGCCCCCGAGTATATCGAGTGGGGTTTTTTATATTTTTGCTGCCCAGCCCGAGTATATCGAGTGGGGTTTTTATATTTTTTGCTTGACCCAGCCCCCGAGTATATCGAGTGGGGCTTGGGTTTTATGCTTGAGCCCCCGAGTGTTTGAATAGGGTAAACAACAAAAGGCATATATGAGGAATATGGAGGAAAATGTATCTTTATTCGAAATGTGTTTTCGACCAGCAAGCCGCCTCATTAAAAACCTTCCAGTCCCATTAGGTACCCTGGTAAGGGAAAAGAGTGCGTCTGAAACCTGCTGGTTCTTCCGATATTATGCGCCTATTACATATCTATGCATAGAACTGACGCAGATGCGTCCTTCTATATACTAGTGTGACTTGACGACATGTTGACCGTCTCTGAACCTTCACTCGCCTGCCCCTTGTGCTTCATCGCGTCGTTGATGACCTTGAGCCCTCTCTCGATTGCCATTTTCTTGCTTTCTGGTAGAGGTGTACGGTCATTGGAGACCTCAAGCTCGGCGAGTGATTGCTCCATCCCGTACATCTCTGAGATTTTGCTGAAGTCACGGTCACATGAATCTGACATTTGAAAGCTCCCGTTGATCGTGATGACTCCTTTTGGCCCTGGCATTTTGAGCTTGAGGTAGGCGTAGTGTGGGACGGCCATGAATCGAGCGAAAGTGGGGCGCCCAAGTATTGCATGGTATTGTGATTTCCAATCGACCACTTCAAACTCAATCGACTCGGTTCTGAAGTGAGTAGGGTCTCCAAACGTAACATCGAGTTGTATGGTGCCTTTTGGGAGCACTGCTTTGCCTGGGACGATGTCGTCGAAGGTACTTGCGGACTTTGGCAGATTTTCGACTGATTTGTTCATTCTACGTAGCGTATCTGCAAAGATTATGTTGAGACCGCTACATCCGTCCATGAAGACCTTGGTCATGGCGTAGCCTCCATTTGAGCGTCGAGTACCAAGGCTGCATGCCCTGGTCGATATACTGCGGGTGGGTGGTCCTCTCGATTGAAGATAATCGGAGTTTCTGACCCTTTCAAAAAAATTGTGATGGCTGGGGGTGCCATGACCGCCATATTGACGTGTCGAGTGTGTAATTTTTGCTCTCTATTGGAGGGACGTCCTCGCTGGATCATGTTCATCTGCCCGCGAATTACGGGATATTTTTGTTCATCTCCCTGCTGCATCTGGTGCACGGCTGCTGCCATTTGTGTTCCCGTAACGGGTTGTGCTGGCACCATGTATACTGGTGTCGGTTGCGCTGGTGCTGGTGCAGTATACACCTGAGTAGGCTGTGTTTGTGGTGGTATGGAATATACCTGTGCTTGTTGTACTTGTTGCGGTGCTGGATATGTCTGAACAGGCTGTGCTTGTGATGTAGTCGATGGAATCTGCACTAGTTGAGGAGGTGCACGCCCATCTCTTTGCAGTCGCAGTATATGTTCAATCGCAAGTTGATCAAATTCCCTGCAATTTCTCAGCGAGTGGTTAGAGCGAAGCTTACCATCATCCCCTTTGTAAAGATGGAACCTGCAATAATCATCCATCTTCTCCTCGATTGAGCGCTCAGGATCTTTGTCTGCTCGCCTGCGCCACTCTGGCCTTCTATAGCTATCTCGGTCGTCGCGTCTGTGCTCTCGACTGTTACATCGATCGTCTGTACGGTGGTATCGATTACCTCGGCGGTCGTCGTATGATGATCTCGATTATCACGATGATCGTCGAGTCGTCTGTCAGTTTGGTCGCGACTGTCCCTTGCCTGGACAATGCCTGCTGCGATGAAGTTTGGATGGTCATCGTCGTGATAACGATTCTTGCGTTTGCGTCTTCGATCATCTCTGTAGCTATCTATGCGGTCTCGACTGCCACCCTCGTGATTTCATGTGATGCTACGGGTCGAGTGCCTCGTACGGAGTCTTCTCCGTCTGCCCACTTTGTTGCGAGTACCATGAGTGCGGCCATTGTCTTTGGGTCTTCCCGACCAAGTGTTTCTTGAAGTCTTCCCTCCAGAGTCCGTTTTTGAAGGCGCCGATTGCCCTATCTTCTGATACGTTGCCTACTGAGTTACGGATGGTGGTCCACCGCCGTATGTACGATCTCAGAGATTCATCTGACTTTTGCTTGCAGGTCCGGAGCTCCTCGAAGGTTTTGGGGCGCTCACAGAGAGGCTCGAAGTATTTGACGAAATCACCCTTGAAGTGTTCCACGAATCGTAGTATGATTCGGGTAGCGATTTGAGCCAATCACGAGCCGATCCTTCCATCATAAGTTGTATGTACTGCATAGCTATAGTTGTGGTGCCGCGCTGACATCCGACTGCCAGCCTGTAATCTTCCAGCCAGCCTGATGGCTCTTGTTTGCAGTTGAACTTAGGCGTGGTAGCTAGCGAGAATTTCTTGGGCATACGAGCCTCCCGGATCCGTCGAGTGAAGCAAAGCGCTCCACATGGCCCGATTTCTGCTTCCGAGTCTGAGCTGTTGCTGTATGACCTCCTCGAGTGGCTCCTACTGGAACGATGACGGCGTGAGCTTTTTCGACTGCTCCTTCCCCGAGGGCTTCGACTGCGATGGTCCCGATCTGTATCTCTCCTTGGAGTTGCTTGTGGATGCTGTATGGCTTGTGCTGCTATTGCCAGTTGTTTGTACAGTTGGAGGTGCTGATCCCTCTTTGGGTCTCCTGCAGGAGGTTCGATTGTTCTGAGGTAGGTGCCTAGCGTCATCAGCGCCCGGCTGGCTCAGTAGGTATGGGAACTCCTTCCGCGTCAATGCCATAAAGGCTGGGTTTAGATTCCGAGTGACCGCTGCACGATCTGCGTCTCCGAGGTTTACGAATCGTGACCTACTCGCAGGGTCGTTTCTGCCTGTTGAACTTATAGACAATGCTCTTCTCCGAGCACTCGATATGCTGGCTTGCTTTTTGCGTTCTTCGAGTACTACTCGGTAATTCTTTAACCGTATCGATTCTTGCCACTGGAAGTATTGTAAGGTCAATACCTCTTCCGGAGATGCGTTGGCTGGTAGCATTGTGCAGCTTTCGATTACTTTGCTCACTTTTTCCGCCATCTCTGCGGTGATGGTCAGCGTGGTTGTTCCGTCTGGCATGGTGACTGTGCAAGGGTATTCTGTAGGTCGACGGCATGTTGCGGCTGCTGATGTTTCTGCTGTACTCGCGGTGTACACTGATACGGTACCACCGATCTTCTGCCCACGTGTTGCTGATGCGCATTATGGATTCGGCGTCGTCATCCACGCTCATGTTGGAGTTGCTTTGCTTGTTGGGGTTTCCGCTGCAATCGAGTTGATCTTCGAGTGCTTGGTCCAGGCTATCTGCGTCGCAGGTGAATATCTCGTGGCTGGCACAGATTTCTGGGCCGTTGAGATCGGCGAGGTATATGTTGTCATCTATGTTCTCCTTGTTCCCGCGACGTCGTTGCAGTCGACGACATTGTCGAGTGACTCGATTGAATTGTTTGGGCGATACGCAGATTCGATCTCGCTTCTTCCAAATCTCTTTGCTACCTCGTCACGGAACTCTTGCGAGGTCATGGACGTTGCAGAGTCGCTTGGCGACTGGATCGGGACGATCTGTGACGATGTCGCGCCATGATGGATGGTGTTGCAGTCGAAGCGTTGTCGATTGTCTCCATGTTGAGTGTCTCCACGTCAAGTGGGTCTAACAGGTCCTGCACACCATCTTTATCGACAAAGAAATTAAATCTTCCAACCGTAATATCCAAACCTGATTCGAGTCCGGCAAAGGCTTGCTGAGCTTCCATCGAGTGCAGCGTGAGCCTCCTTGGAGATTTTGGCGAGTGATCTCTTTTTGATTTGATGCTGGTAGATCTTGCTGGCGAGTTGCTGTTTGCAACGGTGGTCGGTGATTTGCTTTTTGATGATGCAGTAGGCGAGTTACCTTGTGCAGATGCGATCGTCGGGTGGCCGCTTGATGATGAAACCGGCGAAACCGTGAGCCCAATACTACCTGTTCCCACAGACGGCGCCAATTGTCGAGGTGTGCCTCGGCAAGTCCCATGGTTGCTATACCTAGGGTTGATTGTGTGGTAGAGGACACGTAGTATTGGTGGAATCGACGGCTGACAAGCTGGATTTATCCAGGTTCAGGGCCCTCGAGTGAGGTAAAACCCCTACTTCCTGCTTGTCTGTGTTTATGGTTTGAATATGGAGATTACAAGGGTTCGACGAGCAGCAGATCTCGTCGAAGTTTTGGTGGCTATGGATTGCTTGCCTTGATCGATCACTGACATGGGTATGCCTATCGGGTACCCTACCATGAGGGTACCTGGTGCACGTATCGACTAGGCCCAACTATCAGAGCCTACATGAAGCCCATGAAGGGAGGCCCACGAAGATGAAGTATCCTCCAAGTTTGGCGAAGCAATAGTCGGTTTAGAGTTTCCTTACTTGTAAATCGAGTCGGTTACGAACACCCGGGACCCAGCCTATTATTTAAGGACTGGGAGGGCCATCGAACCAGACAACGAACCACCAGAGCCACAAACCCTAGCGAGATCGACATCTCGCCGGGATCCTTGTAACCATCATATTCACAAATCAATAACAGACAGGCAGGACGTAGGGGTGTTACCTCCACACGAGGGCCCTGAACCTGGGTAAAATCTTTGCCCTGCTTGTCAGCCGACGATACTTCCAGCTCTACCACGTTCTCTCCCCCATATTCATAACCTAGGGACCTTAACCATGGGTCTTGATGAGTCTACCCCTCGTCAAGTGGCGCCGTCTGTGGGAAAGAATAGCGCTGGACTCGAAGTTTCGCCGGTCCCAACAGCAAACGGCAAATCGCCGATCACCAGCAAACGGCAACACGCCGATCTCATCTGCAAACGGCAACTCGCCGGCCATGTCTGCAAACAGCAACTCGCCGATCCAGACGACACACGGCGACTCGCCGATCACTCGAAAAGCGGCGGCCTGCCCGCTTCACCCGCAAAAAGCGCATCTGCTCTTCCAATGAATTTCAATCCGCACTCGCCAGAGCTTCAGGAGGCGTTTTCCGGCCTTGATTCAGGTTTGAGTTTAACTGTTGGAGCATTCAATTTTTTCGTAAACAATCTTGGCACGCAGGACTCAGCAGATCCGCAACAACTGGCGCTGGGTGCACTCGAGGCTCCGTCGACTGCGCTCGCCCCATCGTCGAATTCCTGAAGCCTGCTCGCCCGCAACAACCATGTCGACCGGCGAGCTCGATAGGTTCATGATGACGGAACTCCAAGGCGAGGAAGCAGAATCAGCATACAACACAAGCAACATCGACTTCAACCTACCACTCGACGAGAGTTTCGACTGCGGGATCTCCCTCGATGACTTCTACGAGCCCGCGATTCATAACGACAACAACGTCGACTCGGAGATCTTCACCAACACCAACCTCGACTCAGAAATCCGTAATGGCTTCGCCAACACCGAGATGAGCATAGGTGATGAGCACATCGACAACGAGATTCGCCTCGAAGATCTACTCGATGAACACACTGGCTCTGACATGAGCCTCGATGGCGATGTCGAGTCCATGACTGGAATCGACAGCACATACACCTGTCCTCGGGTCACGCCCCATCAGGTCTACGTGGCCTTCACCGCAGAATCATCCGCAGACGCTGCCGCTCGCAGGCCTGCACAATTCCCATGCACGGTAACCATGCCAGATGGGGTCACAACCTTGACAATCACGGAGGAGATGGCAGCAAAAGCAGATAAAGTCATAAAGGAGTGCACTATGATGCCGCCAAACTCCACCCAGAGGAGATGTTGACCTTCCAGTACTTCAACTGGCAGGAGTCAATTCGACTGCAAAACTACCGAGCGACGCTCGAGGAGCGCAAAAGGCAAGCCAGCCTCTCGAGTGCCCGACGAAGGGAGCAATCCCTCGGGTCCACACAGCAACCAACCCCTCGACCTAGGTCGCGGTTGGCAAGCCTTCCAGAACATGAAAGGGTAGCAATCACCCGTAACCTGTCGTTCATGACAGAGGACGCTAACGGAATCCCAGTACCCAAAACTGCTGCGGGTGCATTATTCTCCGTAGGTGCTTACCTCAAGGCAATACAACCTCCGGCGAATGACCCTAACGCAGCCCTGCATCGCCAACAACTCAAATCGCTAGCTCTAGCGGCACAGGCTATGCAGCCAGAAGACAAAACTCCAGCAAGGGATCGCGATCGCGACATAGTCGACTCACGACACGCAGCACATCATCGCAGTGGTCGCAGCCACCACTCGGATGAAGGAAGGAGAAGCACGCGCCGGCACAGGTCCAGCAGGAGCAGGTCTCGAAGATCCTATAGCAGCGATTCATACTCTGATCGCGAACCAGAGCCATGCGGAGCATTGTGCTTCACTCGACGCATCCGTGAGACGCGGATGCCCAAACGGTTCAAGTTGACAGGCGAGCAACCCAAGTACAACGGTCGCCAAGAACCTTCTGGGTGGCTAGAAGATTACAGACTCGCCGTGGCATGCCAGCGGGGCACGAACACCACGGCGATGCAGTACATACGACTTATGCTCGAAGGAACTGCCCGCGACTGGCTCAAATCACTCCCTCCATCATCATATGACTCGTGGGATGATTTCCGCAGAGACTTCATCAAAAACTTCGAGCCTCTGTGTGAGCGCCCGAAGACATTCGAGGAATTAAGGACATGTACTCAACGATCAGACGAGTCGCTGAGATCATACATACGGCGGTGGACCGAAATACGCAATTCGGTTGGCAAAGTGTCAGAAGACAGGGCCATGGATGCCTTCATACAAGGTCTCGCCAGGAAGGACTTCAAAGAGGCACTTGGTCGTGAAAAGCCAACCTCCCTGGCTGACCTCATCAAAGTTGCGACTGAGTGGGCAGATGGAGAGGATTCTGTACGCAGATCCCGTGCTTCCCCAACACGCGACAACTACGAAAGCGGCAGTCGAAGCCGCAGAGATTCATACAGAGAAGATCGCAGGCGTAAACGGTCCAGACGTCCTTACGACGATAACAGACCCGAGTTCATGGCGGCTGGATACACACAGCCAAAGGAGGACCATGATAGAAGCAATCGACGCTCGGATGATCGACGTGACAGTCGAGATCGCGAGCAGCGGAGCGATAGCTACAAAAGGCAAGAATGGCGCAAACGTAGCGACGCAAAACCCGAGCGGTCGTTCGAGGAAAAGATGGACGACTGGTGCAGATTCCACCTCTTCAAGGGGGACGACGGAAAACTACGCTCCAATCACACCCTAAGGAACTGCAGGGAATTCGACCAAATGGCGACTGACTATGTGATACGACTCAAGAGGAATGGCCCAGCACCTGCTCAGCCCATGCCTGCACCCGTACCACAGCCGAACGCTGTGCCCGCTCTCATGGCGCCACAGCCGCCACCGCAACCCGCACCACAGCCTGCTCCAGGCGCAAATCTCGCAGGTGCCATACAACCTGTGCTACGGGCGGAAGATGATCAATATCCACAGCCCCACGGGCAGATGTACATGATACAAAAGGGTCGCCCCTCTAACAGGCAGCAAAAACTAATCACTCGACAGGTGAACTTGGCTGTCATGGCACCTCCAGCCGTGCCCGAATTTCTGAAGGGATCGGAAACCATCATAAGCTTTAGTCGAGAGGATCATCCCCCAGCTGTAGCTCGACCAGGGCATGCGGCTCTGGTACTCGACGCGCAAATAGGAGGCTACGCCATGACCAAGGTCTTCATGGATGGAGGCAGCGGCATAAACATCATCTTCGCGGACACACTCCGCAAAATGAACAGGTCAGTCGAAAACCTCCCAAAATCTTCAAATACCTTCCACGGTATCGTTCCTGGCAAAGCAATTAGCCCAGAAGGCACCGTACAACTCGACGTTACGTTCGGGGACGTAAGCCACTTCAGGACAGAGTCGATTGAGTTCGAGGTCGTCGACTGGAAATCACAATACCATGCTATTCTTGGTCGCCCGACGTTTGCTCGATTCATGGCGGTGCCACACTATGCGTACCTCACGCTGAAGATGCCAGGACCAAAGGGAGTCATCACTGTCCGTGGAAACTTTCAAAGGTCCGATGCTTGCGACCGCGAGTTCAGCAAAATCTCCGAGATGTTCGGGGTGGAGGAATCACTCGCTGACTTAGCGATTACCAACGACCGCACACTCCTTCCAGAGCATAAGAAGTTGGCAGTCGACAGATCCTTCAATGCTACAAATGACACAAGGTCGCATCAGGTGCACCCGACCGATCCGTCCAAGACAGTCAACATATCTTCGAGCCTGCCTATCGCATAGGAAGGCGCGCTCGTCGAATTCCTCCGTGAGAACTGGGAAATATTTGCGTGGTGTCCAGCCGACATGCCAGGTATTCCCAGGGAATTCGCCGAGCACTCTCTCCAATTGTTTCCAGATGCAAAGCCAGTCAAGCAAACGATGCGTCGAATCTCCGGCCCAAAGCGAACCGCAGTCGAATCCGAAGTCGACCGGTTACTCGCAGCAGGATTCATTAGGGAAATCAAGAAATCACAATGGGTGGCCAACCCTGTACTCGTAGAAAAGAAGCATACAGACATCCTTCGGATGTGCGTGGATTTCACAGCGCTGAACAAGTGCTGTCCGAAGGATCACTTCCCGCTACCCCGGATCGATCAGATCGTTGACTCCACCGCCGGATGCGCACGACTCTCCTTTCTGGATGCTTACTCAGGTTATCACCAGATAAGGATGAAGCAAGAAGACGAAGAAAAAACGGCGTTCATAACCCCACTCGGGGTCTACTGCTACACAACTATGCCCTTCGGGCTAAAAAACGCGGGTGCAACATACCAGCGCATGATGCAGGACTGCCTCAAAAAGCAAATTGGACGCAACGTCCAGGTCTACGTTGATGACATTGTCATTACCACAAGGGAAGAACGCACACTACTCGACGATTTGAGGGAGACGTTCGCAAACCTCAAACGCTTCCATATCAAGCTCAATCCTAAGAAGTGTACGTTCGGCGTTCCAGCCGGGCAGCTCTTAGGGTACCTAGTCTCTGCTCGTGGAATCGAAGCAGACCCGGAGAAAATACAGGCCATCCTCACCATGCAAAGGCCTTCAAAGCTTCATGATGTGCAGAAACTAGCAGGACGAGTAGCGGCGCTCAGTCGATTCATCAGCAAACTGGGTGAAAAGGCTCTACCATTCTATCGACTGATGAAGAAGGCGGACAAGTTCGAGTGGACGCCAGAAGCTGAAGCAGCCTTCACAGATCTCAAGCGGATCCTCACAAGCCCTCCAATCCTCGTCGCACCTAAGGAACGGGAACCACTCTACCTGTATGTCTCGGCTACAAACAGGGTGGTGAGCACCGTACTGGTAGTCGAACGCGTGGAGGAGGGGCACATCCAAAGCATACAACGTCCAGTCTACTACCTGAGCGAGGTTCTCTCCATATCAAAACAGCGGTACCCGCACTATCAAAAGCTGGCATACGCTGTATTCATGTCCTCAAGGAAGCTGACACACTACTTCACCGAGCATCCGATTACCGTGGTAAGCAACTCAGCAATCGGTGATATACTCACAAACCCCAATGCAACGGGTCGAGTGGCAAAATGGCTCATCGAGCTGGCTCCAAGAGATATCAAGTACGAGCACCCGAAGGCTATCAAAGCACAAGTCCTACCCGACTTCACAACCGAGTGGATAGAAGCCCAATTACCTGGAGCACCAGACGTGGCCAATTCCTGGACCATGTACTTCGATGGGTCCAAGAAACATGAAGGCGCAGGCGCAGGCGTCGTCCTCATATCACCAAAAGGGGACAAGCTACGTTATGTTTTGCAGATGGGATTCAAGCTACCCTCCAATAACGAGGCTGAATACGAGGCTCTGATCCATGGCATGCGGATGGCAAAGGCACTCGGGTGCACTCGACTGATGATCTACGGCGACTCCAACCTCGTGGTGCAGCAAACAATGAAGGCCTGCGACGCAATCGCGGACAACATGATCGCTTATCGCGATCTGTACAACACACTAGAGGCAGCTTCGAGGGCTGCGAGTTGAGGCACATAGGAAGGGAAAGCAACGAAGAAGCAGACATGCTAGCCAATCTTGGCTCAACTGGCGCACAAATTCCACCTGGTGTCTTCCTCGAGCGTATTGAACACAGATCATCAAGGAGAAACGAGAGCCTCCTCCGTCGACTACGCCACCCAAAAGCAAAATGCCTAGCACAGAGGACCCCCCTGTCGAGGTATTTCTCATTGAGCCAACCTGGACTCAACCTTTTCTGGCTTACATACTCCGTAGCGAGCTACCAGATGACATAACCGAGTCCCGACGCGTGACTCGAAGATCAAAAGCATACACCGTTATCAACGGCGAGTTATACAAGCGCAGCATATCAGGTATGTTCCAAAGATGCATCGCACTCGAAGATGGCCAAGCCATACTTCGAGACATTCATGCAGGTACCTGTGGGCATCACGCCAGCAGTCGATCACTCGTAGCCAAAGCCTTTCGCGCAGGGTTTTACTGGCCTACAGCACTCAAAGACGCGGAGGACATAGTCAAAAGGTGCGTCGGCTGCCAGAAATTCGCAACAAGGCCGCACGCACCCGCATCGGCGTTGAAGACTATACCGCTGGCCTGGCCTTTCGCCCAATGGGGGCTCGATATGGTTGGGCCACTCAAAAAATCATCGCATGGCGGGCATACTCACCTACTGGTGGCAGTCGACAAGTTCACAAAGTGGATCGAGGCGGTCCCCATCACAAATTCGACTGCTACTACGGCAGTCAACTTCATAAAGAGCATCATCTATCGCTTCGGTGTCCCAAACAGTATCATCACTGATAACGGCACAAACTTCACGGCTGAGGAGTTCAAAACCTTTTGCAAAGAGCAGGACATTACGCTCAACTACGCATCCGTGGCGCATCCGCAATCCAATGGCCAAGTCGAAAAGGCCAATGGGCTTGTGACGAGTGGGATCAAGAAGCGCCTCCTGGTGCCACTCAAAAGAGCTGCAGGTGCTTGGGTCGAAGAACTACCGTCTGTGCTATGGAGCCTACGCACAACTCCCAACACTTCTACGCAGTTCACCCCATTCTTCATGGTCTACGGTGCAGAGGCAATTCTGCCATCAGACGTAAGGTTCAACGCACCACGAGTTGAAGCATACAATGAAGAAGACGCAGAAGAGGCACTCGAAGACGCAGTCGACTTGCTTGATGAGGCGCGCGACACGGCCTTAGCCCGCACAGCTGTTTACCAGCAGGACCTTCGCAACTACCACAGCCGTCGACTGCGCACCAGGTCCTTCGTCGTTGGCGACCTGGTTCTTCGACTGAAGCAAAAGAAGGTGCACAAGCTCGCTTCCCCATGGGAGGGTCCCTTCATCATCACGGAGGTCCTTGGTGGAGGTGCATATCGACTGAAGCACGCGAAGACAGGCGAACCCTCTCACAATCCTTGGAACGTTGCGCATCTGCGCCGTTTCTACGCATAAAGTGCTCACAGTCATACAATGTAATAGGCTATATGTCGGATGGCTGCAGGTTTCAGACGCGCTCTTTTCCTTACCAGGGTACCTAAGGGGACTGGAAGGTTTTTAATGAGGCGGCCTGCAGCCTAACATTCAAAAGAGGAATAAAATCAATGTTCCTTCGACTCCTTTGTGGCTACCACCTGCATAATTCATACCTTAACCGCACCCGAGACCCTCGGGGGCTGCGTAACAAGGATCCGAACAAAGAACATAAAAACTTTGCAGCCGCACTCGAATACTCGGGGGCTGCACAGTCATCGGTTCATAACCAACACATATTTCACAAACCCCGCTCGATTGACTCGGGGGCTCGGCAAAAAATCAAAGTATACAAACTATACAATATACAAAGAGTCAAAAATTACACTCGGGGGCTGCCCCCTATACAAAAATTGCACTCGCAAACCATTCTAATCCTCAGGCTCGTCTTTTACGGGCAGCTCGGGGCCGCAAAGCTGTTCGCGAGTGCACTCGATCAGTGTCTCCGCAGCTTGGATCGTGTCATCCAAGTCTTTTTGTTCGAGAACCTCTCCGGCTGCAGGTGTCCGCAACACCAACCTTGGTTTTCGACTACGCATATACGCCATTGCAGCGTTGGCTCCAATTACAAGTCTTTGAGACAGCAACTCTCGAATGGGATTTGTTTGGCGGAAGATGTTCAACACAGCACGAATCCCTTGTGGTTGTGGCCCCGAAGGAAAAAGAGTCTCGTTCAGACGAATAAACGATGCCCGGCATAACTCCAGCAGCTCAGCACTTCGCCAGACGCGATCCTTCAGGGTGGCAAGTATGCGGGCATGGTACCTATCAAGCCAAAAGTGTTGACGCCCAGTTGTAGGGTCGTCAACCACGCTATCCAGGCGTCCTTCCACGCGAATCTGTTCAGCCTGGAAGTTGTCGACAAAGCCTACAAATACGGGCGCACCAGTTAGATCAAAAGGACAAAAGCTACACAAAAAGCTTGTAAAACAAAGCAAGATTCGAACTTACACTCGAGTTGCCTGTTCACAAGCTCCATCTCCCCGAGAACATAATCCTCGCGTTGGGTGGCCAACGCGGGTCTGGCCCTCAATCGACTCAGCTCAGCCTGGGCGTCCTTCAGATCTTGCTCCATTCTCACAATTTAGCCTTCATATACTCCATCACCTTGGCATCATTTGCCACCTGACCCTGGGATCGGGTGGTGGTTGGAGCCTGCGAGGAACTAGTCGCAGTAGCAGGTTCTCGTGACTGTTCAAAGAGCATAATCACAAACACAAAGTTTGTAAGACTCGTCATAAGCATACAACTCTCCAAATGAAAGACATTGGCAAAAGACAGTTTGCATAAACAAGGTAGCAAAAACAAAGCGCAGACTCGCGCAGTTCAGAAGGTATCATTACAAGGCATAAAAAAGCAAAAGGGTACAGCTACCCTAAGCCTAAGATTTCGATTTCCTAAGCAGACGATTGGCAGTCTCGAGTGCCCGGCGCTCCATGGTGTTCATGAAAACTTCAGCCAGTCGCGCGGCTGCTCCGCTCACCCCCTTCAGCGAAATGGGCTTCCCGTCTGGCTTCTGAGGGAACGCAGACAGTGCTGCCTCATAGTCGCAATCTATCCCATGTCCCATAAGAAGCTTGATGGTGGACTCGGATCCGCGTACCGTGTTGGCGCGAGCAAAACCCGCCATGGTGGACGTCCCGGGGCCAAACACGTTGGCGAAGTCATCCACCGTCGACGGCACCACGCCAGTAGGGAACACCACTTGGTATACAGCACCAAGTGTGCTCGTTGATTTGGCGAGTGCTTCTTTCGCCTGGTTGCATAGAGCGCCTAAGCCGCCCACAGCCTGTTCCAGCGAAAGATCGTCACTCGCCACGTCTGCAGAGGCCGGTGCGCCAACAGCTTCTGCACAATTCAAAACAGGCATAAGTACGACACTCGACAAGTTATATCGTCATATCAAAAGGAGAAAAGATTACTCACCTCCCATGGCCTGCGCGAGTGCCGCGAGCTGGTCAGCATATTCTCGCTCGCGTGCAGCAGCTGAGTTGGTGGCGGCAGCCAGCTCTTTCTTCGATTCTTCGCGCTGCGCGGCGAGTGCGTCTTCCAGCTCCTTCTTCTCGCCTGGCCCAGCAAAAATTACGTGCATTCAATACTCGACAAAATCAGGCATTGCGAAAAGAAGTTGGGCAAAACAAAAGCAAAAAGGAGAACTCACGACTGAGCCGCTCGAGCTCGGCGCGCATGGTGTCCCTCTCCTGCTCCACCTGGACATAAGCCTTGGCAGAATCTGCCAAGGTGTGGTAGAAGGGCTGCGAGCACACGGATTCAGCAAAAATCTAAAAATTCTCACAGACCTACAACTAAACGGGTCAAGCAAAAAGTTACTCACGTGGTTCATCCACGGCTCAGGAGCCGCGACTGATGTCCCGACATCTGGAGTTGCCGCCTTGGCTGTTTCAACGACAGCGTCAGTGGCCATGGGCTGGGCAGCCTCGTTTCCAGTCGGTGCAGACTTCGAGTGCTCCACGGCTGGAACATTCTCGACTGGAGGAGTCCCAGGCTGATTGTTTTCAGCACTGTGAGCAACACAACAAAACAAAAGGATGGTCAGCACAAAAATATGACAGCACAAACATTTTCATATCATACTCAAAAACACACATACCTGTGCTCCTCATCTTCCTCGTCTTCGGAGTCGCCAAAAATTGGTCCTCCAAAGGCTGGGGTACCACTCGACTGAAGCGGAAGAGTCGAGCTTGTTGAGCACGCACGCAAAGGAGCGGCTTGGAAAACAGGTGGTGAATCTGATTCCTCGTCATCCTCCAAGCCTTGCTCCTTCGCGGGTGAACTGGCAGCAGAAGGCGCCTTCTTGGCCAGTCGACGCCGCTTCGGTTGCGCGGTATCGACTTCTTGGTCAGAAGGAGCCTTGTCTTCAGATTGGACTTCTTCTGCTGCTTCTTCCTCGACATCCTCCACACGTGAAGTGGTGGCGGAAGGGATGGGCGACTGATCCCCTTTCGGGTCCACCACCTGTGCCTGTGTTTCTTCAGTCTCGCCATTTTCAGGCAGAGGAGGAAGGGAGGCAGCAGTCGAGTGACCCTGCATAGCACACATCACAAATTGCAAAGTCAGAATCAAAAATCGCGATCATAAACATGCGAGTGGCAAACTTTCATTGCAAGCAGGCTATAACACATACATACCTCAAGCAAAGGGTTCTCCAACCCATATGGTGCAACAGGGCAGTCGACATTGCAAGTGTCGCCTGTCGTCAAGTTGGTGATGTGTCGCACATGCGTCAGCAGCTCACTCCTTGAAAGCTCCTCTGGATTCATTCGGGTGATGTCACCTGCGCCTTCATACTCCCACATGGGGTGCGCTCGGGCGCGAATGGGCCACACCCGCCTCTTCACAAAGGTGGCGATCAAATGGATGCCTGTGACCTTGTCCAGCATGCCTCCGATCCGAGCCAGCAAAGGGCTTGCCTCCTCCATTTCTTCGGCTGAGAGTTGGTGATCCCACGCCTTGGTCCTGGTGAAAGCAGCAGTCGAGAAAGGGGCGGCTGCATCCTGCTCCACAGTCGCATAAAACCACCCCTTCCTCCAGCCTTGAGCGGAGTCGACGGTCTTCAGGCGGAAGTATCGGGTGTCGCTGCGCACCTGTATTCCACAGCCGCCGACGGGGTAGGTGCGACCACCTCCTCTGTTCGGCCGCACCATGAAGATGGCTTTCCACAGCGCCCAGCTGGGAGCGACGCCGAGGAAGCACTCGCACAGCGTGATGAAGCACGCGATATGCATAATGCCGTTTGGGGTGAGATCATGGATCTGCACCCCGTAGGCAAAAGAAGACCACGAACGAAATCGTGGAGGGGAAGCGAAAAGCCCCTAGGCAAAAACTCCGCAAAACAAACACGCTCGTTGGCGCGTGGTTCGGGGAGTACCTCCTTGGGCGACGGCGCGCGGACGGCGAGCTGCTCCGCGGGTGGCAGATACCCCTGCTCGCGGAACTTGACCAAATGGGCGTCCTTGATGGTGGACTTCGCCCAGTCCCCGCTGCCCTTCTTCAGCGCGGCGGATGCAGATGTACCCGCCACGGCCTTCTTGCCCTTGGTCGCATCGGTAGCGGCGGCGGCGGCAGCGCCACGCTTCGCACCTCCACCTTTCGCCATCGCTACGGTGGAGGGAGTGTGGGGCAAGAGCTTGGGCGCAGAGCAATGGAGGTGGGCGCGAGGAAGAAGATGAGACGAGGGGCGGCGCAGGGAGAAAATGGCAAGTAAAAAACTCTGCCAGCACCGTCCCCCCTATTTACCACAGAGCGCAAAAACGATCGTAGCCGTTAAAACAAATCCATACGCTCCGCGCGAAATCTGGCCATACACGTGGCGGCCACGGAGAGCAACCGTCGCCGGCCACTCCGCCCACTACGCACGAGAATCCAGGAAGCCATCATCACGCCCCGTGAAAATCGTGCCCGAACGGTCAAATCAAGTCCACGCGGCGTCATCCCTGGTCAGCTCTGCAAAAACGGGCCCACAGAACAGGGTCACGTCTTATCAAAGCCTCTCCAGGCACGCCATCGCTTGTCAGAGATAGCAGTCGCAAAATGCGTCATTGCTGACGTTGTTCTCTCTTTCACAACTGGCATAAAAGTCACTCGATGATATCTTCGGGTGGTCTCTCGCATAAGTTTCGGTTGGTTTTTTAGCAAAAGTCATAGAGGCCAGTCGAAATTCTTTCGACTGCAGCATTACTCCCATCGGGAGCGTATCAAAAAATTTCTTTGACTAAAATGTGCAGGGTAAAAGAATTTGAGATTATCCTCCATTGCAAGCAATAAAGCACAATCTCGGGGGCTACTCCCATCGGGAGCGCTGTCGCGCACCCGATAGAATAATGGCAAAAGTGTCAGTCGACGAAACATTCGACTAAGTTCATAAGCAAAATCACACTCAAAATATTCCCGAGTTGATCCGACGATCCTTGGATGCTGCATGCATAAGTGCAAAGGTAAGACCCGCCGATCAGTCGAGCTGGGCTAAGGACCGCTCCAGCAGCGTTATCCTTAAATGTTCCGTGTCAGCAGACATGATGAAAATCCCCGACGGACGCGTTGGGTAGATTCAAAATTATACTGCAGTTCGATTCAGTAAGACCTCAACGGCCGTTTCGAGTCTGTCCAGTTTGTTCCAGATTCGAGTCCGGGGACTCGAGTTTGATTGAAAGCTAGTATGGTTTTGCCACAAATGGTAGTTAACCGGCCCCGATCCGTCGTGTGTGCCGGGCCTGCTAAGCTAATATCCCTTGATTATCATAAGCAAAAACTCATAGTCGATGAAAACACTCGGCATTGCTAACATGTGCTATTTCATAAGAATTCTAAATACAGATGTAAAAAATATATATAACGTGCATGATGTATGAGTCCATGCCCGACTCTTCGAATCAGACAAGTACTCGGGGGCTACTGACATGGGTATGCCTATCGGGTACCCTACCATGAGGGTACCTGGTGCACGTATCGACTAGGCCCAACTATCAGAGCCTACATGAAGCCCATGAAGGGAGGCCCACGAAGATGAAGTATCCTCCAAGTTTGGCGAAGCAATAGTCGGTTTAGAGTTTCCTTACTTGTAAATCGAGTCGGTTACGAACACCCGGGACCCAGCCTATTATTTAAGGACTGGGAGGGCCATCGAACCAGACAACGAACCACCAGAGCCACAAACCCTAGCGAGATCGACATCTCGCCGGGATCCTTGTAACCATCATATTCACAAATCAATAACAGACAGGCAGGACGTAGGGGTGTTACCTCCACACGAGGGCCCTGAACCTGGGTAAAATCTTTGCCCTGCTTGTCAGCCGACGATACTTCCAGCTCTACCACGTTCTCTCCCCCATATTCATAACCTAGGGACCTTAACCATGGGTCTTGATGAGTCTACCCCTCGTCAATCACCCTCCCAGCCTTTATATAGGAGGCTGGGTCCCGGGAAACATAACCGACCAAGGTTACATATATGGAAAGCCTTAACCGACTATAACTTGATCTAACTTGGAAAACACTCTTCGTTTTAGGCCTTCCTTCATGGGCTTCGATTAATCTTTGGCCTTCTTTGATCATCACGTGCACCAGGTACCCTTAAGCTGGGTACCCACAGAGCATAACCTCGTCACCGGCGGTACGGAATGACTACAGTGGATCTCAAGAATCTTGCGTACCGCGCCGAGCCATTCGTCATATCCAATGATGTGGCTCAGGTTTTCTATGTGAAGGACATGTCTTCCAGACCGAAAAAAAGAAAAGATAAGCAAGCCGGTACATCATACGATGAGCTAAAGCGCCACATAGTTCTTTCAGGAAAATGAAACATCGGGGGAGTGGAGGACAAGACAGACATGTCAGAAGATTACAATAAGTTTGATGAAATTCCGCCCTTCAAAGTGAAAACTGACCCAAGCATCGTGTTAAATGATGAAGAATGTCCATGGCTACGGCGCAATCAGAAGAAAGGGACACACAAGAAGAAAAAGTGAACACTAGATAGGAATGTTGCTGCTGATGTATAATAATGTATTAAACCTTTTATGTAACTATGTAGCTATATATAGGGTATGTGTGCTTCTTTAGTCCCGGTTGGTAACACCAACCGGGTCATGTGGCTCACGAAGTGGTCGTGATACTGCTGATCCAACAGCTCACAATCCCTCAAAAGAAACACACCCCTGATCCAACGTCTCACAAGCGCTTGAAAGAAACACACGATCCGTGTGCTTCTTTAGTCCCGGTTGGTAACACTAAAGTCACGACTCGTGTCAGCCACGTGTCCTCCCCCAGCGCTGCCCTAGCCACGTGTCCTCCCCTAGCGCTGCCCTGGAGGTCTTTATATATTGTCGCCGACGGGGTAAACCCTAATCCACCATTCCTAGCCACGAACGCATCGTCTCCACGAGATGGATCCGCCACGCCCGCCGCAGCGCCTTCTGGACGAGGTCGAGCGTGCTCGGCAGAGCGCGCTTGGGCGCTACCGCGGGAGCCTATCCCGCCGTATGCCCACGAGCCCGGCGTGGAGAGGAATGCCCTGCTACCGTCCTCCTGCTTCGGTGCCGGAGGAGGTGCGGAGGACGTACGAGCGCGCGTGGTCCGACGTCCCTGACCCCAATGAGGATGCGTACGCCGCAGGGGTGGCGTGGGGATCCGCGGCCGTACCTCCACCAGTCGCCGCCGCCCCTCCCGACGAGGAGGATGACGACGACGACGACTTCGACTAGAGCGACCATGGGGAAGAGCGCGGCGGGCCGCAGATGCAGGAGGCCCTTGAAGCCTCCTTCTAGTCCGTACACGACGACCGTGTACAGCGAGCCAGAACTGTCTGCCAGCTCAAGGCGAAGGAGGCTTCTGAGCTGGATTGGGCGCTGAAAGACTCATCCTCCATGGATCTTGCCCTCCGCCGCAAACATGCGCGCGAGAACCGGGCGGCCGCGAACGGGGCTGGCTCCTCCCGCCGTTCCTCCTAATCCTACGGCCTCCGAGCCAGCAAGTCCGTTTATGTAGAATAATTTTGGTGATGTTGGTGATGTGTAATAATGTATTAAACCTTTTATGTAATGCATTCTATGGAATGTATTAAACCTTTATGTAAGGAGCATGTGTAATAATAATGAACTAGCTGGGTGGCCCGCGCAATTGCGCGGCTAGCATTGATATATCTCATATATTCATATCAAATGTATCATTTTATTATGGATACTATATAAGAAAACTATTTAAAATCAACGAAAATACATAGCTTATTGAGCCGCCAATTGCTTCCATATTCCAATCTACGGGTAAATTTTAAAAATAAAAAACCTGAATACATTCATTGTTTAGGATTCCAAGTTTTCTTATATGCAAGTTGCCTATACCATTATTTTTTTATTGTTTCCAAATCCAGCAATCAATTGTGTCTCGGTGCTGGTAAAGTGGTTTTTCCATGTCATACAACATTAATAAATATTGATTATGTAGAAGCTAGATACATTAGGGACATCAGCTATAATAGAGTCGTAATATCTCAGTGTTTTCTCTTCCGCTGCTTACCTATGTTATCATCACACCCCCAAATCTTTTGTTTACAAATTCAGCATCGATGTCTCTCACACATTATATAGCGTGTTCATCCTTCCAAGGCTCAAGGTATTGCATCGACTGGATAAGAAGATCTAATATTTATTGAAGCGACCTAATAGAAAACTTAGGTCATTGTTTACTACTTTTCTTGTGCAACCAAAAATATGTTGCTTACTAATTTTCTTGTGCAACCAAAAATATGTTTTACTTCCTCATTTCTCATAAAATAGCTAGGTTAGACACATTTACACATTATGGATACCAAATTATTGTTCTTAGAGGTTTTCATGTGTACCTCTTGTGAGTGGTCTTAGAAACATATGTTCTCATTATTGATTAATTCTTGTTTGCCACTTTTGTGCTACTTCTAACCTCCATGAACTCCGCGAGTGAGCAGCTATCATTTGTTCCTTCAAACATATATGTCCTAATTGTTTTCGACCTGTTTTGTATGTTGTCCTACCGATGCATGATATGAGCAACAAATAAATATTGTTACATAACGGAATGCTAAGCATATGTAAATCCGACTATTAATTTAAATTACAACTTATTCACAGAGTTACCATTTAACGATTTCTTCAGTGGCACGCCTTTACCTAATTTCTGAATTGATTATTTCTTCACGCGATATCCAGAGCAGCTGGCCCAGAGCTTACACATGTCTCTAGTTGGATGAAATATAAATCTATAGCATATTACAGTTTTCCATTGTAAATCAATTCTGAAATATTGTGGTGATATTTCAGTAGAGATGCACAAAGAAACATGCATACTTGAGCCTGCGTGGTCCAGCATAAAGAAACTTACTTGAGTTGTTAACCTCACCGATTGCATGTGCAATAGAAAAAATATTTTAAGAAATACAACTTCTTACCTATTAAGACCATCAATTTTTATCGTTGCCGCTCACCACAATATCCCCTGTGCTTAAAAAAAATCACAATTGTGACAACAATCTTGCCTATCCTGATGCCCGAGACTCCCAGAATAATAGTTTTCATCAATGTGGTCCCGAAACTTCAAATTTCATTGAAAAACCATCTGCTCTGTCGGTAAAATTGACAATCAAAATCATTATCTTAATTGTGTAATCACCCGAATAATGTATTTTCTCTGCTAATAATAAGATATTTGTACAACCATAAAAATTAGGATAATCAGCTTGATGTTTAATTTCATTTGGCTAAAAACAGCAACCAAGAGGTCCTTAAGGAATCAACATACATAATCCTGAAGTTGGTCATCCATAGAAATACTCATCGATCTCATATTGCTTAAGGAGTTAAGGAGTAATAGTCAGATCTTCCAAGTGCAAAGAACTGTCCGTCTACCAATATTTCTCCTTCCTATACTTCATCAGCAGTATAAATTTAGAGATGAGATTACCTCGCTTTGAGATGTTTCCTCCTGCATTTTGTACTTCCATGTAGCACAGTTTATCGAATGAAGTTTAACTAATCCACTAACAAACCTAGTATACTTTAGCTTGAAGATCACCGAGGAGTCCAATCATCAATGGCAACAAATTCAGGATGTACAACATGAAAGACATGCATGCGAGAGTGTTGCAGTTCGTAGCATCAATTAGCATGGAGAACGCCACTTTTGTCTTGTGATACCAATCTGTAAGCGCGGCATGAATCATTGGCGACTGGAGTGCAACAGCAGGAGGTCATTAACCGTGCTCATCTCAGACTGAGGTCGTAGCTACGCGATGATCCCTCGCGGCTTGTCTCAGCAGAAGTACCAGACGCCAAAGTCTGAAAGATGAACAGAAGAGCGATGGAGGAGACAGATTTCATCTCCTCTTAGAGTTGAACACTGATTTTGCTTGAACACGTGATTCCATTCAAATTAAAATCTACAGTGCATATGCTTATGCTGCAGGCCCAACGGCTTGTCGGCAAGATCGGAAAGTCACACTGGCCGGCCGCAAAACTTCTTCTAGCAAAACCCCCTCCGTGCTCATGCATATGATCATAATTCGTACGCGACTCAGCTACTTCTTTGCTTGTGATCGATGGCTGCCGGCGGGTCTTCTGGCGGGACCTTCATGGTAGTGCTTACGGTAGATGCTACCAATACAAAAGCTGCGCACTGTCATCCTCACGGCATGGTCGCATGTGTCCCACTGGTCTGAAACGCTGGAATCCATCGCTATGTATTTGTCGAATTGTCTTGCCGAGCTGCGCCGGAGGATCAGGACTCTTAACACGATTCGCAGTTACCTATCCGCCTTTCTTCTTCCAAGATTGACGATTTTTACAGATCAAGAATTACCGATCTGTCCACTTTTCGAAGCTTCTCGCAGGATCAATATAGCCGTACAAACTTGTCGGAGACTCGAGGTTCCTTGTATATTCATCGAGCTCGTTGGCGTCGAATTCATGGTCGTGAGATTGCCACCCTCGCCTAGAGCTCATCCGAAGTTTATTCTGGGCTGTTGCAGGGTACGCCGATCCATCAACTGCCGATAATTACGATTACTCCATCGAGCAAAACATGTATGCTGGAACCGATTATGACGGGAAGTTGAAAAGCACGCTGCCAGCCACACACGGGTGACTCGTCGACACATAACCGCCCAGCGCAATTAATCCCATGTCAGATTCTTCGGTTTTTGAACGACGCGGCCGGCGTCAGATTGATGTGAGTGCTTGCAGCGTTCGGTGATGCCATGGGTGCCGCTGCTGTTGACCAACATGCTTCGCTGCCGGCTGCCGGCTGCCGGCGCCGATGGATGATTTACCGAACGCCATGCAAATCAATCAGACGTCATTCTCCCGTACCTTCATGTGGGCGTTTCGCCGAAAATCATCTACGATTTCTCGCTCGTGGAAAACCTATCTATGGGCTTGAACCGCTGGTCCGCTGCCAAGGATATATATCGTAGAGAAGCAGCACAAATCACATATGGTCTGATTCAGTTTTCCTAAGCATCCCGATTGGGTACGACTCCAATTAGCATACGAATCAACTCCCAAGCCTAGTCCTGCGATCGTACGTTTAGGCATTAGTCCCGGCCGCACGTCTCGTTTTTTAGTCCAAGATCTGGACCGTTGAGATCTCCTACGTTTAGCGTGACACATCTACACCGTCGGTTGTCCTGTGTTTTAATTATATAATAGATAGATGTGTATTTCCAATGTGTATTGTCAAGAAGTTTCAAATCAGCTACAGTTTTACCAACACAATCTCTGCATTCTCCAACATCTAAACTCATATCTGCAACCTCATCACTCTCCCATGGCTTCCACCGTACCCACTCTAACCTACTCGGAGGCGGAGGCGCAAAGCGCCTCGAACTACCCCTGCCCGCCCGGCTACGACGTCCCCGCCGGCTGGAGCCTGAGCACCGGAGGCGTGCCGGTCCCGGCCTCCTGTCCCTCTAGGTGTTAGACAATTAAATTAAATATACATTAAAGAAAAAGAAACTAGAGAAAAAAACAAAATAGAAACCAAATAGATATAAAAAACAGAAAACATAAGAAGGAAAAAAGAAACTAGAGAAAAAAAATAATCAAAAGCCCATTAGTACCGGTTGTAAACTACAACCGGTATTAAAGGGGTGGGCTTCACGCGCGAAAATTCGCCGCGGCCCAAAACATAGTACCGGTTGTTCTCTACAACCGGTACTAAAGACCCTTTAGTACCGGTTGTAGCGAACAACCGGTACTAAAGGTGTTTTGATGGCAGTTTTAAGTGGGGATCGACGGATCGATCCCCAAAATTCACAAGTCCCCGCCGCCCGCGACGCCCTGCTCCCCGGCGAAGCCCTGCTCCGGCCGGCGGCCGCGCCATCGCCGCGTCCTCCGGCACGCGCCCTCCGCCCTGCGCCATCTCCGGCGAAGCGCCCTGCGCACGTCGTCGACGCCGCCACCACGTCCTGCTCTCCGGCGAAGCGCGCCCCTGCGCTGCGGCCCGCCTCTACCCTCCGGCCTGCTCTGGCGCCGAGCGCCGTCGCCCCCCGCGCCAGCACCTCCCGCGCCGGCCTCCACCTCCGCCATCGCCGGCCTCCACCTCCGCCACCGCCTCGGCCGGAGTTAAGGTGAGGTTTTTTTTTTCATTTTTGTTTAGCTTATTATTGGTTTAGCTTATTATTAGTTTAGCTTATTATTAGTTTCAAAGTTAGCTTATTATTAGTTTGAAAATTTTGCACAATTTTTAGTGTAGCAAACTTTGAAACTTTGAAAGTTGTTTTTTTTAGTTTAAGTAAATGTAGCAAATATTAGTAGCAATTTTTAGTTTTAGCAAATGTGTTTAGGTTTATTAGAAATATTAGTAGCAAATATTAGTAGCAATATTAGAAATATTTTAGCAAATGTGTTTAGGTTTATTCTTGTAGTTTTTCATTTTGTTAAGAAATTTGCCGTGACATTGTAAAGTTTGAAATATTGCTAAGTTTGAAATATTGCTAAGTTAGAAACTTTTAGTAGCAAAGTTTGAAAATTTTGCTAAGTCATTTTAGTTGCAATATTGTTATTTCAGTATCAAAGTTTGAAATATTGCTAAGTTTGAAATATTGCTAAGTTTGAAATATTCCTAACTTTGAAATATTGCTAAGTTAGAAAATTTTAGTAGCAAAGTTTGAAAATTTAGCTAAGTTTGAAAATTTTGCTAAGTCATTTTAGTTGCAATATTATTATTTTAGTAGCAAAGTTTTTTTATTAGTGTATAAGAAATTTAAAGTTGTTTGCTATGAATTACAAATTTGCAGTGACATTGAGCTATGGAGGACGACGCCCCCATCATCGACGCCCCCTTCATCCGAGATTTGGAGGAAGAAGACCGGATGCAAGCAATTATATATGCTACGGCTGCCGGACCCAATTCCGATGGAGAAGAGACCGACGAAGAAGACGGCGAAGATTTCAGCGCGAAATGTTTGAACGACTCCGGTGAGGGACTTGAGTTACAAAACTTCAGAGACGACGACGACGACGAAGAAGAAGTGCCGTTAGAAAACTCCGTAGAGAACTCTGGCAAGGTATATATTAAGTCTTGTTGATCACTAGCTAGATGCATTAATTGATTTATATGCGCACTTATTAACGAAACATTTTTCTTTCAGCCCTCTGGATCTACGTCAATCCGTAAACGAGGCCCGGCCCAAGGGTTAAAGCAGCCGGATGGTGCAAAGTTGTCGATCGACGAAGTTAGCATAAAAGGCAAACCGGAGAAACCCGATGGAATCTCCACTAAATATATAGCTCAATGCGGATTTCTTGTAAGGGACATGGTCCCGATCACCGTTGCAGAATGGAATGAGCCGAAGAAAAAAACATTGGCGCAAAATATGTCGAGCAAAGAATTAAAGAAACCCTTTGGGAGTCGATATTGGGTTCTTTCAGCCTACCGGCAGATCTCCCACAGAGGAGGAAGGATAAAGTCAAGGAGTGGACTCTTAGCAAGATGGCCGAGCAATTCAACAACTAGAAGAAAACATTGTGGAGAAAATATGGGAACAAAACTCCAGATTTCACTGGACATCTAGAGAAGCTAAAAGATGACTGGCCTGAATTTGTGGCGTATAAGAAATCGGCCGTCGCTGTGGCCCGATCGACCCAAAATAAGTTGAATGCTAAGAAGAAGAAATATTTCCATCGTTTGGGCTCAGGTGGCTACAAGACTGCCGTGCCTAAGTGGGAAGCCTATGAAAACAAGCTGCGTCAAAAAGGGATCACTCCACAGACAGATGACTGGCCCGACAGGTCCAAGTTACGGTTGTTCGTGCATGGGGCAGTGTTGGACCCAGACACAGAGCTGATTGTTGCACAGGGAAAATGGAAGAAAAGAATTAGAAGAGTCACCAAAAAACTAGTTGACGCAATAGAACTAGTCCGACAGGGAAAATATGTTCCCGATAGAGAGGACGACGAGCTTTCACTCGCCCTCGGGAATAAAGAACACTGGGGACGATGTCGAGGCAGAGGAGGCGGGGTTGGTTTTCTTGAAGGGTTTCCGGAGGACGCTGCAACTTATATAAAACATTGCAGAGGTAAGAAGAGGGAGGCGGAGAGGTTTACTGCATTAGAACGCCAGATGCATGATGTGAAGGAGCAACTGACCTTAATTACCCAGCAAAGGGAATCTCAGCCGCGAGTAGAAGATCATGCAGTCGATGTCTGCCCATCTCAGCGGAAAAGCAGCGTGGGTTCCACGCAGCTACAAGATCCTGCAGTTGATGAACCAGTTGATGAACTATCGGCGGCGCGCTACCCCGTGGATGATATCACGGAGAAGACAAATTGTGAGTTACATGCGCCAATGAAGAACATTAGTTTTCCGGTGGCGAATGGCTATGCTTTACCACATCAACTTGGATCAACCTTCCATTTTGGTGAGATTCCGGCTGGATTTGCTCGTGTCGGGGTCACGAAAGTTATGTCAGGATTCAACTCAATGCATCTTGACAATCCCGGAGCTGAAGGCGGAAGACATTGGGAGAAGTCGAACTTGGTATCGTTCTATGGAAGAAGAAATACATCAAGTTTCCAGACTCGGCGCCAAGGCCACCGACTCCTCCGGTTAGAAATTCACCACAGCAAAGTCCACCCTCCTCCCCCGACGATTGGGAGCCCACCGCGAGTCCATCGCCCGCGCCGTCCCGTCAGCCGACTGCTGCACCCACTAGTAATTTGACAAAGCGGAAGCTGTTCACGTCGTCCCCTGTCAATAAACGTGCAAAAAAACCAAGGAAGTCAAGGCTCCTGAGAAGTTAGCTTGTGAGATGACTCAGGAGGAATTAGAAGTGAGCACACGTGAAGAGGCGAGAGCCTTTTTTGAACAGAAAAAAAGGAAAGACTGGAGGCAAGACTGAACCCCATAAATAAACTTCTGAAGACTATACCAACTGAGGTAAAAGATCACACCGTTGACAACCTATATGACCCTCCACCACCGCCCCTTTCAGACTATGAGCGAGGTATTGACAAGGTATTTTCCTCACAGATGGAGCAAGATAAAGCGTGCGGGAAAAGAGTTGCCCAGCTCTGAGAACAAGAAGCACAATCGATCGCCCCGCTCATTGTGCCTTCTGAAGCTCGGGAAATCGAGCATGGAGAAGTTGTCATTGGCGACACAGGTTACCCCATAGCCCAGATAACTATTCAATATAAATTTGAACTCGGGCTGCCTCTGGTCGAAAATCCGAGTGCTCTAACAACACAGTTATATAAATTGCATAACTGGTACATGGCCGCCGCAAAAGAAGGGAAAATCTATCTCATGGCGGGAGTTAAGGAACAACACTACTTCCGACAATATGGTGTGCAGGTTGAGTTCTCCGAACTTTTTCAGATGTACAATCAACTTGCTCTCGATAAATCTATCATCAGCTGCTATTGTCTGTAAGTAATTTATTCGTGTAATTTAATTATTTATAGTTAAGCTCGTTCATTGCTTGTAATTATCCTCACAACATTCTTTTGTACGCTATTATGCAGAATGAAGATTCGTGAATGCCGAATGGGAGGAATCTGGGACATTGGGTTCATTGACCCTGATAAAGTTCATGTCCGGACCATAGCTGACCATCCCGAGGACACAGAGGACGTTTTGCTAACGTTTTTTAAGCGACAAAGTACCAAAAAGGAAATACTTTTTCCTTACAACTTCGGGTGAGTGTTACTGTCTTGTACACATTTTATTTTGCTTTCCCGATATTAAGTGTAATTGATGAGTTCTGAATACCTGCGTATATAAATGTGCACAGGTACCATTTCATTCTGCTAATCATTAGACTCGAGGAAGGAGAAGTTGAAGTCTGGGACTCATTAAGGAGAGATCAAGATGAGTACAAAAGCGTGCGTCTAATGCTCAAGAGGTAATTTCAATCGCACTATATCGGCCTCTTTCGTTCATTTCTGGATATCAAAAGTATAAGTAATAACTCCTCAATTCATTTTCTTTTCCGGGCAGGGTTTGGAAAAAGTTCATCGCGGAAGAACGCGGTGAATGGAAACCTAAGCTGCAGTTCAAGGCTAACAACGTAAGTACTGCTACGTATCTAGGTCTGCGTATCTTTCTAATACCATTATTAAATTCTTGTATAGTGGTGTCTGGGACAACCACAGGGGACGGAACTATGTGGATACTACGTTTGCGAGTTTATTCACATGAGGGTCAATGAGAGAGTCAATAGTGTAAGAAATCGAGAGGTACGTAAACATCATACACAACTTTTATTTCGCTTCCATCAATTGTGTTTAGTTTCGATCATAACTGATTTGATCTCCTTCTTTTAAAGATGTCAAGGAAGCGGAACCAGCTCCTACCAAAAAACCACGTAAAAGCTATTGCGGAGGAATTGGCGGGATTCATTCTGACGCATGTCGTAGATGAATTCGGTGAATTCCACTATGTCGAAAAATAGACTCCCTCCATGCATGTACTAGCTAGCGGTGATCTCCATTGTAATTATGAGTACTTTATATGTAACGAGAGTACTTTATATGTGTAATGAGTACTTTATATGTGTAGTGAGTACTTTATACGTGATCTCCTCCGAAACCCTGAAAAATGAGGGAAAAGGAAAAAAACAGAAACCCTAAACCCCGAAAAATAAGCGAAAAGAAAATAACCGAAAACCTAAACCCCCCTGAAAAAATAAGGGGGGGGCAAAAAAAAGCAGGAACCTACCAACCGGTACTAAAGGTCCTCAGCTGCGCGCACGCAGGTTCGCCCACGTGGAGGGCCTTTAGCACCGGTTGTATAGACAGCCGGTACTAAAGGGGTACCCCTTTAGTCCAGACCTTTTAGTACCGGTTGCACAACCGGTACTAAAGGCCCAATAAGGCCGGTACTGTTGCCTTGTTCTCTACTAGTGATACCACCACCAAAGGAACACCAGGACTGCATAATAATTTCTCCAAAAGGGAACAATGTACAAACATCGACATCGCCCGATCCAAACAGGCCAAGACTTTTCACCCTAGAGAGAGTCCAAATTCTCCAAGCAATACGTTCACAAGAAAACGGCAAAAGTCCGCGTTGCCAGGTACAACTAATGAAGGTAAGATTTTGGGTTTTCTCCCTAAACATCGAGACTCGGCCCTAGAAGATCACCCCCAACAATGAAGAGACCCAGTACTGCCGCACATACTTGCCGAGAATGGTGCTTCAAATCGCCAAGCACCAGGGTCACAGTCGTCCCACATGTGTTAACAACCGTACTCGCAGAGCGGTTTGTGGCGTCAACATTATCCAAACCCCAAGCGTTGACAATACAAAGTCGTCTCAAACTCGATATGAGCCATCGAGTTCTTCAGCCCTTCCAGTCGTTACCACCTTCTTATTCCCCGTCCATGCGAGCACCAATCCCTACAGGAAAGAGGACCTATGCCGACGGCCATACCCTACGCCGACGGCTTTTTGTCGGGGTCATCGGCGTAGGCCCCGACGAGGCCAGCCCGTCGACAATCGACATAGCCGTCGGCGTAGGATATGCCGTCGGCAAAGATTTGACACAGGGCTATGCCGACGGCAAAGATTCACAGGGATACGCCGACGGCAAAGCCGGTCGGCATAGCTATGATTTTTTTTCTATTTTTCATTTAATATGAACTAATTCATATCTTTAAATCCGTAAATCGAAAATTAACAAATAAAATGTCTAAATCGACTAGAAAAATTAGAGGAATCCAAATATGACATCCATATCATCTTTTTTATCATGTATATGACTTTCTACAACATATTTTTGGTACTTGCTTAATAAAAAAAAGTCATTTTTGGCACTTAAAAAATGGAAAATGATATTTATAAAAATTGTTTTTGGTAACAATGTTTGCCATACCAAGACACACATATGTGTCAAATATGGACACTTTATCACAAATTATGGCACGGGGTCCATTTTGACCATTTTTTCAACAAGATAAAAGAAAGTGAAAAAATACTCAAAAAATGAAATCCTTTGCCATGGAGTCCTTTTATGTGTACTTGTTGCTATGAAAATGATAAACTTGAGTTTTGGCAAAGTTTCCAAAAAACTTATTTACAAAAAGGTCAATCATCTATAAACATGTAGAAATTTCAAGTCAAATGACCTAAATGTGATCATTACCGTGGCGTAATTTGTGATAATGTTCCCATATTTGACACATAGGTGTATCTTGGTATGACAAACAATGTTGCAGAACTAAGTTTTTTCAAAATATGTTTATAAATATCATTTTTCATTTTTTAATTGTCAAAAATGACTTTTTTGTGAAGCAAGTACAAAACAAAAGGTGGATAATGGCACCCATCCAATTATCACACATAGTAGACCATATTTTATGGATTATCCAGCAATATTAGGAATTTTCTCGGTTTCTACCAAATTTCATCTATTTAAATGACTTTATGCCTATTTTCCGAAAATAGTTGAATTTTGAACTACAAGTGTGTGATAGTTTGCTCTGAAAATTTTACAAATTCATTTTAAGATACACCAGTAGTGGTTATATCATAGAACCGTCGATAGTTTTGAAAAATGCGACCCCTTTCGATGAATAGGCACATCGACCATTTTGACCATTTTTCAACAAAATAAAAGAAAGTGAAAAAATACTCAAAAAATAAAATCTTTTGGCATGGAGTCCATTTATGAGTACTACTTGCTATGAAAAATGATAAACTTGAGTTATGACAAAGTTTCCAAAAAACTTCTTCACAAAAAGGTCAATCATCTATAAACATGTAGAAGTTTCGAGTCAAATGACCTAGATATGATCATTCCCGCGGCGTAATTTGTGATAATATGCCTATATTTCACACATAGGTGTATCTTGGTATCGCAAACAATGTTGCAGAACTAAGTTTTTTCAAAATATTTTTATAAATATCATTTTTCCATTTTTTAAGTGCCGAAATGACTTTTTTTATTAAGCAAGTACCAAAAATATGTTGCAAAAAGTCATATACATGATGAAAAAGATGATATGGATGTCATACTTGGATTCCTCTCATTTTTCTAATCGATTTAGACATTTTATTTGTTAATTTCGATTTACGGATTTAAAGATATGAATTATTTCATATTAAATGTAAAAAGAGAAAAATAAATTTTATTGTTATTTATTTAAAAATATTATTACATAATCATTGTTATTTATTCAAATAAATTTTCAAAATTTAAATAATAAAAAGTGTAACATCATGACCTAGGAGTTAATATGATTGGTATGATACTAATATCAGTAAGTTCTAACATCTCATTTGGAAACTAATTTGGAAGGAAATCAAAAGTTAAGCGTGCTTGGGCTGGAGCAATTTGAGGATGGGTGACCGAATAGGAAGTTTGACAGTAATTTGACCCGAGATTAAGTGTGTGGCTAAGTGGGAAATTTCGAAATTTCAAAAAAACAAAAGTGGTAAATTTCTGAATAGAATTAAAAAATATATAAAAAGTTCAAAATTTGATTTTCTAAAAATAATTTTTTTGGAAAAAATAATTTTGAAAAAAAATGCCGACGGCTTTTACTATGCTGACGGCTTTCTGGGCTATGCCTACAGACATGTATGTCGACGGAGCTACGGCGACGGCTGCCGTCGGCATAGCCTATGCCGACGATATTCTGGGCTTCTGTAGTGAATATCATCGTGGCAAGGATGTGCCCGGTGGTACCAACGAAAAGGCGGGGATCAAAGTACCGGAACCATTCGATCGAGACGTCTAGAAATGCCAATGTGCTTGTCCATGAATACAGTGGAGTAGTCCGGAACCTTGACCGTCTGACGATACTCGGCACCCTAGCCTACGCCCGCACACCATGGAGGAGGCTGTGCATATTCGCCATAACAACATGACGACGACCGGTGGTGGCCAACACATGCAGCGCATGAGCGAGCAGACTCGATTAATCTATTTACCACTCGTTGGTACAATAGAGAACAACGTCTTGTCCTAAGTAAGGGAAGGCATTAGCCAAGACTAACTATGGAGGTTACCAAACAAAGTTCATGATATATCAGTCGTGTTGCGGATTTTACTTAGTTGTGTCTATGCATTATCGGTTCTTGCTGATTCTCTGCATTATCGGTTCTTGCTGATTCTATGCATTATTGGTTCTAGATGATTCTTAGTCGCGTAATAATTTCTTTATTCTTAGCCATTTCCAAGAAGCATCGAGCTCGCGTTGAGATTCGTGCATGAATTCACTGTATTTTGAACATACGAAAAAGAAATACAGTATTGTGGATATTATTGTATATGCATAAACCTACCGAGGAATAAGATTTTCGACCGACTGAAACAATATTGCAATTATTTGCACGAGATGATCACACAATAGACATTTTAAAATTTTATATGAACAAATTTGTAAACCCTACTTGTGTAGATAATATTGCAATTATAATGCAACAATCTTCTCAAACAAATTATGCAACAATAATATAATGGATTATTAATCACGCATCAGGGTCGCTACTGCCCGCGTGCGGGGCGGTGCACGGTGGGCACGAGCACGAGCGGCGTCTTGCGGTGGATGGTGAGCCCGCCGGCCTCCTCCATGCTCACCTCTTCCACCCCCTCGGGCAGTGCCCAATCGAAGCCGCACAACATGTTGGCCAGCGTGAACTCCACGTTTGCCACCCCCATGGCCAGGCCCGGGCAGATCCGGCGGCCGGCGCCGAACGGCAGCAGCTCGAAGTGCGCGCCGCGGAAGTCCACCTCGCCCTCCTCGAACCTCTCCGGCACGAACTCCTCAGCGTCCTCGCCCCAGCTCGCAGGGTCCCTCCCGATCGCCCAGGCGTTCACCAGCACCCGCGTCCCCGCCGGCACGTCGTAGCCGCCGATCTCGACGTGTCCGGCCGTCTCGCGCGGCAGCAGCAGCGTCGCGGGCGGGTGCAGCCGCAGCGTCTCCTTCACTACCATTTTCAGGTACCTCAGCTTGGGGAGGTCTTCGGGCTGCACCGGCAAGAGCTCGCCGTTGTCGTTGTCGCCGTGGACGGCAGCCACCGCGGCCCTGATCTCCTCCTGCGCCTTCCTCATCACCTGTGGCTTCCGGACTAGCTCCGACATGGCCCACAGGATCGTCACGGAGCTCGTGTCGACGCCGCCCAGGAAAGAGTCGAGCAGGATGGCCTTCACGTTGTCTTTGGTGAAGCCCTGCTCCCCCTGCTTCGAGAGGCCGACGAGCGCGTCCACCAGGCCACCACCATTGTCGTCGTCCTCCGGCCTGGGCTCCATGCGCTGCTCGATGATCGCCTCGAAGAAGGCGTCAAGATCCTTAAAGATCCTCTCGCGCCGCGCCACGACGCCGGTGAGCCGGTCAACGAGGCGACCGGCGGTGTTGGGGAAGAAGTCCTCGGCGGAGAAGCCGGCCGTCACGTCCATGGCCTCGTCCAGGACGTGCTGGAACTGATCATACCTGCCCGCGAACGTCGCCGCGCCGTACACGCTCCCAAACGCCACCGTGCCGACGATCCCGTCGACGACGCCGTACACGTGCTCGTCCATCGCCACTGGCGCTGACCCCGCCGCCGCGCTGGACAGTGTGCGCACGAGCTTCTCCACCTGCTCCCGCCGCGCGGCCCAGGTGGCCCGGACGCGGCGCGCGCCGAGGAGCTCGGTGGCGAAGAGCCTGCGCATGTCGCGCCAATAGGTGCCGTATGGCGAGAAGGCCACGGTCTTGAAGCCGTACGAGAGCTGCTTGTTCCCCGGCAACGCGGGCCGATCGCAGCAGTCAGCGTCGTGGGCCTTCAGCACGTCGCGCGCCGCCGCCGCCGACGAGACCGCGACCGCCGGCGTCATGCCGAGGCGGAGGCACATGACGGGCCCGTGCCGCCGGGAGAGGTCTCGCAGGCTCTGGTGCGGCAGCGGGCCGAGCTGGTGCAGGTTGCCCAGCACCGGCAGCCGCGGTGGCCCTGGAGTCATCTTCAGCCCTTTCTCAACGCCGCGCCTCGTCAACAGCTGGTAGGATATGACGGGGAGTACGATGACTAAGAGGAGGAGCAGCCATTGTTGGGGGAGCTGGGCGAGGAGCTGCGACTGCGAGTTGAGTAGCGAGATTGCCATTGGCTAGCTCCGTTCGTTATGCTTGCCGATGAGCTAGCTACTCGTGGGTTAAATGGAGTGGCAACGGCACTGTGGATAGCAGCCAGCGCCTGGCATGCACCTGAGGACTACTTCTGTTTCGATTGCTTGCTGAAAGCTTAATTGCCATTTACTTTTACAGTAGCTAATTAATCGAGTTCCTCGCCGGGTTGATCTGCCGTTTAATTCGCTTCTTCTTGTTTGATCGACTGATTACATGTGTAGCTAGTGAGAGTGAGAGAGATGCCTGTTGCACGCTACTACTGTATTTGCTCATGTCGCCGGTTAATGATCCTGACCCCAGTTTATAGAGAAGATGGTAGCAGGCGACATATAATCAAAATTTGGGGCCAATCGAACCAATCTTAAAATGTTGGCACTTGGAAAATTCCCCATATTCTTTGAAAAACAACAAGGGGCATCAAATGCGCCGACGATATGTTCTACTCCGTAATAAATTCAGGTCAATGAGCTAGGCACAATCTCTCACAGCCGACCCAACACCTCCGACATGCCACTGCCACATTTGTGAATTCTGTCGATTAGCTCTAGTTTTTTTTTTTTGCGAAACGATTAGCTCTAGTTAGCAATGCCATCGTTTTGGTGATTAGAGTGAGCACAAGCTTGGACAATACGGTTAGTTGTGGTGTTTCTCATGTTTAAGTCTGTAATATTTTTTTGGGGAAATAAGTTGTAATATTTTTTGGGGAAATAAGTATGTATTAGTTGTCACTATATACAGAGCCCATGGCAAAACATAAAAGATCCATGTCACTTAGGCTAAACAAACACATTTACGATAGAAGAAAGTATACTTTCACCAACAAATGACCAACTGTATCTGAGAGGTGTGATAATCACTTAAGAGAATTTTGGTTGGATCCTCTTTGATTCGTAGGATAGGAAAAACATAGTATTAAATGTCTTGTCAAATTGAAAACTACGGAATTTAGAACCTACGATTTTTTTGTCAAAGAGTGTTTGAATCACAGGAAAAACAAAGGAGTTCTAACATGAGATTTGAGTGGATCCAATTTTCATTCAAAACATAGTGCAATGCAATCCTATAGGAAAAATTGCTAAAGATACAATCCTACGAATCAAACGACGACGCACATAGTAAAAGTTTCTAAGGATTAAAATCCTTTAAAATTTCTATATGGTATTTCATTGAATCAATCCTATAGCTGAGCCTCTGCCATGGCTCCGGATGAAGCTCTTCGACTCGTTGTCTGCAAGTTCTTTCTTGTGGCGGCGGAGTTTGTCTCTCTGTGGGTGTTTCTCGCCGGCGGTTCGGCGCCTTCGAGCCTGGTGAGGGGATACGGTTCCCCTCCGGCAGTAGCGTCCGCGAGTGTGGCGCCAATGCGCGGATTTCCCGGCGACACTGGTGGTACCTTCGTCTATGTGCTTGGCGTAGGCCTCGTCTTGAGCAACTTCAGTTCGTCCCTTCAGAAGCAGGCGGCTTTCTTCGTTTAATCGCGCTCGTGATCGGCTCTCATTCCCTAGACTTTTGGTGTTCAAAGCGCAGTTTGCACAATGGAGGGCTACAGTAGGGGTAGGGGCTTCTTCTTGCTTGCTCCTGGTGCTGGTCGCTGCTGCTCGGACCTGATGTTCATGTGGTCTTGTGTAGTTTGCTCTCGCTACAATCTGTAATCTTCTTTCCCTATTTCCGTTCTTTGTTTTGCTGGTCTCAACACCCTTGTGTCCTTTGTCGTATGTGGCTTCGTTCGTTCAAATCTGGGCTCTTTTGAGCCTCCCGTCTTTAAAAAAGAGAGCCCTCAAATGTATACATTACGGGATAAATCACCCCTTCAGGTGGGCTCTGAGCTTAGGTGGCACATATTTAGGTGTTTTTAATACAAATTGACCATCCCTTTGGCAAAATGTGCAACTTGATTGTAGAGACCTACTTGATTTGGAAGAATTAGTAAAGATTTTAGCAAGGCTTGGAATAGTAAATTTAAAGTATTTTGCCCTCCCAATCAATCATGTTTTGTATTTTGCCCCCTCCCAAGCTTCGCCACAACTACAATTTCACAAATCTGTGAGCACTGGCACACTCACGGATAAGCTAAAAAGTACGTCAGTCCAAAGCAGCATCTACTTGGCTCAAAAAACCAAGGGAGAGGCGGGAGCGACGTCTGTGCCATCTAGGAGACCGGTGACCTACGCTCCACGGAGAGGCGGGAGCACCAGGGCCTTCCAGAACAAGTAGTTCGAGCGGGTGAGAAGCTGGTTGGGAGGCGAGCCAAGGGTAGCAGCAAGCGCAGCCGTCGAGGAGGAGGACTACATGGTGGCGGTGACAGGGTTTCTTCATCTTGATCTTGATGCGGCGGCGGCGGCAGTCTATGCAGCGGCGGCGGCTGTTTTGGTCGTAGTTTGTCTTGGTCGTAGGTTTTTGGTCGTAGGAGCGGCGGCGGCAATGGTGCGGCGGCGGCGGCCTAGGGTTTTGCGGCGGTTAGGTCAGGAAAAGGTTGCTCTGATACCATGTTAATTTTGGTGGAACGATCGTTACCCTCCTAGGTCGATCGGTTGCATGTTAAATAGGCTAGGAAGAGCCCCTAGCATGGCCGTACATGAGGGCGTATTCGAGGTGGAGTACTACTCCATACTCTTATACGTATACATAGAATAGAACCGTATTACAAATCTAACAGGCCCGACCCGTGGTATGGCCAGTTATACATGGAAAGTGAGCACGACCCTACCCGGCCGATCCTGAATCACTAACCCTGGCCCACATGTCATGCAGCAGCACAGGCTATCCTATTCGACTGCCGTCTCGTCCTAGTGTACGAGTCAGCTCTCCGTCACACCGTGCACACAGGGGCCAAAATCCCCGCCTACCTTTCCTCACCGCACCAACCCCGACCACTCAACAGACACGTGGGCTCCACACTCTGCACCGCCGAAATCTGACCCACCCGTCATCCACTCGCGGTGGAGAATCCCGAGGCGCCCGTCCCGCGAATGAATGGATGTAGTGCACATGTCATGGGCTCCTATTTGGGTGGTCCTAACCAGTTTTGCGGCTAAGGCCTCAGCTTGGATCGCTGTTTATTAGGCAATACGACAGTATTTTTTCAGGAAAAGGTTAGTTATCATCCGGGGATCGGTGTCTCGTGATCCTCCGCCTTCTGGTGACACCACGCGTCCCTTGCGTGGAGCGTTCTCCTCCTTTTATTTCTTATCCGTTCGCGTTCGTCTTCCCTACTCCATCCTTCTCGAGTCAACGCACGCAGGAGAGCCGTCCCAACACCATGAGAGCTCGACCCAACAGAATCACGCGTGGAGCCTCGACGGTGACGCGCTTGCGGCCGTCGTCGGCGTCCGCGTCCTCATGAACCTTAACGGGTGGCGGGCAGAGCTGGGCCGCGGGCGGCTTGGCCTGCCTGCCCGGCCGAATCGGAACCAGACGGCGGGGATGACCAGCTTCGCCAGGAGCGCGGCGGCGGTGGAGGCAAGCGCGGCCAGCTCTGGCGGGAGCACGGACGCCGCCCACGACCTCGCCGCCTCCAGCGCCATCTCGTCCTTCCCCTCGCGCTATCTCGTCCTTCCCCTCGCCGAGGGCTGGTGCGGGGGAGGAGATGGGGAGGGGAGGAGCTCCGTGCGGAAGACGGAGATGCTACCGGCGGCGCGCCGCCTTGCTGGTAGACCTCAGGGGCGGTGCTTCCATGGGGATGGCGGTGCTACCGCCCGTCGGCGTCAGCGGCGGTGCTGCCATGGCAGGCCGTGGTGGTCCTGTAGAGCAATTTTTTTTTCCTATTTTTGCTTTTTTTTTCTTGTTCTGGAGCAAATTTTACGAAGGTTTGTAGCACAATTGTTTCTCTTTTTGATGCAAATGCACATATCATTTGTAGCAATTATCTTTTGTTCATACATTTTATCTTGATTTTTTGTGCAAATGTTTGGAAGTTTTGTAGCAATTTTTTTACTTTTGAAGCAAATCTTTCTAGCGTTTGTAGCAATTATCCTCTCTGAATGCAAATGCACATAAGTATTGTAGCAAATTTCTTTTCTCACATCCTGCAATTTTTTCTTCATGGGGTGATGCAAATTTTCGGTGTGGTGCAAATTTTGGAAACAATTGTAGCATAAAATCTCTCTGGATGCAAATCCTCTAATATTGTTGTAGCAATTTCCTTCTTCAAATGCTGCAATCTTTTCTTCACGAGGTGCATTTGTCGCAATTTTTTCTTTTTTGATGCTACCGACCTATGCTATAGGTGCTACAATCGGCATGCACTGATGCTACCGGCGGCGTGGAAGCCGCCCTCGCCGGAGTTGGACGACGGTCAGGTGCCTAACTGACCGGCCTATGGCGACAGGGTCGAGACTCGCCTGTGCGCTCGAGCGTGACGACGTGGGAGGCGATGACGCCTTCTCCGGTGACTTCTCCGGCGATTTCTCCTGCTCCGGCGGCTTCTCCGGCGACTTCTCCTGCTCCGGCGGCTTTTCCGGCGACTTCTCTGGCGACAACGCCTTCTCTAGTGATGGTGGGCGGAGCAACGGCGGATGGCGAGAGGGGAACATAGCGACTTTATTTCCCTCGTTGACTAGTAAACAGGACACGTGTCGGCCTCTCTACCCGGGGATCGGGCAGAAAGATCCCAGGGACGCCTAGTTCTGTCCATTTTTTCACGGACCTACTGACCTCACGCGAAAAATCCGGCGCGCGCAGGGTGCAAAATTCCGGTCCGTAATTTCTTACCCCCAATCCAAGCGGGCCATAAATCATTCGCGGCTACACGGGGATGAGCACGGCCCTGCCCGGCCCACCCTGAGTCATCAACCCAGGCCCACATGTCACGCACAGCCTACCCTATCCGACTGCCCTCCCAGTCCTACGAGTCAGCTCCCCGTCACCGTGCACACAGCCGCCGCAATCCCCGCCTACCTTTCCTCGCCTCACCAACCCCGCCGACACGTGGGCACCCACGCTGCCCCGCCGCATCCTGGCCCACCCGTCATCCACCCGCGGTGGAGGATCCCGAGGCGCCCGAGCCTGCGAGTGAACACCCGTCCAATCCAATCCATTCTCCTGCTGCTGACTCCCGATACATTTCTTTCTTAATCGCGACGCTTTCCCCACCCACTCTGTCTTGTCCCTTCCGGCAGCCTCCCTCCGTTTCAAAAACCTTCGTCTCGTCGCCCCCGCCTCCGGCAAGCTAGGGTTAGGGTTTTGCCCCCCCGCGCTGCCCCTCCGGTTCCTCCCGCCGCCGCTCCCTCCGGTACGTCCAGAATCGCTCCTCTCGGTAATGTCGCTGGGTTTCGCTTGGGGTTCGGGCCTCCTCACCGCGGGTTCGCCTCTCCGGACGGGAGTTGCGGCGAGTGCCGCCCGGGTGCTCAGGGACGGCCGCCTGGGGTCGCGGTGTGCGGGAATCGTCTGATTTCTGTGGAAAGAGTGAGTGGCGGCTAGTGTCGTCCTCTCGGGAGGGTAGGATCTGGGCTGTTGTTGCCGCCGCCTCTACGATTCGCGTTGTTCTATGGCGGCGCACTGGGATTTGGTCTGAAGTAATGCTCTGACTGATTTGCTGCTAATTAATTGGAGAATTGCTGAGAAGCAAATTTTCGTGTGTAATAAATGGACAATTGCTGCCTCTGCTAATTTTCGTGTGTAACCGTTGGTTTCTTATTACAATTAGGTGTGTGGTTGCGTATCTGAGCTGCTGATGATAGGAACATTTGTATTTCTGCAAATAAAAGGATGAAATGAAGGATTGCGTAGTTCTGTAATTATACTGAATGCTTAAGCATATGGCATTATGGCAATGTAGACTCAGGAACTTTGTGTTTCTCTGAGGCTTAACTTAGCATTGTTCCATGCTAGTGTTCTGGATATTGGTCTGAAGCGATGTTCTAACTGATTTACTGCTAATTGGTTTGGACTACCTAGACAATTGCCGACACACTTAACAAAGAAAACTGCGCAATTTGTGACAATCAGTGATTATAAGTAGGTGTCTGTCGTTGCGTGACTGAATTGCTGGATGATTAAGAGCACACGAATTTTCTCATAAAAGAATGAAATGCCTGGAACCCTGGATGAATATCCCGCGATTGTTTTGAATTGCTAAGCAAAGTGCAATGTAGACTCGAGGAAGTTTGTGATTCTCTGAGACCGAACTTCATGTGTTGTGTAAGACTGGCGCTTACAGAGAGTCTATAGGCATGCTGGCTGTCGTATCTAAAATGCTGTCGTTGTAAACCAACATTTTGTACCAAAATTAATTGTCCTTGTTATTGCCCTGCATCACCCTCGTCGTTACGTTACCTTGCAGCATCCTCTCATTTTGTCCGGACTGCACTATATCAGGGTTTGACTGAGAGATTTGTGCTGGAATTTGCTCTAATTCCCTTTGCCAATTTCCATCAGGTCTGCACTCTGAGTGTTACTTTCAAGGAGTTTTTGCAATTACCCTGAACTATCTTGGCAGAAGTGTGCTGTAAGGTGTGGTCTTCCAGTTCTTGTATACGAGCTAGCTTTGGACAAGAACTCTTCTTGATTGAAGGATGCCGACAAGAAAAAAAGGCCCTGCAAGAAATGCGACTGTCGAGCATGTTAATACGAAAACCAGTAGACAACCTAGAAGATCAACTAAGACTGCAGCTCCTGAAAAGAAAGTCAATGACTTGATCACTTCTTCCTCTAAAAAGCAGAAACCTGGTAAAGTTCCCCTCCCCTTTACAACTGTTCTGCGTTATGGTGTAACTTTTATTGTAAAGTATATAATAGAAACTTGGACAGAGGAGCAAAGATAAATATTTTTATTGTTAGGTATCGTACTTGTTGTATATTGACATTTGTCAGTTTTCCTGTAAGTCCAAACTAATCTGTTATATATAAGGACCTTTTTACGCACTGTCTCACTTTTGGCAAATGTTTATTCCATGATTATTACTTCAGTTGACTATAAGGAGTTGTTCTGGGACAATGTAATATTACGAGGTCATATAAAGTTGGCTACTTGTTTATCCACTACAGCTGTCTTGCTTTTGCACTAAGCATTGCTCTAATTTTGACTCTGCAGCTGAAAACCTTTTGAAGAAGAATCGAGTTCTTAGTGGTGGAAGAAAATTGACATCTCTCTCTGATTCTACCAATACTGAAAATGAAGTTGCTAATGCGCCAAGTAGTAGTATGTTAGATCACAAGGTACGGTGCATTCTGGTTTAAGTGAGTTATACTTATGTAGCTGAGCTAGCTTTGTCTACTTATGTTATCGTGCAACACATTTCAGCCAAGATATAAAAAAATGCTGAAAAATGAAAACCGTCTCATTTAAAGAATTTTTTCTGCATAGCAACATTTTTGGGATGCACACACAAACTATGTAGGTCCTTTATAAAGCTATACCTGATGTATTTTTATGGCATAGGCCTATTTTTTAGCATCTACAACTACATCAATCATGGATCATCCGTCATTGTGCAGCAAGCAATTATTTGATTCAGGCACTTAACATTTTTATGGCCAATTATAACTGCTAGAACCAAAATTTCGAGTAGGATTAATTGTTGCATCACCTGAATCCTGAACTTGATTGTTCCTTGAACAGTTATTTACTTTACATTTTTATGTTTATTTGGTCTTCCTTCTGTCAGCAGTCTCAAGAAAATGAGGAAGAGCTTTCCATATTTTCTCAACCGTTCCACCATCATAATGAAGATGACGGTGATGGCTCAAGCAAAGGTACAAAATATTCAAACATTGGAACTTCTTTCCCTCTATAAAGTGCTATTTCCCATTTGTAGTATTCGATTTAGGTTACTGTAGTATTTTGGAGCTTCTTTTATGGGAAGGAGATATGTGAATGTCTGATAATCCTTGATGGGTGGTAACAAGTGGAACATCTTGAAGTCCTAAGTGGAACATCTTGAAGTCCTAAGTCACTGTATCTGCTTTCTCTTCCCCTGACTGGTTTAGATCCTATATTTGAGAACTTGGTAGCAAATTTAAAGTATTAAAATTAGTTTTCTTATTTGCAACCTATATGGTTAAAGTGAATCTATGATGTCATACCTGCTTAATTCATCTGCATCAGCAATTGTCATACCTGATACCTGTGTTTGAATTTTCACACCATGCATAGAGGGAATAATAAATCCTCCTTTCTAAGATGGCTGCCACTCTTATGCAGTTCCTATGCAATCAACATGTGGGAACACAAGGCATGAAAACGACGAATTCAGTGAGTTGGATAGTCTATCTCCTGAAGTGTCTGCTATATATCTTGCAATGCAGCACTCTAAGCTGGAGTGTATTGATGAACAAAGTCAAGATTCTATCTCAACAGATGGGTGCGCTGACCCTGAAGAAACCGAGGAGCATGATGAGTTTGACCCTTATACATTCATAAAGGATTTGCCTGAGTTATCTATGGTCGTACCCAAGTTTCGGCCCGTTCTTCTTCCAAAGCAAACTCGGAGCTGCCCTAGAACCACCCTTGTACTTGATCTGGATGGTAAGATGATTGTTGGGTGAATATTTTTTCTTTAATATAGGCTCTCGAGTCTTGATGATATATCATAATGGAATAATTAATTTTGTGATGTTTCGTCTGTGAATACTCAAAAATACTATCATTTAACTATATCAGTCCTTTTTCCTGTTAATAAGCCATTCAGCAATGGTTAATATGACCTGTGACTTGAGCAATATTAATCATACTATATTAATTTGATACCTAAAAAAGGCTGAGCCTTGACTGTTTCTCTGTTTAAAATATGACCAAGCCATTTGATAACGTGTTTACGGGAGAGGGTAGAAATCCAGTTACTTTCATACATAAACCATAACTAATACTCGTTCAATAATATAGAACAAATAAATTTTGTCCTAAGTTGTTTTTAAGCTTGATCAAGTTTATAGAAATAAATAACATCTACAAAATCAAATCAGTTGATACATCATGGATTATGTTTCCGTACTGCATTTATTTTGGTATTATAGATGCTTATATTTTGTTCCTGAACTTGGTCAAACTTAGGAGGGTTTGACTTAGGACAAAACTTATATGCTATATATTTTGGGTAGATGGGACTACATGCTAGTACAACACTGATAGGGCCAAAGATCAGTAACATTTATGTTCATAGGGGCCGAAGATTATTTTTAGTGAGAGAAGTGGGATCTGGATGAACTGTGAACTAGGTAGAAACCCATGAAGACTGCAGTCTGTGAAATTATAAGTTGCTGTTAAACATGTTACATGATTGCACATGTTTGTTATCTCTTGTGACTACTGCAACATCATCATTATTCATGTACTATCCAGTATCCACATAACTATGGAACTTGTTACTTGATGTTAACGAACTGTGTGGCTGTGCACCAACCTCTATTTTTCATTTGTTCCATCTTTCTACTTATTTGATAAAATTAACATGCCCTTGTGTTTGGTGTTAGCTCTTACCTGTACCTTGGTGTTTTCCGCTCATTATGAATTCAGTGTTAACCTAATCTTAAGGTATTGTCATAATGTCATGCAGAGACACTGGTGCATTCTACGCTTGAGCCCTGTGAAGATTCCGATTTCACTTTCCCAGTTCATTTTAATCTCAGAGAGCACACAATCTATGTACGCTGCCGTCCATATCTGAAAGAGTTCCTGGAGAGAGTAGCCAGCATGTTTGAGATAATCATCTTCACGGCTAGTCAAAGTATTTATGCAGAACAACTACTTAATGTTCTTGATCCCAAAAGAAGGTTGTTCCGTCATCGGGTTTATCGCGATTCCTGTGTCTATGTGGAGGGGAACTACTTGAAAGATCTTTCGGTTCTTGGGCGTGATTTGTCCCGGGTGGTCATTGTTGACAATTCTCCGCAGGTATGTACTTAAGCATACACATTTTATTATTAACAGGTCATCTGTTTCCGTCTGTTTGAAGCTCTCTGAAATACTATTCAAGCCAATCTAGTTATCATGATTTTCTTTGCATTTGAAATTCTATGTGTTGTTCCGCACTATGAACCAATTTTATATAGAGTAATTGGGCTACATATGTTTCTCTAGACGTTGCAGTTTAAATTGTTCAAGATGCTGAGATAAACGGGGACTTGGTGGAGCTAACATAAACCATTATTCTGGTTTATCATCATGATGTTTTGGTCTGTCTAATAACTAATTTTGCTCAATTTTCAATCTTTCACCTGTACCAATTACTCGTGAAACATGACAGTTGGAATATAGTTTTCCGCTGGTATTAGAGGGCTCCAGAAAGAAACTTGATCATTTTTTGTAATTGATTTGCTGAGCAACGTACTTGTGTTGGCTACTGAGTTGTTGTACCATGGCTGTAGTCAATTCCTTTTGTTGTGCAATGAGATTCATAGTAAATTTTTGTTCATCTGTTAGGAAAGTTATTTTTGGTGTAGCAATGAGTTGCCCCTTTTTTCCTTTGTCAGTACTACCAGTACCTCACATGTAAGCAGATGAATAAGAGGTGTTAACTGCTATTCTTGCTTTCAGGCTTTTGGGTTCCAGTTAGATAATGGCGTACCAATAGAGAGCTGGTTCGACGATCCAAATGACAGGGAGCTCCTGGCACTGTTACCATTTCTGGAAAGCTTGGTTGGAGTGGAAGATGTTCGACCATTCATTGCAACAAAGTTCAACCTTCGCCAGAAGGTGGCTAGTGCGACTTCCCTCGCAATGCACTTCTTTCCCAATGCAGAGCATGCCAACTGAAGGGGCAGCGCCTCTCCCTCTCGCGAAAAGCGAAGGCTGTCAAGTTGCCCGAAAGGAACGGAACCGGTGAGTCTTGTCTGCGCTGTATCTGAAATTTAGAATCCTTGCCCCGGCGCAACGACCCTATGCTATTGAATTCTGAACCGCCAGAGAGGGATGTGTAATTTGCTGTGTTGTAAGTTTCTAAAAACCGGTAAATTTAGGGAACCTTGTACAATCAAGCAGTAGCCAAACCCATAAGTTTGTCGTGACCGTGTTGTGCATTGGACGAATAATTGCCCAGCATGTAATAGGCCAGCAGGTATTGTCAGAAATTTGTCTACTTACTGCAGTTGTGTTGCAGCCCTGTAGTTGTCAAGTACAAAAGTCAGTGAGGATTATACCTGCACATTGAGCCTTTATATCTCCATCTCTGATCTGTATTTGGTTAGCTATAGTGTATGTTCACTTCTAAAAGAATCTCATATGGAAAGGGGCAGTACTGCAAAAGTTGCCCTAAAGCTCCGTTTTATTTCCGTTGATGGTGATAATTGACCAATCACAGAAGGTGGGGAATGGCGATCGTATGGACGCATGAGATTTGATAAAAATCGCGTGCGTTCGATGTTTCATCATCACATATTAAGCATCATTAAGCTTTATTAAAGACTTACCAACTGCACCCGATTGTGCATCAATCCATCTGCCGTCTTTCCAAACCCTAGTCGATCTCCCGCCGGCGGCCGGCACACAATGTCGTGGGCGTTGCGATCGCTCCTCTTCCGTCTCCGGCCTGTTAGCCGCCGTGTGAGCCACGAGACCGCCGTTCTTGGCAGCAGCAACTTGATCGGCTCACGAGGACACGCATCCGACTCCAGTGCCGATCTGCACGCAGAGGCGAAGCGGCATCTGTACGTGGTGCTTGATGACCACGAGGCCGGTTACGGCATCCACAAGCTGGACCTCAGCGGCGACGAGCAGGACGACGTCGATCTGGACGGCGCGCCCGCCGCCTGCCGCAGCCTCCGGTCCACCGCGTGGCCCTCGCAACGGTCGGCGAGCGCGCGCAGTTCGCCGGCGTGGGCAGAAGCATCGTCGCCGTAGGCGCCAGCCGCAACATAGGCTGCTGGGGCGATCACTGCGACATCCGCATGCTCCTCATCTACGACACCGAGACGGGGGCGATGGAGGTCACGCATCACTTCCCGAAAGGCCTCAGTGAGGAAGGCTACAAGGCCGCCGTGGCCGTCGGCGGCAGGCTGTACATGCTCGAGTCCGCGACCGCGCCGGAGTGGAGGTCGTACTCGTGGAACAGCGGCGGGAGCGTGCACTGCCTCCGTCCACAATCCGTCGTGGACGGCGGCGGGTGGTCGACCTGGATGCCGCTGTCCTTCTACTCGCGGTGGTCCTGGAGCCAGCGGCGCGGGAAACCTCTGACGCCCCCGTTCTGGGCGAACTACATCACGGCGTGCGCGGGGCACGCGCCGGCGCCGGACGATCACGAGATCGTCGTGTCCGTGGGAGTCACGCACGACAGGGACGGTAACCCGATGGACGCCGGGACATTCTCCTTCAGCACCGCGAGCCTCGAGTGGACGCGTCGCGGCGAGTGGCAGATGCCGGTCCACGGCCACGCCCACTACGACGGCGGGCTGGACGCGTGTGTCGGGCTCCACGCCGTCCGCGACGACGACGGCAGCAAGGATCGCGTGACGGAAAGGCGCCACCTGGCCCTCCGCGACGACGACGGCCGCAAGGATCGCGTGACGGACAGGCGCCGCCTGGCCCTCCGCGACGACGATGGCCGCAAGGATCGCGTGACGGGCGGGCGCCTCTGCGCCGGCCAGGTGGCGTCCGCCCCGCGGGAGTGGAAGATTGGCGGGGAGAAGCTGTTCCGGCTTGACGAGGACATTGCGGCTGGCTGGAGGCACCTCGATGCGAAGCTTGTGCCCATGGCGCCACGTGAAGGCGGCGGCGAGTACTGTCTCGTGGAGCGCCTGCTACCGCCAGAGGGGGACAACGAGGAGCAGGGCTTCTGTAAGGATGACGACGATGGCTATGTGCGCCATCAGTATCAGTGGTTGGCCATGGAGAAAGAGTGTCTCTCCGGCTGACCACTTTCCGTGTCGAGCGAGGGGACGACGGCGAGCCTGTGACGGCCACGGCTCAGCGCCGGTCTCGCTCTTACAGAGTGTCCAGATACAATAGGCATTTTGATGTTCAAGCCTTCTGGATGTAGTGGAAGGGTTTGGTTGAATTCTTGCAGTATCTTTGTTTGTGGTTTTAAATTTAGTTCCAGGAATTTCAACCTTGACAATGGTTTTTCAAGGGCGCGCGCTAGGCGTCAGCGGCTGTAGCTACAGCCGGTCTGACTGCCGTCTGACACGCAGATGCGAGCGTCACTTTCCACCCGCGCGGGTCGCTTTCGGACGTTTTCCAGGAACATGCATGTGTTGCGATTCTCTACCACGTACTACTACTTTTATCCTGCTCATGGCTAGCTGCAGCCTGCAGGGCTCATGCCGTCATGCGACGTGTGGCGATGCATGGTCCAGCCTCGCTGCATGCTAATGTACCTAGCTCTAGCTGGCCTGTATATGGCCTTACACAAGCTAATGTACATAGAAATACACATAATATTTTTTTCTCTGTATATATCATTTTAGAAAATGAAACATTTTGTGTAACATTTTTGTATGGATCTGTAAAACAAATTGCGATGTGTAGCAAAAAAATATAGTGTAACATTTTTTACACAGCCATGTAGCAAAAGACAATAGTGACTAGGTACACAAGCATGCAGCGAGACTTGTGATGCAAGAAAATAATACTGATGGTGCAAAAACTATCAAGTTATGTAGCAGTTTGAATTTTTGACATGCTACCAAGAAATAGAAATGGTGCACATTTGTTGTCCTTGTGATGCAAGAAAATAACACTGATGGTGCAAAAACTATCAAGTTATGTAGCAAAAGGGTTTCAGAAAAATTTGCGGTCGATCAATGTAGCAAAAAAATCTAGAAACATTTATTTCTGCGCATGTAGCATGTGTAGCAAAAAGATTTCAGAAAAATTTGCGGTCGATCAATGTAGGAAAAAAATCTGAAAACATTTATTTGTGCGCATGTAACATGTGTAGCAAAAAGATTTCAGAAAAAATTGTGGTCCATCATCAATGTAGCAAAAAAAAATCTGAAAACATTTATTTGTGCGCATGTAGCATGTGTAGCAAAAGGGTTTCAGAAAAATTTGCGGTCGATCAATGTAGCAAAAAAATCTGAAAACATTTTTTTGTGCGCATGTAGCATGTGTAGCAAAAAGATTTCAGAAAAATTTGCGGTCCATCAATATAGCAAAAAAAAAGGCCATAGCAGTTAAATGGCTACAGAGTAGCTATGTAGCATGTGTACGAGTACATAGCCGTGAGCTACGTAGAACCAAACGATGGCAGATTGACAGGAAGCTACTAACAGCAACGCACAAGGCTATGGGGTATGTGGACATGAATCACCAGATCAGATATGGCATGCGGCCTGTGGGGACCACTCACGTGGGATAGGCGCATAGTGGGACATATTTTCCCCCGCGAGCGAGACGTGGGTGCGCACGTCTGTTGAAACCGACTGATCGATCAGTCGGTTGATAACAAGTGTTTTCCTTTTTCAAGTGCAAAACTTCAAATCCTGGCTTTCATGTGACGTTTGTTTTTCAAACTAGTTATGAAGATGCTTGGATAGTTGGAGTACAGGGCCAAAACAGACTACATATATACAGAGAGAACGAGGAGAGATGAATGATTATCTGAAATGCATGCAAAATTTCCTATAAATCTACTGCAAAAGATTTCCTGGAAAATTTTCATACATGATTCAGTCCTGCAAGTCAAAAAAGCAACATAGGAAAAATTCATAAGGATTACAATCCTTCCTATAAAAATCATTTGATAGAAGAGGCCCTTGAACTGATTGTCCAAGTGAGCTGCAAAATTGTACTATTTATATATCCTTGCGCTCAGTCTCAGTCACAAAGATACTATTCACAGAGATAAATCTTTGGGCTATATTCATGTTTGAGACCCAAAGCAGGAGCTGTTACTGATTGAAGAAACAGTATGAAAAGGTGCAAACCCCGTGCATTCTCTTCTGGCTTGAGGAACAAAAGTAAGAGAAATCGAGACCGGACAAGTCTTTTACATTGCGAATAATAAAGAATTAAAGAAGAATGTTCTTAGGACAAAATTGTTTTAGATGTCCATTGTTAGGACGAAGAAGTTGTGTTCTGATTCTGTTATTAGAACCAACCATTTATTTACTTGGCGAAAGAAGCTGCTTGATCTGATCCCAGTGAGAGTTCCATGGTCAAGGAGGGCATCGGCTAACATATGAAGCTCCTTACTGTGCGCCGTGACAATCTTTTTCGCATTCTTGTGAGCCTTGGCCAGTAGTTCTTTCACCTCCTCGTCGACGAGGGCTATCGTATACCCATTTAAGGCCGCTGCCATCTTCTTCTCACCACCACCATCATCGCCATTGCCATAGGAAACAAGACCAGTCCGCTGGCTCATACCATACTTGGTGACCATGTCTATCGCCAGCTGAGTTGCCTCGCTTAGATCAGACAAGGCGCCAGAAGTCACCTCGCTGTCCCCAAACATAAGCTCCTCAGCCACTCTACCACCCATGAGGATGTCCAATTTTGCGAGCATCTTCTTCCTTGAGACTTTATACACATCTTCTTCCTCTGGCAGCTGCATCACCATGCCAAGAGCGTTGCCCTCGGGACAATGGTAGCCTTGTGGATAGGGCGAGCGCCATCCGTGTGGATAGCAACAAGTGCCCTTCCTCCCTCGTGGTAGGCCGTCATCTTCCTGCAGTTATCAGGTATCACAGCTGATTTGCGCTCGCTGCCCATCATGATCGTGTCCTTGGCGTATTCAATGTGATCAATCATAACAGCTACTGCCCCGTCCTTGGCAGCCTTCAGAGCAGCAACGTTCACCAAGTTCGTAAGGTCTGCACCTGAGAACCCCGGTGCCCCCCTCGCAAGGGTCGTCAGGTCCACATCCCTGGATTTGACCTGAAAAAAGGAATCATAGAGAAAGGTCAAAGTCTTGCACTGAAGACTATGAAGTGGCCTTATATTTCTGGACTGAGTATGTACCTTGGACATACAAGCCTCGAGGATCTGCCGCCGGCCCTCGATATCTGGATTAGGAACCTGAACATGACGGTCAAAACGCCCAGGTCTAAGAACGGCTTTATCTAGTGACTGCACGAGGTTGGTCGCCGCGAGAACGATGATCCCTTCGTTCTGTTTGAAGCCATCCATGTTAACAAGCAGCTGGTCGAGTGTCTCCCTCGACGAATTTGAACCATTTGCCCTCCTGTGCCCAGCAATGGCGTCAATCTCATCGATGAATATTACGCAAGGGGACCGCTTATTTGCTGCACTAAAGAGATCCCTCACTCTTCTAGCCCCAACACCCACAAGCTCCTCCTCGAATTCGCTGCCGCTGCATGCGAAGAACGGTACCCCTGCTTCACAGGCCACAGCCCTTGCCAACATGGTCTTTCCTGTGCCAGGAGGGCCAACAAGCAGAACGCCCTTTGGAAGCTTGCCACCAAGGCGTGTGAAACTCTGCAAAACATGTAGGACTAGGGCAATAACTCCGCATCAAGAAAGTAATTATTACTGAATCAAAACACCTGCATGGAGGTTGATGGCAATGCCGCACTCACATCGGGATCTCGTAGGTAGCGAACTATGTCCTCCAGCTCAGTTTTGGCTTCATCAACCCTCTTTACATCACTGAATTTTGTGCTCGAATCGAAAGACACTTCTTTCCATTTTCTAGACATTTTCGAATCTTTGGACTCAGCAACTTCTTTCGAATCTACTTCTTTCGAATCTTCAGACATAGGAACTTCTCGATTCATCAACTTATTAAGGGCATGGTACGCAGCGCCAGTAATCACAAGGCCTCCAGTTCACTTTCCTCGCATAACGAAAGCATGATTTACCCTCAAAAGTACTAGAAAAACCCAAATTGCAAATAGGATAAATTGCTTCTTTAAAAACTCTTTTAAGATTAATATGCATAGACTTGGTTAGATACTTTATAAACCTCTCATACAAACTCAGGTCTCACACCATTGTAATTATTCCCCTGTTTTTTATTTTATAAAATGACACAATGGGTTTTCCCTCTTGATTTTGTGTCAAAAAAAAGTGTTCGGCAAATCGCCTAGGTACATTTTTTTCTTTGATTTAAATAATTTTTATTGGAATCAATTTGATCATTCAATAATGCAATTGCTAGATTAAGAGGTTGAGGGTGATGTACTTCGACGACTCAGTGTCCATGGTTGAGGGTGATGTACTTTATTTAGGTGAACATAAACATTATGTGTCTTTTCGATTAGTTGAGCTAATTCTACAGGGTCAAGTGTGTATGGTTTGCAGATGCTAGTGTTGTTTTACAGTTGAACAAATAGCAATGTATGCATAGTATAGACGATGCAATGCCGTGCAACTTGGGCTGATTTTTTTTTTCCAAAAAAAGAATGAAAATTTCAGTTTTGGAACATTACGTACGTAGTTTGGAGATTGTAACTTTGAATCTCTCATAAAGAAATAAGGATTAGCGACTGATCCTATATGATTATATAATTCGAAACACAATGAGATATGTGATCACACCCACAATTTCTTGCGAGTCACACTTTGAACAAGGCACAGCTAATATTGTAGTTTTGGTTCCGAGATCTTCCATCAGGAAATGGCGCGACATGTTGGATTGTCTTGTTGCTCATGTCAAGGGCGACGAGCCATGCCTTCCTGTCCTTGGGCTCCACCTTGCACTTGAGGTAAACAACATCAGTACCATCCATGCTCAGGGTGGGATAGTATGGGCGAAGGTTCTTTCCAGTGTTCTTCTCCACGAGGCCAGGCCCAGGGAGCAAGGCGGAGTGTCTCATGTCGCCGACGATGACGACGTCGTCGACATGGACCAAGCTCCCCCTTCGCCAGCAGTTGGACGAGACCGTCCTGGTCCACGTAACGACCCTCCAGCCAGTGTACTCGTAGGTGTACTTGGGACATGTGCCGGCATTCTTACCCATGGTCAGGTCTTGGTCGTAGAGCACTTCCAGCTTGGAGACGTCCTGCTCCTCCTGCACAACGAGCTTCCTGCAGTGCTCGATCTCGACGAGCTTGATCACGCCGTCCACGCAGACCACGTCGCGAAACTGCTCCTCGCTGCGCCGGGATCCCGTGTAGGCACGGTTAGCCGGGAGCAGGGTGGGCAGCGGGATGACGCGGAGCACGGCGTCGTCGTCGAGGACTGGGTTGCGCACGAGGATGGCGCGGGTGAGATCCACCCAGCCGATCTCCCCGCCGCCGAGCACGATCACCTTCTTGGGATCCATTGCGGTCTTCGCCGCGGCGGCAGCGCCACCACTTGCTCCTTCCACGTCCCCAGCTCTGACCGGAGGACGTGACTCGCGTACGTGCACCCAAGGGCAGCCAGGACGAAGTGCTGGCCGTCGCCGTCGTCGCTCGGCATGACGGCGATGTGGGGATGGGGCGGCATGAGCTTCCTGAGGTGGTCATGCAGTCCCGGGAGCGGCTCGAGCGACTGTGGCTGGCCACGCCTTGATGCCCTGTAGAGGAAGTACTCTCGATGGAGATCCCGGCCGTGTTTGAGGCAGAGGGTGAGGAGGGCGAGGTTGTCGGTGGAGTGTACAACGCAGGGCTCGGCGGAAATGGAATAGCCGGCGGCCTCGAGGCCACGGCAGTGGAGGCAGAAGTAGGAGACGCGCCGGCGGGTCGGCGTGGAAGAAAGAGAAGGCGATGGGTTGCCCCGTGCTCGTCAGGGCCTCCTCTCTGGTGTCGTTGTCGCGGTCGGCGACGGAGCACAGCTTGTTGAGGAGGACCCACGTGGGAGGGATGGAGTCGCCGGAGGTGCTGGCCGGAACGGCGGCAGGCTGGAACGAAGCAGCGTACATTGCTGATGGATTTCTCGGAACCCGGGTATGGACGGGATCGGATCTGGTTAGGTTGGGCGGCTTTAGAAAGCACTCTATAGCCTGCTTCCGATCGTAATGTTTGCCCTATGGTAGTTAATTGGATTTTTTGCACAAATTTTGTTAGATTTCCTTAACTGCTTCCGTAAATTAAGTCGATTTGTAAAGCTAATTATGTGGGAGCTAATTACGTCGGATTAACGTCCTGTTTGAACTCTTTGTAAGTTGTTTTAGAAATAATTTATGGATTTGCTTCATTAGGAAAAAATGTTTTGTTTACTTAGGCATTAATTTTTTCTTGTTTTATTTTAAAGTGCTTCTGGCGCGACAAGGATTTTCTTCGACATGATAAGACACTATTTCTAGTGTGATCTTTTGTTCTGAATTCAGCAAATTCATGGTTCTATCTACCGATGAATTAGCTTTTATGCTATATTGGACTTGCTTCAGTTTAATATATCCCTCCAATATCTAATCTACAAGTGAATGACACGCTCTCGTTGCTCCGCGTAAAAGTCTGCATGGGACCCAGCTTCAGTGAGACAAGTTGTATTCTTTATTTATTTAATGGCTACGCATTAACTAGCTAGCGTGGTGATAAAAACGAGACAACAGCTGGGTCTCTCCCTTCCCTTACATGTGATTTGTCTATAACTTACAAATTTGATTTGATGTTTATACCGGAAAAAATGTACACGAAATCTATGCGCGTCAATGAGTGGGTTCAGTTCCCGTGCTTGGTTTTGAATTTTATCGACTATAACTTCTCAATTTTTTCACCGAAGTTCGTACCATTTTTCTACAAATTTTGTCTAATTCATCGCACTCGGTCGACCATTTGTTTTCTTTAACGAGTAGATTAATCTAACTGTTTTTCACATATTTATCATCTATCAAGGATTTCATCTCAAAGGGAACCATGGGCTATAATTGCAATTACAATTGCAATGACTATTAGGGCAGAGATTGTGGACCCAGTTTGGAGCTCTAGGACTCCGTACAAATTTCGGTCTTTTCGCTGGCTAGCATCACATAACCGTTACCGGATGGACGACATGCTCATAAGGCTGTCAATTTAATGGAAAAATGCACCATAACACAATGGGCTAAAACAGACTATTAGTTTTAGCATCTTAAAACTGTAACTTCTCAATTTTTTCACCGAAGTTCGCACCATTTGTCTACAAATTTTGTCTAATTCGTTGCACTCGGTCGACCGTTTGTTTTCTTTAACGAGTAGACTAATCTAACTGTTTTTCACATATTTATCATCTATCAAGGATTTCGTCTCAAAGGGAACCATGGGCTATAATTGCAATGACTATTAAGGCAGAAATTGTGGACCCAGTTTGGAGCTCTAGGACTCCGTACAAATTTCGGTTTTTCGCCTGACTAGCATCACATAACCGTTACCGGATGGACAACATGCTCATAAGGCGTGTCAATTTAATGGAAAATGCACCATAACACAATGGGCTCAAACAGATTATTAGTTTTAGCATCTTAAAACTGTAACTTCTCAATTTTTTCACCGAAGTTCGCACCATTTTTCTACAAATTTTGTCTAATTCGTCGCACTCGGTCGACCGTTTGTTTAATCTAACTGTTTTTCACATATATATCATCTATCAAGGATTTCGTCTCAAATGGAACCATGGGCTATGATTGCAATTATAATTGCAATGACTATTAGGGTAGAGATTGTGGACCGAGTTTGGAGCTCTAGGACTCCGTACAAATTTCGGTCTTTTCGCCTGACTAGCATCACATAACCGTTACCGGATGGACGACATGCTCATAAGGCGTGTCAATTTAATGGAAAATGCACCATAACACAATGGGCTCAAACAGATTATTAGTTTTAGCATCTTAAAACTGTAACTTCTCAATTTTTTCACCGAAGTTCGCACCATTTTTCTACAAATTTTGTCTAATTCGTCGCACTCAGTCGACCGTTTGTTTTCTTTAACGAGTAGATTAATCTAACTGTTTTTCACATATTTATAATCTATCAAGGATTTCGTCTCAAATGGAACCATGGGCTATAATTGCAATGACTATTAGGGTAGAGATTGTGGACCGAGTTTGGAGCTCTAGGACTCCGTACAAATTTTGGTCTTTTCGCCTGACTAGCATCACATAACCGTTACCGGATGGACGACATGCTCATAAGGCGTGTCAATTTAATGGAAAATGCACCATAACACAATGGGCTCAAACAGATTATTAGTTTTAGCATCTTAAAACTGTAACTTCTCAATTTTTTCACCGAAGTTCGCACCATTTTTCTACAAATTTTGTCTAATTCGTCGCACTCAGTCGACCGTTTGTTTTCTTTAACGAGTAGATTAATCTAACTGTTTTTCACATATTTATCATCTATCAAGGATTTCGTCTCAAATGGAACCATGGGCTATAATTGCAATGACTATTAGGGCAGAGATTGTGGACCCGGTTTGGAGCTCTAGGACTCCGTACAAATTTCGGTCTTTTCGCCTGACTAGCATCACATAACCGTTACCGGACGGACGACATGCTCATAAGGCGTGTCAATTTAATGGAAAATGCACCATAACACCATGGGCTCAAACAGATTATTAGTTTTAGCATCTTAAAACCATGTGCTAAATGAGATTAAATTTTCTAGGTGTAAAGGCCCATATTCGTGTATATTTGAACCTGAGCGTCCGTTCATTTTCATCGAAGTGCAAGGGAAGGGGGGCCAATGCCCCCCTTCCCATTAACATAGTACATTCATCACTACTGTCCCCATGTTTTGGCTGCATGCTGCTTGCCCAAAACGGAAACACATCTAGAGACCGCCCATCCCAATCAGGTTGGGAGACGCCGTGGTCCTGGTGTCACTCTTACTGACTGTGTTACCATCCATCCATGCCTCGCGTCCCTCTCTCTTGTACAGACCGCTTCTTTCGTTGGCTTTGATAACCAACGTAAGCACAGGGTAGAACTGAGCTAAGCTCAACGTATATATATCCAAGCAATTCTAAAGGCTCCGTGAGTCAATCAACGGCTGTTCTGTGTCGTCTACCTCGGTCGAGTGATGGACTGATGGTAGCTGTGTAGCCTGTGTGTGGCCTGGCGGCAGCTCTCAGAGCCGTCCAAGGCCTTCCGTCCTGGGCAAAGTGCTGAATCGTATTGATGATAGACGATTTCGTGTAAGAATTCACTGAATTATTGTGTCACTTATGGGTCGCGTCGTCCGGAAGCCCAATTCGTTTAGTAGGTAACATGCGAGATTTTTCAGCGAATAATTCATTTTCAAACCAGAAATCCTTCCAGATAAGCACAGTCGAGTACCACATGGTCACCCTGCAGCGCATCTACCTCCCACCTCCCCCTACGGCCCTACCCATTGGGCTGCCCACATTCCGAAGTGTTCAGCGATGGAAAGCCTGATTGGCAACCGAAGATCGACTCGTCAGTGGAAGACTCGTGCGGGGCTGTTGCTACGAGCGAGAGGGACAAGAACAACCCATGGATGGCAATTGCGTTGGTGTTCTGATGCTTATGGCGCCAAAGGAATGATGTGGTTTTTAACTAGGTTGCCCATCAGAATAGACTAACCATGAGGATCAGGTCGGAGTTTGAGTCCTAGAGGATGGCGGGTCTCTTTTGTGGTGAGGCTTTCGGCTTTCCGTTGCCCATGTAGACGTGGTGGGTTCTAGAGATTAGTCATTTTTCCTTATTGGGGAGCTATCGGTGTTGTAAATGCCGCTTGACATCCCTCTATGATATGTGATTTACCTATTAGGGTATATTTTTGATAACAAACAGAATGTGCATATGAGATAGGCCTATGGTGCAAAACTATCATGGACGTGTAACTAGCTCTGTTAGGACCTCTCCTTTTGGTTAGATAAGAAGAAAATAATCGATACAATAATTTTACAAAAAAATCTTTGGAAGGAAGATATTATTCCCGATTGAAAAAAAACAACTAGCTCTACTACTTACCTCTAAAGCGTGAAGTTCCACCCTTTTGAGACGGGTATTTTTTGATCCGTTTGGGGCAGACTTGAGTAAAAATTTACCTACTGTATTTGTGATGTCCCTAATTGAGATAAGTGTGAAGCGCTGTGTGGGTTCAATTACATCGCCGTGTTCGAAAACACTCAAAATTCGGTTAAAAAATCGTTTAAAAAAATCACTCGAATGCTTTTTGTTTGGAAAACTCCAAGGTGTATGGCGCTGATTCACTGACAGTCTGATTCAGTGAAAATTTCGGACTGATAATTGTGTTTGTTTTCAGTTTGTCGGTTCTCGCTTCTCAGCACTGCCAAGACTTTGCACAAAAATGTCAAAAAAAAAAGACTTTGACAAAAAAAAAAAAACACCGTGACACAGTTTTTTTTTTTTTTTGAGCCTCTCCTGAGGATACATTGGTTGGTAGAAAAGATGACGCTACGTGACGCCGAGGGGGAGAACCGAACCGGAGAAGGGAAAGGGGATGGGCGACGCCACCGCGTACGCGAAGCGGGTGCTGCTCACCTGCAACGGCGGCGGCGACGCCGTCGCGCGGGGCATCGCCACCGGCCTCGCAAGGCACGGTTGCAGGTACCACCACCAGCTCACCTCGCCGCCGCTCCACTCTTCTTCTCGTTCGCTTCTGATCTCGCGCTGCGCGCAGGCTGGTCCTGGTGGGCGACGAGGCCGCGCTGGCTGCCACGGCGGAGGAGGCGCGGCGATGTGGGACAGGAGGAGGAGCGGCGGCTGTCGCGGTGGTCGGGCTGGACTTCGAGGCCTGCGACGAGGCGGCCGCCGGCGCGGCGGTGGAGGCGGCGTGGCGCTGCTTCGGGGACGGCCTCGACGCCCTGGTGAACTGCTGCTCCTACCAGGGTATGAACTGACACTGAGAGACACGTTCTCTCTCTGAATCCTAAGTGATTCTTCAGTTCTTCTCTGAATCTTTCGCTCAGCTTCTGCTTGAATCATCCATTAATTTCCTCCCTGAACCTCTTTGAACCATGGATTCTTGCTTGGCTATATGAACAGGGGAAGTGCAAGATTGCCTCAGCATAACTGAAGACGAGCACAAGAAGACCATAAAAGTCAATGTAACCACGCCGTGGTTTCTCATCAAGGCGATCGCGAAGAGGTTCCGGGACGCGCAGTCCGGCGATCTATAGTGTGCTTAACGCAGATCATCGGTGCCGAGAGAGGATTGTACCCAGGGGCTGCAGCATACGGCACAAGTTTAGGCGCAGTTCACCAGTTGGTCAGAGTAAGCCTTCCTTCCTGCTACCAAGAAGCCTGAATGCCCACTGAAATCCTACATTGCTAAATGTTCGTCATTCTTTCAGTTGTCAGCAATGGAGCTCGGCAAGCACAAGATCAGGGTGAACGCCGTCTGCCGCGGCCTGCACCTGCGAGACAAGTTCCCCGTCTCCGTGGGGGAGGGGAAGGCCGAGAAGGCAGCCGGGGAGGTGATGCCGCTGGGGCGATGGCTGGACCCGGACAAGGACCTGCGTCGACGGTGCTCTACCTGGTCGGCGATGAGTCCCGCTTCATGACGGGCACCACCATCTACGTCGACGGCGCGCAGTCCATCGTGCGTCCACGCATGCGTTCCTTCATGTAGGTTAGGCCCTGCTTGGTTGGTCTTGTCTGGATTTTCGCATTTCATCAGGATGTCTTCTGATATGTTTTTGCTGTATATTAGCAGTGGTTTGTGCAAAGAGCGAGTGTGACGATTAATTGGTCTGTGACAATGAACCCGTGTTTAAATGGCAATAGTGAAATAAAATTTGATATAAGACTAACCGAACTGACTTGTGTGGTACAGCAGGTCCCTCTCAGATTAAAAACAAACTGAAACTGATCGTATTCCCTATGGTTCTGACGAAACACACTCCATTACATAAATCTGAGCAAAACTTGAGATGAAATTAACGGGTAATGGCGTCGAGCAAGTCAGCGTAGGATGAACAATTGGTTGGTTAGTTCACTCGTCCTTTTCTGCCACGGCCTTGCGGCTGCTCCTCTTGGCGAGCACCGACTTGGTCTTCTCCAGTACCCCAAAGAAGATGGACCCGCCGATGCCAATCCACAGCACTCGCGGCTCAATGCCCTGCCAACATTGTCAAAATCAGATCAATGCAATAAAAAAGACCCTGACCAACCTATCATATGGTTGCAAGTCAGGTTTAGGAACTTACAGATGATTAACTGAAACATTTTGGTTAGCATTAGCTCATTTAATACTTTTTGAAGAGTTTAAATTGCTTTGATCACAAAAATACAAAAGAAATTGTTAAAGTGCTGCTTATATCTTTGGAACTGTACCTCAAGAATGCCCTGGGACCTTCCTCTCTCAAGATTGTTTTAGCACAGCTTACAATTCCAGAGTACTGTTTTGTTTGCCCCTGCAATAAGTTCGAACCAAGTAACAACGTTAATTATGCAAAGGAGGGTTTCCGTTCGGTGTGGAATGTTCTATCAAGAGGATGAAGTAAATACCTGAACCATCAACCTTGTCTTCAGGACATCGAGGGGCGTCGTTATAGCGCCGGTAATGGCACCTAGCGGAAATGAGGCAGCATGTAAGATAGCATAGTCTTGGTTCAAAGGAGGAATATAAGAGCAGGGGAAGCCAAATACTATAAAAAAAGGAAGTTGGAAGATTAAATTAAGTAGGTTTTACCAGCAAAAGCACCAATAAGTGCATTCTCTGGATCATTCAGCTCCCTCTTTGCCTGGACAGATTGTTCAAAAGTTCAGTTAAAGTAAGAGTTGGACAAAATTTAACGGAAAGTGATGCTGTTTGAGGAACATCAAGATAAATCAGAATGCATGCGGACATGATTTGAGGAAAACAGCACGCAAAAACTCATCCTACATCTCAAGATACAGACATCACGATAAATCAGTACTACAATGTAGTGATGAAACCATAATATCCAAAATCCATACCAAACTATTTGACCGAACACCACTCATCAAGGTACAACAATTGGGAAAAATGTGCAATAGTCAATCCAATATCAAAACTGAAAGTGTTTGAGGCACATAAACAAGAGGTGCATCATGGGAGTAGCTGAACAATATGATTAATAGATATATTATCTCAGCAATGGTACACTTTACGTACCACGAGCTTGTAACCAATTCGAAGTTGCTCGTATATGCAGAATTGAATGGCATCAAACGGAAGATCTCGAAGTAAAAATGAACCGTATCCCTGCAAACCAAAGCCAGTGTCAGAATGGGGATAGTGAGGTGTACTATATGACTGCAAAAATTCAACAGGAACTAAATAAATATGCATTTTAAGACGTAATAAATGAGATTCAAATCATTATATTTGTTCTGAACTATGAAATACAAGGAAAACTTAACCTAATATCAGTTAATAGATTGTCAACCAAATAAGAGGCCAGAAGATACATACAGCATAAAGACCTTTAAATCCTTCCTTGGCAACTATGAGACGAACAGCATCAGGCGCAGTCCTGAATTGACTAGTTTGCATCCTTGTTTTCACGACCTGAATCCAATACAGTCTATTTTCGATGAAAAACTGACATTTAATGTACATAAAATAAATAAAATACAAACCTCTGTGGGGACACGAATGAGAGAAGCAGCAAAGCCTCCAACAGCCCCTGCAGTCTGTACGATCCTCATTCAGAAAACAAGGCTGACATAGACCAACATACTAAAGAGTAAGAAGAACCCATAAATACTGTAAAATAGCATTATTTACGCTTTACCATTATTAGGACCATCGACAAGCTGGCCGGTGTAAGTATGAAAAGGTAAAAAAACACAATATGCCTTGCTTTAAGCAATAAGCTAGTCCAACATAAAGTGTGTGTGGACTTACAAGATGAGCAACAGCACTCCAATTTTCAGGAAACACATCCAGTAGTTTCCGTTTAGTTGGCTCATATATTCCAACAAACAGAGCAGAAGCCCTGCAACAGTTTAATAGTAAGCTCAATGGAGGCAATTTTGGCAGCAATTTCATCAAATAATATGAAGCAGAAGTGAAGCCATGAATGATGGATATGCAATCATCCGAAAAGAAGTCACGATGAACGGGGATGCAATATGAAGAGAATGTATCCACTAGTCTAACTGTTTAACATGTTATAGACTCACGGGAGAACACCGACAAGATTTCCACCTAATCCAGAATACAGGCCTTTCCATTGAATTTGACTTCCAGCTCTAGCAGCCTGCAAATTAAAAAAATCAAGTCAGACAAAATGTGCATGCTGGAATTCTGCATTGCTTGTAAGCCATGAACATGTAGAAGAATAAAATTACTCTGATCAACACTAGATGGTAAATAAGAAAAACAAATTGGTGGAAACTGGAATCATCTTAATAAGTATGCTGCAAGCCCAAGCATGATCATGATTTCTTATTCGCTTACCCTGATGTGTGCATTGGACAGGACACGAATCCCCGAGCAATTGTTCACCATTTTCATTTATTCAACATGAAAAGTATATGCACTTTTTATAGCTAGTATTATAGGGCATAGGCTATAGAGCATGGATTTATGTCAGGTTCAGACATGGCCTATGCAGGTAACTACTACAGGGCTTTGTGGCACTGTCAGACACCGGCACTCGCTAACCAAGTAAGCATCCACTCTCGGGCACATTTCATATAAAAACAAAACCTTGCTTGGCAATTGGTTGTGGGGTCTAGTTGTGTCGGCATTACAATCAGACAAAATCAAAGACCAAAAGCAACTGCTAAGTAGAGTAGGTGTACAGTTCTTCTATATAGCGCATAGGCATAGGGAACTTCAGAATTCAGATTTATGCCAGGTTCAGAGATGGCACCTAGCGCAGGGCATAATTTTATTTCCATTGCTAATGAGAAGTAGAACATAGGCTGTAGAGAATTTGGATTTTTGTCAGGTTCAGACATGACCTCCAATGCAGGTAACTACTACAGGGCTTTGTAGCACTATCAGACACTGGCATTCCTAACCAAGTAACCAGGTAACTCTTTGGCACATTCAGTAAAAGTTAAAGACGTATGTTGTGGGTCATTACAAGCAAGCAAAAATGGAAACCACAGACGACTGCTAAGTATGAATGTAAGACTGAAGTGCACATCTTCAGACAAAATACACAGTGCAGATTGATACAAACATCTTACGGTCACCCCTTGCGTAAAACACAGTTTACTAAATTCATTGTTCTTAGGATTCAATTCAACAATGAGAGGAGGATATTCCACACATCATGAGTACATGGAAGTTGGTAAGGGGCTTGATGTAAGAATGAATCACATTTCAAGCTTTGAAGCTGAGGTGGCGAAGGGATATGGTGAACAAACATTGAGTCGTGATGTCTATCGGCTTGGACATGGATTTGACTTCTATAGAATGCTATCTTTCTACTTTTCTACAGTTGGGATTTATTTCAGTAGCATGGTAAGAAAGTATGTGAAGCTTTTACCCTAAAGATACATATGATAGCTCTTAGTTACTTTATGATGGGGTACGAGGTAGGAAGGAGAGAGGCCTGCTAAAAACTTAAATGAAATCAAAGTTGCATAGATAGATTTACATAATTTAATTGAAAACATAAAAATAAGATATAAGTGAAGATGTTCTACAGTGATTTCACCTGAAGCCTTGTTTTGATGGTGTCGATAGGGTACAGAGCCGTCTCCACCACGACACCGGCGGCCCCTCCGGCTATGACGCCCTCTGCAACCAGACAAAACAGCATACTGACTCAGTTTCTTTCATCTCTGAATACATATGTACCAAGGTTTCAGGAAGCGAAAACAAGGTGGTATTGTACATGTCGGTAGATGGGTGGGGCACATACCACAGAGGACCTGGATGAAATTGAATGGCTTTTCTTCTCCGCCGCCGCCCATGGCCGTCGCCTCTCCCCGCCGGCAAGAACGCACCACTCTGTGCGAAGCTGTGGGGGGAAACAGGAGCTGAAGTGAGGTGGATATTTTGGCGGGCGCATGGGAGGAGGACTGGGAAGTAGCTGGAAACAAGACTCGCGGGAGGGGGAGAGAATTCGCACCTGAGGAGAGAAGGGGGAGGAGGAGGAGCCGCGGGGGAGAGGATGCAGTGGATTGAGGAGGAAGAAGGGGAAGAAGGGTTTTAAGCCTAGCTTTGCAGATTGGGTCGCAAGCTAAGACAGGATTAGTTACAGCGGGTGGGCTTCATTTAGTCATCACTGGGTTTATGGGCCAAGATCTTGTCCGGACTTCCTAGAGCGTGGGCTACTAGGCTCTGGTGCAGCCTTCGGGCTAGTTTACGCGGCAGCTCCGGCCCATCCCTTTCTTCCAACTGTTAATCAACTGAGTTCCAAATCCATCTTAACGTCAAAAACAAAATAAGAGTTCCAATCCAACTGTTAATCAACTCTAGTAGCAGTTTCCTACATTCTTTGCAGATATGCGTTTCATGTTGCACACGAAATTTATTGATGCTGTTAGGATTTAATTAAACTGTAATTAGGGTAATCCTATGTTGTAATAGCCGACGTGTGGATGCCTTCCCAGCAACCGTCGCGCCGGTTTTCCCTCGCTCCTGATCGGACGTGTCCCTCTCTCGCGTCCGTTCCCCTTGTATAAATACTTCGATCATCAATGGAAAGATACAGTTCGATTCATTCTATTCATCTGTCTCTCGCTCTAGAAATCGACTCGCAACACTTTATCAGCACTACGACTCTGCCGAGAGAGCGAATTGGCGCCGGCAAACTCGCCGGGAAAAGAAGCAACGAAGGAAGAACAGAGAAAGGTAAGAAACAATGCCCAGAGAATTTCTGGGACTTCCTTCGTCTAATTCAAGAAGATGGTCGACGTCGCCGCCAGATTACACGCCCACGACGCGGCGTTGGCGGAAGGTCGACGGCGTGCACATCGAGCCCGCGCTCGTGGCCCCTCCTCCACCGCCACCGTGCCCAGTACACGGTTGGGTGTGCCCGGCAAAGCCGAACAATGATGTAGAGGAGGAGGTCGTACCTGAGGCGCCCGTGCTTCCAACCGCGCCCGACGACGGCCGAGGGACTGGAGCCCGGCGAGGCTTTGCCTCGCGAACGGGCACTCAGATGGGGTAGCGCCCGGAACGCTGCTCTCCGGCGGCTCCTCTTCAGACGAGGAGGACGGCGACCCGGTATCTCGCGGTAGAAGCCGCCACCGGCGGCGGAGTGTGGTGGTGGTATTGGTTTTGGCCACCGCTGCAAAAAGGGGATCGGGGGGAGCGGTTGCTGTCGAGAACGGAGGCGACCGTCCCCTCCCCTTATCTGATCGGAAGGACGACGCTGGGCTGGGCCTCGACCTGTCCGAAAGGCCGGACAGGCTGCAGCAAATGCTCCGTACGGGCAGAAGAAAAAAAAAGTGGTGGCGTGAGCCACGGTAGTGGCGGGAGCTCACGTTAGCGTCACTTACGACCGGCGCCGCCTACATGAGTCGTTAGATGGGCCGGCCCACGAATTTCGCGCGCTGCTGCTGCTTCTTTTTCTTTCGTGCGCTGGTGGAAGCTAGCAACCCGGGTTCGACTCCAGATTGAAGCGATTTTTTTTTTGCCTTTTTACTGTTTCGCATTCTGCTTCTTCTTAGGCGCGCTATTTGAAGCCAGCAACCAGGGTTCGATTCCTTATTTGATCGATTTTTTTTTACTGCTGCTCTCTTTATTGTCAGGAGTATTTTATTGGTTCTTCCTGGAGCAATCCGAGCAGTTCTTTCTTCGTTGGCTCGCGTGTTTGAAGCCAGGAACCCGACTCCTGGTAATGTAATGGTATTATAATTTATTTTCCTCTTCTGTGCGTAACAGGAAATTTAGCAGCAAATGTGAAAAATTATCGTTAAAAACTGGTTCTACACTATTTCTTGAAGCAAATAGAACGAAGAAAATACACTATTTCTTGAAGCAAATAGAACTGCTTCGTGAAGCAGGAAAGTTAGCAGCAAATGTAAAAAAATCGTGAAAAATAGTTTTTTAGTCTGAATTTTTTTCAAAACTGAACCAGTTTAAAAATTGAAACTATTTTTAAATTCGGAACCATTTTCAAATTTGCAATTTTAAATTCAAAACCATTTTCAAATTTAGAAACATTTTTAATTGGGAACAATTTTTAAATTTAGAACCATTTTAAAAATGAACAATTTTTAAATTTGAAACCATTTTCAAAAATGAAAAGTTCCCAAAATTGGAACCATTTTAAAATTTGGAACCGTTAAATTCGGAACAATTTTAAATTTGGAACCATTTTCAAAAATGGACATTTTTTAATTTGGAACCATTTTTAAATTTGGAACCATTTTAAAAATGAACAATTTTCAAATTTAGAACCATTTTCAAATTTAGAACCATTTTAAAATTTGGAACCATTTTAAATTTTGGAACCATTTTCAAATTTAGAACCATTTTACATTCGGGACCATATTTAAATTTGGAACCATTTTACTTTTGGAAACATTTTTACTTTTGGAAACATTTTAAAAAATGAATAATTTTTTCATTTGGAACCATTTTTAAATTTGGAACCATTTTAAAAATGAACAATTTTCAAATTTGGAACCATTATTTGGAACCATTTTCAAAATGGAACCATTTAAAAAAATGAACAATTTTCAAATTTGGAACCATTTTAAGTTTGGAACCATTTTTAAATTTGGAACCATTTTAAAAAATTAAACAATTTTCAAAAAAAAATTAAAAAGAACGAAATTGCATGTGAAGAACCGAAAATAATAGTGAACCAAACGTGCAGATGAACCAAAAAATATGTAGTGGGACCAAAATTAATATTGAACCATAAATGCGAGTGGACCGAAATAATAGTGAACCAAAAATGCCGGTGAACCAAATATAAAAGTGGAATGATAATGCGGGCGAAGAACCGAAAATAATAATGAACACCAAAATTAATAGTGAACCGAAAATGCGAGTGAACCAAAATAATAGTGAACTGAAAAATAAAATTGAACCCTAAATTCGAGTGAACCAAAATAATAGTGAACCAAAAATGTTGGAGAAACAAAAATAAAATTGAACCATAAATGCGAGTGACATAAATAATAGTGAACCGAAAATGTTGGAGAACCGAAAATAATATTGAACCATAAATGCGAGTGAACCAAAATTAAATAATGAACCGAAAAATATTGGAGAACACCGAATATAAAAAGTGGAACAAAAGTGTGGGTGAAGAACCAAAAATAATAGTGAAACCAAATGTGCAAATGAACCCAAAAAAAATGTACTGGAACCAAAATTAGTACTGAACAATAAATGCGAGTGAACCAAAATAAATTAGTGACCCAAAAATATTGGAGAACCGAATATAATAGTGAACCAAATATGACGATTAACCGAAAATGTTGGAGAACCGAAAATAAAATTGAACCATAAATGCAAGAGAACCAAAAGTAATAGTGAGCCAAAAAATGTTGGAGAACCTAAATAATATTGAACATAAAATGAGGGTGAACCGAAAATTAATATTGAACCAAAATAAAAGGTTGGTGAACAAAAAAGGTCTTTGAACGGAAACATGTTTTGAACAAAAATATATTAGTGAATATCAAAGGGTCAAACAAAAAAGTAGTCAACTAACCACTGAAGCAACAAAATAGGAACCATCAAGTGATTTGGCATACGCAACATATTGTCCATGTTACGGCTGGTTATATAACCCTATGAATGGGGTTAAATTGATCAACAATCTTCATATACCTGAGAGCTGAGAACCTATGCTTGATAGTGGGAACCGAACGCTAACTACTGAAGCAACAAAATATGAACCATCAAGTGATTTGGCATACGCAACATATTGTCCATGTTGCGGCTGGTTATATAACCCTATGAATGGGGTTAAATTGACCAACAACCTTCATATACCTCAGAGCTGAGAACCTATACTTGATAGTGGGAAGCGAACACTGAACCTCCATCACAATATCTCCTACACAAAATAAAAAAGGAAACAACCATGAGAACAAAAAGAAGCACCGTCCAACCTGGTGGAAATGCTACTCCCTCCGATCCTAAAGGTTGTCGTGGCCTGATTAAGACTTCGTACTAGCTTTAGTGTGTTTTCACGACAACTATTTCTGACCGGAGCTAGTACAAAACATCAGTAAGATGGCTGGCATATAAAATCCTAAGTTTACCTCACTGGAAAAATAAGGACCTAAAATATGGAAAATAAAATAAGAAACTGAAGAAATTAAAGCACACAAACTTCTAATTAGAAAAGTGTCTCCTAGTTACAACAAACACCTAAAATCCTGAAAAATAAAGACCTAAATTTGGATAATATGCTAAGCAATTGAAGAAGTGAAACACACATACTTCTAACTAGAGATCTACGGAACTAAAATGGACATAAAAAAGACCCAGCAAGTACTATATACACGCATATACACATAGAGGATAGAGCGGACGAAATTGACGAGGCGGAGGAGGTTCGGCCGGAGACGGAGCACCGCTGCTCCCCACCGGCCCTACCCACTCTGGCCGAGTTCATGGTTCTTGCCCCGCGCTCCTCTTCTCGCCGTCGCGTGGTGGTTGGTGGAAGAAGCTCCAGTGGCTCCCCGCAGCGGCCGTCGAAGCCCTCCAGCGCGGTTCCACGGCAGCGGGCTGCCGGCGGGTCCCCCTTGGGACCTGCTAGTGCTGGGCGGGTGGGGTTTGCAGTTGTGGAGCTTAGCTCGGCGACAACAGACTCACCGGCGCCGGCTCCGGCATCCTGCGAGGCGGCTTCTCCGCCGCCCGCGTCGGGGACGAAACCCAGATGGCACCAGGCGAGCCAAACACAGGAAGCTCGACAAATGACGCTCGTCCAGTACCCGCTCTGCTCCTCCCCCTCTACACTCGACGCAGCGCTGCCGCGCAGCTCACAAAATCGGCTAAAAACGTGGATACGGGGTGATACACAAACCCCTCACTCCTGGTCATGGATCCCCATATATCGATGAAACCAAGGAGAAGACCACCCACTCGCAATCGCCGCGACTTGAGACTAGAGGAAACGATTGGTACACAAACCTTTAGCCACCATCGCCGGTGACGAGCCAAGGAGAAGACCAGCCACTCGCAACCGAAGAATCCAGATAGAAGAAGCTTTGGGAGAAATCAGATCTCAGAAATCAGGGGAGAATAGCAGAGGAGGAAGAAAGGAAAAAAGCAGGCGAGATCCCGTCACTGGCGAAACAGTAAAATGAACGCTTCGCGGATAAATGTTGGCCGGCCCAGTAACGCTTCGCGAATAAACTCCTTCAGGCGGCGCGAGCGATAAGGGGCGCTAACGAGCGTCATATTGGGTTTGCCGGTAGTGGCTGTCTAGTTTTGTCCTATCGCCATTTAGTTTTCGTAACTTTTCTGATTAGCCCAAGCTTTTTCAGTTTTTGTACATTGTTAGTTATTTCTAACATTTGGCTATGTAATTCCTGAAATTTTATGTCAACGTTTGTATGAGTTTGCAATGTTAATTGTTGTATGTTGACGATGCTTGAAAATAATATGACTTATTTCAGTTTTTGCATAACTTTGTTCACAACTAAAGGTCTACACCATAATGTGGTGATTACCTAGAATGTGTTTTAATCAACACAAGGTTGTGCAAAATAACATGAGGGAAGGTATACACTACCAAGTAGTGATTACCTCCATGTGTTCAGAGCAAAAAGTGAAAGCACACGGTTATGGCATGAAGATAGCCATACGAGTGAGGTGTACGCCTTTTATGGCAATTACCTCGACCGTGTTCTACAAAACAAAGATCTTCGCCATGTTATGGTGATATCTTTTTGTGGAAATTCATATTTTGGGTCGTTTAGGCTTCTCCTAGACCTTTGTATTTGAATCAAGCATGTTGTTACACACATAATTAATTTACTTGATAGTAAATTAATGGGCATGATTTCATTCATGCAGGATATTGAGTGACATATCCAAGAATATATATTGTGTGTTGTAATATTATGATGTCATGAGACATATGATATTGTAATAATTATATGAGGGAAAAAAATGAAGGCACATAACTTACGACATAGTGCCATAGGAACGGAATAATTTTCGGTTGGAACTATGATGTCTACACTATTGGTGACTACCTTCATGATGTTTTTCCATGTACTTGGAAATGTCATAGCATTTGTCATTGGTTGTGACTCTTGGGTCACATACTCAGGAGTGGAATTCAAGACATTGGTGGCGAGTATATCACACATTATGCTATGTAGAGAATTATGCAAATAGTTGCATAATTTGGTGATTACCTTCCATGCGTACACAACTTATGAGACGTATCATAGGAGTGAATTAAATTTCGTGCACAACTGAGAGGTTAATGACACTTTGAGGTGTTTACCTTTATATGTTATAAATAACATAAGGTTGTGGAGACTATGATTAGTGGAAACCCTTCATAAGTATGAGGCACCACTAGGTGGTTGACTACCTCTATGTGTTTTAGAGGAATTAAAGGTTTATCCTTTTTGGAGTGACTACCTTTAGTTCTGAAGATCCGCACCACATTGTGGTGATTATCTTTCGTGGAAGGTTGTCCTACGGGTCACTTGGAATCACCATGATCATGATTATGCTTAGCCAGAGCATTTTCATCGTACTTAATTTACTGAAGGTAAATGAATGCATGAATATTTCATGCAACATATGGCTGTCCTTTTTCGAAAGGAAATGCGATGTGATGACAAAAGGTCGGAGTAATTTTTGAACATGGGTCATGGACATTAATAATTTTGTCGACTCGTGGCCTTGTCGCCACAGAAACTCCACCTACAAAGAATGTCATGACTATTTATGAAAATTTGCATTTATGTGGCATCGCAATGACTCTTCTTAAACTGAGTACTTAATGGATTATGAAAATCTGTTTTTCCCTTTGATACTCCATTCAAAAGAGATATGTTGTCATAAGCATCATACGAATGGCTATTCATTTGTATTCGGAATTTTAAACCCGTTGAGGCTTATAATTCTGTTGTCTATAAATCAACACCAAGTTGATAGTGTGTGATAAGGTAGTCTCAGATCTTGATCTGATTGTATGACCTTACTGCACTTTATGTTCTCATGTGATGATAGGAGAAGTATCATATTCATTTCAGTGTGAAAATGTGATGAACTTCTTATGAAGAATCATCGGGTACACCCAATGGGCGGTATACAATTATCTGAAATTCATGCTAGTGCTTACAGTACTAAGCAACTTAGTGGTTAAAGAACCACGTGGATTTGAACGTAAAGTGAATGCAAGATGACAAACATAAATGGAGTGTGTATCTCAATAGGGAATGGATCATTTAAGATCATTATACTACTATATGTAGTATAATATGTAACATCTTGTCCATGGGACATGATAGTTGAGAAAACTTGAGTGTATGAATCATTTCATACTCAATATTGTTGCGTACACAATAATATTTCCTCCTTTACCAATCAGGTATGGGAAAATTAAAAAATATATTGATAGTTATGTTGGCCACAATAAAATTGGAATATTCCTGACAATCATTGGATTTATGTGCACTATATGTGTCATAGGGGAATCAATTTAAGGCATTCTCACCTTAAAATTTAAAATCAGCCACGCATTATTCTTGAACGCATTGAATAATGCGGAATATTCAACCATTGTGTGGGTTATATTGGTACTTCATGGTTTTCATAGACACATCTAAAAGATGGTCTTAGGTGTGAATCATCCACATAAAATCATGTGTTTACTGAATTAATTGCTTAAATTGACAAATTTGGAGCAAATTATCCTAAATATGGGATAGTTCCATTGGAATGGAAACGTTGTTGAATTTTATTCACGAAAATTCAATGGTCATATTCAGTATGGTGTGTACCTTCCCAAAATGGTGTGGCTAGATCTCTTATAGAAGAGAGTCAAATTGAATGGCCATCGTTACGGAATTGTGATTAGCCAACATTCGTTCGTGGTAACATGCGGTCTCACACGCTGCATGTTTGGTCTAAATGAGATCAAATGCATATAATATTGCGTCCCTTGCAGTTTGTACGTGGAAATCAGTGAAATATTTCCCATCTGCGGTAATTCGGTTGCATGCCGATATCACCACCCCGGCGTACATAATGGGCCTTCACATATATTTGGGATCTATGTGAGGAATAACTGTGGTATGATTGTTAGTCCGTCAAATACCTTAACCCTAGCAAGGAAGTTATTTGCAGCCCGTGCGTTGATTCTTTTGCAATAAGGCCATTTTCTAGCATTAGGGGAGAAATGTACCACATAGAATGCCAGGAAATTCATAAAAAATGTAGTAGGAATTTTTTCCACGTACTTAAGAATCTGAACCGCAGGTTCAGGTTATGAGAAATTTGTAATGTTCTGCAAATAATCTGCCATGTACATTTACTGATGACAAAGGTGTCATTGAAATAAAGTACCAGAATGAGTGGAGGTACCTAATAAACCACTTGTATCCCCAAATGAGAGCATGAGGGGGAGAATTCTGGACGCATGAGATTAAGTTCTCATAGGAGGAGATAATCTTCTCAATCAGTAAATGTGGTTCAACCTCGGGTTGAAGGACACCTGACGGATGCTTGTCATCCAGAGCCCAACACAGATGTGCACACAATTTAAGTGTTGGGACATCGAAACACCTTGACTCTGTTGTGGTGGGAAATAACAAGGAGTTAAGAGGCGTAACAAGAATTCCACAAATGATATTGATTCATGAGAATCGTATATGAAAAGTCTATATATGTCGACATAAGTTTCTTCTTGAGAATTGCTGAGATCCTTTTGGGCCCTGAACCAAAATCCATGGAGGGTGTTGTTTCGCACTTATGTTGGTTCAAATGAAAGGAAACAATTAAGGAAGAGTAGCACCCACTCATCAAAAGAGAGGTGTTTACAATAGTAAAACCTGCTCCTCATAAGTATCTTCGGTAGGGAAGAGAAGTGATTTTTTTTCGTTCAGAAACGAAAATAGATGAGGTGGTGAAAAAGTGAGGCTTGTAGCACAAGGGTTTCCGCAGAGACCCAACATCGGTTACGATGTAGCATACCTTTTCAGTATGAGTGGAATTATGTTTTGATACTAAATTGACAGTACAAAATCCATGCGTTTGATGTATGTAGTGACTATAAACTCACATGGTTCACTCAGTTTGGATATATATTGAAGTCATTGAAAGGACTTAATATTATGAATCCAATAATAAATCGCAACATGTGTGTGAAACTTCAGAAGTCATTCTATGACTTTGAAGATGCCAGAGAGTTGTGTGGTACAACCGACTAAGTGAGTTACTCCTTGATAAGGATTATTCTAATATTGATGATTGTTGATGTGTATTCATGAAGATATCTTGAATTGGATTTGCACCATCTTAGTGATGTAGATGACCTTATCATCAATGTCTATGCAAGACATATGAGATACACACAATCATTGTAAGACGGATATTTTGGTCAAACCAAATTATGCTAAGTTTAAAACTTAAGCGTATTCCCTTGGGAATAAATGTATATCAGTCTTCATATATCCAGAAATATTGGAGAAGTTCAATGTGGATATATCTTATCAAACATCTATGGTCATATTATACCCGACATGGGATACAAGCCCATGGGGAGATGAGGTGATAGTGGACATGAAGTTCCATGTCTGAATACCATCAGTACACTCATATATCTTGCAGAAATATCTGTTGGCAATTTATTGAGAGTACAATCCCCAACGAAAGGTATAAGATTTGTGTAAGGAATATTCTTAGATATGTCCAAGGGACACAAGGTTTTGATTAGTTCCATCCGGAAAATCAAGACGGGACCATGGTGTGATATAGCGATAGTGGCTAATTTTCTGATCCCAATAGTGCCATATCAAAGACTGAATCTACTAGAAAAAAATTCGAGGAGAGCCTTCAGAATAGACTCTAAATGGGTCCTTCAAGTGACCATTCTACAGTAATGAAGCATCACAAGATGTGTATGGCTTCGCGGAATGATTGACCATGTGTGAGATCATGTGGAGATTCGACAGAATCATCAAGATGATGTCACTTGTATTGTTTACGGGTTATATCCTCGTGAATTACAGAAGTGTAAGAGGATAATTTGCAAACAAACTATTGTGATATTCGCAATGTCTCTACCAACGTTTATATTCCAGAATTAGGTTCGTGGAATTGGTAGGGGACAACCTTGAGGTTTGCAAAGTTCAGGGGGAGTAAAATCCCTAGAAACCCTAGTGGCTACGCCCACTAATCATTCTGAAATAATTGCTTTGTACGAAGCATCACGGGAATGTGTATGGCTTCAAAGGATGATGAACTTTGTCCAGAGTTCAAGTGGGATAAGTTCATTGAGATAATGCTGCTTGTATTTTACAAATGCAGACAGGTTATATTAAGAGTAATATTACAAAGCATATTGCTCCTAAGCCATTTTATCCCCAGGAACTACAAAAGAATGGGGAAATAAGTATGTTGCAAGCAAAATCATGTCATAACCTCACAGATTTGTTTCCAAGTCGTTACCAAGTTCTTTGTTCAAAAAATATGTGAGAATTGGTATGAGGCGACTTCGTGACTTACAAAATTCAGGGGTAGAAATCTCCAAGGTTATACTTGTTGAAAATCATGAGATTTTCGGTATTGCACTCTTTTCCTTTGTGAGTTTTCCAGAAGGTTTCTCATGTAAGGTTTTTAATGAGGCAATAGTAGTACAAGCTTGGACGATATATGTCGATTTCTCCTTATTTTCCCACGGGGTTTTTAGAAGGATTTTTTCAGGGCATACTGTATATTTCTCCTCAATTTTTCCCACAGGGTTTTTGGAGGAGACGATTCCAAAGGATGATCAGTCGCAAGGACAAACAAGGATTAGGGGGTGTTAGGGTTTAATTAAACTGTAATTAGGGTAATCCTATGTTGTAATAACCACACGTGTGGATGCCTTCCTAGCAACCGTCGCGCCGGTTTTCCCTCGCTCCTGATCGGACGTGTCACTCTCTCGCGTCCGTTCCCCTTGTATAAATACTTCGATCATCAATGGAAAGATATAGTTCGATTCATTCTATTCATCTGCCTCTCGCTCTAGAAATCGACTCGCAACAGATGCTAGTGTGGTGTTTGCCCCAAGGGATTGTAACAAAGCTGCTCATGAGCAAGTAGCGTTGGGTGTCGGTGTAGCTCTGGGAGACCACGTACTTTCGACAGAGAGCTACCCGTCTTCTGTAACCCGCATGGTGACCGGCGATATAGCCGTGTCTTAATGGAATACGAGTGTTCCATGTCAAAAAAAAAAAGATGCCTTTCTCTGAAAAGCCGTCTACATATAGAAATACCTGCACTATCCGATTCTCTAAATGACTTCCTATCTCTAAGATCAACTGTATCCAATCTTGAGGAAAACATCTCTCAACATACGGTCATCTCTATCCAACGAATTTTCACCACACGTGCTCCTTTCTATCATGAACTCATCGTGGCGGCACCAGGACGTCGTCTTCACGCCGGTAATTGTAGTGTTTTGAAATTTGTTGCAATCGATAGTCGCTTCTACATTGATAGTGATCCACTCAGGGATTTGTGAAGATGCTAATGGTGTTTGAGAAATGTGAATGATCTTTGCTTGTTTGTCATCCTCGTGTTTGGACGATCTTTGTTTATCCAATATTTTCGCTTTTGGATGATGCTTGATGATATGATAAACTTCCTGGCATTATGATTAACTTTGATGACATGAGGTCTATTTTGGTTGATTTATTACTCAAACGTCGAATGAACTAACAATTTGAATTTTATGAATGTAAAATGATGTAAAATTTTGCACTGAAAAGGTATTTGGTTTGATATGTTGTGAGGTGAAAATGTAGTTAGACTGTTAGAGTTGTGTCGAAAGTGGAAACAAGGTTATAGTATTATTTTTATACGAAGGTTTGATAGCTTGGTTGCCGTTCGGCATTATACTGACAAGAATGGTCCAAAATTGTTCAAAAGAAAAATGGTCCATACGTTTAGAACCGTGCTTCCACATGTATATGGAATATTAATGGAATCATACGTTCTAGCATCTAGACTAACTTGATATTGGAGGCCACGTTGGTGTTTTGTGTGTGAGGAATGCGATGCTTGGGAGTTGATGCCGATGCCCGGGGCTCGCGGATGGGCGAAATGCACATGCTGCCACTGCCATGCGTAGGGCACGGACCATCGTATTTGTTGACTCTTCTTCTTCTTCTTCTTCTTCTTCTACACCGAGGCCAGATCGATGGATCGACATTCAACTTGCTGCGGACTATTGGTATTAGTAGAATCCCATGGGTGGAGTGCAGTGTAATTAGAACTTTTGGCCAGCTTTTTGGTTGCTAATTTCTGCTTAGCATACACGGCGACAGCGGTTCGGGCGCCAGGTGTGCCCCCAGATTAGCTGTGAGGTCTCCGTTACTCACACTGTCCGATGGGTTGAGTGCAGTGTAATTAGAACTTTTGGCCAACCTTTTGGTTGCTAGCGTGAGGGCGTCGTATGCAAATTTCTGCTTAGCATACACAGCGGATTGGGCGCCAGGTGTGCACCCAGGTTAGCTGTAATGTCTCAGTTACTCACACTGTTCTATCTTCGCGCTCGTCGTCGCCGGGACCGGCCGGCCATGTTCTGATCGTGACCCCAAAACGACGGTGCTCACAAATAGCCGGGCTGCCGGGGCAAACCCATCATAACTTCCTGCCGGCTCCGAGATTATTCCCTAGCGCATGCATTGCACTAGTAGAGACAGGGCCTTTCGTCCAACCCCTTTAGTCCCGGCCCACTTACAAACCGCGACAAATGGCCAGGCCACGTCGCCCGAAATAGCCCAGGCGCCCCTCCCCCCTTTTGTCCCGGCCCGTGAGGACCTTTTGTCCCGGTTTGAGATACAAACCGGGACTAAAGGGGTCCGCGGCCCGCAGCGGCCAGGTCCCCCCCCCCCCCTTTAGTCCCGGTTTGTATCTCAAACCGGGACAAAAGGGCTGGCACCCCTATATATATGCCAGCACCCTCTCCACTCACTGTGTTTTTTCTGGTGGAGGAGGTGTGGTCTAGTGCTATTTTTTTCTCTCCTTCATATGCACTCAAGGTGTTCGATGAAATGCCTGTTAGAGTGATGCCATTTGAGTTCACACAATACAAACAAGATATGAGGTGCCCGAGCCACACTTAAAATTTCACCTCTTTATTTCCACTTGTCTAAAAGGTTAGCAACTATTTTCTAGTCGGTCACCGTGCGGTACTAATTTTAGCATCGTCATTGCGTTTGATATATAGTTGTATGATGCAGATGAGCCATCCATGGATGTACGGTGACCGACGCACAGCCGCTTACAGAGCAGGCGTGCATTCTTTTCGCGATGCGGCCGAGGCGAACAAGCATGGGGGTGGCTTTATGTTTTGTCCATGTGTTAAATGTCTGAATGTGAAGGATCACACTAACTCAAGAGTCATTCAGAGCCACCTGCTTCGGTCCGGTTTCATGCCCGGCTATAGTGTTTGGACCAAACACGGAGAAAGAGGGGTTATGATGGAAGACGGCGATGAAGAAGAGAACGATGATGACAACTACCGATCTATGTTCCCTGAATACGCTGATACCGCAATGGAAGACAATGAAGAAGAAGGTCAGGGCGAAGAACGGGCACCAGATGAGCCCGTTGATGATCTTGGTCAGGTCATTTCTGATGCAAGGCGAGACTGCGACACAGAAAAGGAGAGTTGCAGTTCGAGCAGATGTTACATGACCACAACAAATTGTTGTACCCAACTTGTGAAGATGGCCAGAAGAAGCTGGGTAGCACACTGGAATTGCTCAAGTGGAAGGCAGAGACCGGTGTGACTGACTCGTCATTTGAAAAGTTGCTGGTACTAATGAAGAAGATGCTTCCAAGAAAGAACGAATTGCCCGCCAGCACGTACGAAGCAAAGAAGCTTGTCTGCCCTCTAGGATTAGACGTGCAGAAGATACATGCATGCCCTAATGACTGCATCCTCTACCGCGGTGAGAAGTACGAGAATATGGATAAATACCCGGTATGCACTGCATTGCGGTATAAGATCAGAAAAGATGACCCTGTGATATTGAGGGCGAGCCACCCAGGAAGAGGGTTCCTGCCAAGGTGATGTGGTATGCTCCTATAATACCACGGTTGAAACGTCTGTTCAGAAACAAAGAGCATGCCAAGTTGTTGCGATGGCACATGGAAGACCGTAAGAAAGACGACAAGTTGAGGCACCCCGCTGATGGTCGGCAGTGGAGAAAAATCGAGAGAGAGTTCGGGACTTTGCAGGTGACGCAAGGAACTTATGGTTTGGTCTAAGTACAGATGGCATGAATCCTTTTGGGGAGCAGAGCTGCAGTCACAGCACCTGGCCCGTGACTCTATGTATCTACAACCTTCCTCCTTGGTTGTGCATGAAGCGGAAGTTCATTATGATGCCAGTGCTCATCCAAGGCCCGAAGCAACCCGGCAACGACATTGATGTGTACCTAAGGCCATTAGTCGATGAACTTTTGCAGTTGTGGGCCAAACCAGGTGTAAGTGTGTGGGATGAGCACAAACAGGAGACATTTGACCTACGAGCGTTGCTTTTCGTAACCATCAATGATTGGCCTGCTCTTAGTAACATTTCAGGACAGACGAACAAGGATACAATGCATGCACACTGTTTGGATCAGACAGAAAGTATATATCTGGACAAATGTAGGAAGAATGTGTACCCGTACAATCGTCGTTTTCTTCCGCACAAGCATCCCTTAAGGAAAAAAGGCAAGCATTTCAATGGCAAGGCAGAAACCCGGACGAAGCCTGTCACCCGTACTGGTGCTGAAGTATTTGGTATGGTCAAGGATTTAAAAGTAATCTTTGGAAAGGGTCCTGACAGCCAACCTGTTCCGAACGGCGCTGATAAGCGCGCACCCATGTGGAAGAAGAAATCTATATTTTGGGAGCTACCCTATTGGGAAGTCCATGAGGTCCGCTCCGCAATCGACGTGATGCACCTGACGAAGAATCTTTGCGTGAATATTCTAGGCTTCTGGGCTTGTATGGGAAGTCAAAAGATACACCGGAAGCACGGGAGGACCAGGAACGTCATAAAGGACGAGACGCATGCATCCAGGGCAGTTTCAAGGGCCTGCCAGCTACGCTCTTACCAAGGAAGAGAAGGAAATCTTTTTTGAAGTCCTTTTCAGTATCAAGGTCCCGTCTGGCTTCTCGTCGAATATAAAGGGAATAGTAAATATGAAAGAGAAAAAATTCCAAAACCTAAAGTCTCATGACTGCCACGTGCTTATGACGCAATTGCTTCCGGTTGCATTGAGGGGAATTCTAGCGGAAAATGTTCGACTGGCCATTGTGAAGGTATGTGCATTCCTCAATGCAATTTCTCAGAAGGTAATCGATCGAGAAAGTCTATCAGGGTTACAAATTGATGTGGTCCAATGTCTGGTCAGCTTCGAGTTGTTGTTCCCGCCATCCTTCTTCAATATTATGACGCACCTCCTAGTTCACCTAGTCGAAGAGATTAGAATTCTTGGTCCTGTGTTTCTACACAATATGTTCCCCTTCGAGAGGTTCATGGGAGTCTTAAAGAAATATGTTCGTAACCGTGCTAGACCAGAAGGAAGCATCTCCAAGGGCTATGGAACAGAGGAGGTCATTGAGTTTTGTGTTGACTTTCTTCCTGACCTTAAGCCGATTGGTGTTCCTGAATCTCGGTATGAGGGGAGGCTGACTGTAAAAGGCACACTAGGAAGGAAAGCAACGGTATGTAGGGACGGGCATTCTTTCACTCAAGCACACTACACAGTTCTACACAATTCCACCGTGGTGGCTCCGTATATCGAGAGACACAAGAATATTCTACGCTCCGAAAACCGTGACGGGGAACACGAGAAGACTTTCGGCAGTTGGTTGCAGATACATCTCATGAATAACACCATTGTTGGAGATCAGCTGTACTTGTTGGCCAGGTGTCCATCTTCGACTATATGTACTTTCCAAGGGTACGAGATAAATGGTAATACATTTTACACGAAGGCCCAAGATAAAAAGAGCACCAACCAAAACAGTGGTGTCCGCTTTGATGCAACAGACGACAATGGGCAGAAGGACACATATTATGGGTACATAGAGGAGATATGGGAACTTGACTATGGACCTACTTTTAAGGTCCCTTTATTTCGGTGCAAATGGGTCGCAGCTAGCGGGGTAAAGGTAGACCCGCAGTACGGAATGACAACAGTGGATCTCAAGAATCTTGGGTACCACACCGAACCATTCGTCCTAGCCAATGATGTGGCTCAGGTTTTCTATGTGAAGGACATGTCCACCAAACCGAAAAAAAGAAAAGATAAGCAAAAGAATACATCGTCCGATGAGCCAAAGCGCCACATAGTTCTTTCAGGGAAAAGAAACATCGTGGGAGTGGATGACAAGACAGACATGTCAGAAGATTATAATAAGTTTCATGAAATTCCGCCCTTCACAGTGAAAACTGACCCAAGCATCCTGTTAAATGATGAAGATTCTCCATGGCTACGGCTCAGAAGAAAACAGAACAATAGATAGGGATGTTGGTGATGTGTAATAATGTATTAAACCTTTTATGTAATGCATTCTATGGAAACCTTTATGTAAGGAGCATGTGTAAGAAGCTTCAATCAGCTGCAGTTTTACCAACACAATCTCTGCATTCTCCAAGATCTTTAGCATTTCCAAGTGATAGAACAAAACATACGGTTTCCCCTGCCTACCTTCTCCAGTGGCCACTCTGACCGGCAAATCGGCAAATCATCGCGTGGTCGTGAGACGGCAAATCGGCCTTCGATCCAAACTGCGGCAAGATGTCTCTGATGATTTACAACCGTCCGAACAAGTGTTGGGGATGTTGCTAATCATCAGAGATCCTTGCCGCTGCTTGGATCCGACCGAGGGGAGGGTTCACCTTCAGCCTCCGCTCTAGGAACTCCTGCCTCTCAGAAATCTTGCTCTCTGCTACCCGTGTGCTGCCAAAATGAACTACAATGAGTAGACACTGAGTGCTGAACATGTCCGGGAGGGGGGCTATATATAGGGTACGTGTACTTCTTTAGTCCCGGTTGGTAACACCAACTGGGTCATGTGGCTCACGAAGTGGTCGTGATACTGCTGATCCAACAGCTCACAATCCCTCAAAAGAAACACACCCCTGATCCAACGTCTCACAAGCGCTTGAAAGAAACACACGATCCGTGTGCTTCTTTAGTCCCGGTTGGTAACACCAACTGGGACTAAAGTCGGGCTCACCCCTGATCCAACGTCTCACAAGCGCTTGAAAGAAACACACGATCCGTGTACTTCTTTAGTCCCGGTTGGTAACACCAACCGGGACTAAAGTCGGGCTTTGCGGAGCCACGTGTCCTCCCCCAGCGCTGCCCTAGCCACGTGTCTTCCCCTAGCGCTGCCCTGGAGGTCTTTATATATTGTCGCCGACGGGGTAAACCCTAATCCACCATTCCTAGCCACGAACGCATCGTCTCCACGAGATGGATCCGCCACGCCCGCCGCAGCGCCTTTTGGACAAGGTCGAGCATGCTCGGCAGAGTGCGCTTGGGCGCTACCGCGGGAGCCTATCCCGCCGTATGCCCACGAGCCCGGCGTGGAGAGGAATGCCCTCCTACCGGCCTCCTGCTCCGGTGCCGGAGGAGGTGCGGAGGACGTACGAGCGCGCGTGGTCCGACGTCCCTGACCCCGACGAGGATGCGTACGCCGCAGGGGTGGCGTGGGGATCCGCGGCCGTACCTCCACCAGTCGTCGCCGCCCCTCCCGACGAGGAGGATGACGACGACGATGACTTCGACTGGAGCGACCATGGGAAGAGCGCGGCGGGCCGCAGATGCAGGAGGCCCTTGAAGCCTCTTTCCAGTCCGTCCACGACGACCGTGTACAGTGAGCTAGAACTGTCTGCCAGCTCAAGGCGAAGGAGGCTTCCGAGCTGGATTGGGCGCTGAAAGACTCATTCTCCATGGATCTTGCCCTCTGCCGAAACGTGCGCGCGAGAACCGGGCAGCCGCGAACGGGGCTGGCTCCACCCGCGTTCCTTCTAATCCTACGGCCTCCGAGCCAGTGATGGCCCTTGAAGAGGTTGATCTACGACGCCAGAAAACACTTTGCTTGATCTCCGGTGCGTAGTTACCTGCGTCAAAAGTAAATGGGTTAGGTTGAGACTCCAAGTGCAGAGTGTGTAGTAGTGGAAGACGTGTTTTCCCCACGAGGGTGACTCGAGGGTTTAATATCGAACTCTCGGGGAATCAGTAGTGAAGATATATCTTCTTATCCTTCTTTTGGTTACCTACAAAACAAAGTTAAATGTTTTGGTCCTCAACCTCACCTGTGGTTGTCAAGCACAAGGTGTAAGAATGATATCAAGATAGTTATGCAATGCAAACAGGAAATAAATATGCAATGGTGGTGGATGCAATGGTAAATGATATTTTTGGGTTTTTTAATGATGTATGCAAGATGAAAAGTATTTTTGTATTTTCGGATTTAATGATGGCTGAAAATGGAAAAGTGGTATATGGTGTTGGAAAGGTGTTTCTTATGATTAAAAATGGACCGGGGTTCATGGTTTCACAAATGCACTCTCTCTTTATAAAGTGGCAGACAATGGAACACACACAGAGTTAACATATGAGATTGCAACACAAAGTTTGATAACAAGTTACTTAGATATATGGGCATCACGTCCTAACATAGAGACCTTTTGGTTATTAGTCTCTCTTATACTCCACCAAGATGCGAACCAAATCATAACACCTCAGTAATTAAGATGACTCAGAGTATAGCAATAAGTTTCATGACATGAAGTGAAAATAAGAACATGCTGGATCTAGTCACAGGAAGAAGCTTGGTCACCCTCAACCCTTGCAGCATGGTATTTTAGTTTATCCCTAGTGAGGTAACAAAGTAAGGTAAACACCCAAGTGGATCGCGATATTAAGTTGTCAGCTTACCGCACTCACCACTCCCCGTTACTCCAACTAATGCACACGTCCCCCACACACGCTCTCATAAACATGCTTGATCATAACAAGTAGACAAGAACGGGGTACATAATATGCATCTATACTCATAACTGAAACAAACATTGCAATCTCAAACATATATTAACTCATAGAAAGATCCACCACATAGGTATTACAAATATGACCGTAATCATGTTCAGCAGCTCATACGGTACTAATTAGTGAAGCTCAAGAGAGGAGAGATACATAAGTTACTTCCACAAACCCATAGTCCAGAGGTGGACTACTCCCTCTTCATCATGGAGACGGTGGAGAAGTCGATGGAGAAGATGGAGACCACGCCGGCAGCGCCCCGCCGGAGTTTTCCCCCTCCAATCTGCAGCTCCTGATCTCCGTTTCGGTGTTTCTGTGTTTGTGCGGCGCTCCTTCGCGAAACGCCAGGGGACCTTTTTTATAGGCGTTTTTAGGTCAAGACGGAGTCGGTGGACGAAAGATCGACGAGCGGAGCCACGAGGCCAAACGAGTGGGCCCCACGCGGCCACAGTACCTGGCCGCGTGGGCCACCCCTTTTGCCTTGCGGCTCCGTTTGCTTGCTTCCTTCGCTCCTACGTCTTCTTCCTTCCAAAATACGACCTGTATTTTTCCAAATTTTTGACGACGTTTGGGTCCCTGAAACATAAAAGGAAAGAAATAGGGTTTTCTGCCTGCGCAGGGTTAATTCCATAAAAATAGGAAACAATTGATTTATTTCCTAAAATCATTAAATAACAGTAATATAACCCTTATATGATGCAAATATGATTGGAATATGTGATATAGTGCAAAGTTCATGTATGCATTTTACATGCATCAACATCCCCAAGCTTAACCAATACTCGTCCTCGAGTATGAAGGTGATAAAACTAACATGGGCTTTGCAATATAGCACTAACAATGGATATCAAAGATGATTGCTACTGCTACATAGAGTCAAATGATTCATTCTTCAAAGGAGTAGCAATATGCAAAATAGTTTATGAAGTGATATCAAGTATTCAATGCAAGGATGTTCAATGATAGTTCACAAAGTGTAACATAACAGATAGTATATGGACATTCTTACTTTTGCATACATGTGGTCCATAGAGTGATGATGAAAATCTGAATATGTTTGGTGGACACTTTGGAAAGATGAATAAGTGAGTAGAGGTAAAGCATGCATAAGTTTCATCTAACCTCCAAACTCTCCTACTTAAGTTAATGATTGCAATGTGGTAATACTTGGTGTCAAGCTCTCATTCCCCTATCATAGCATCTTGAATGATTATAGTTTAATGTGAGAGCAAATATGAGTAGTGTGCTTGACAAAGTAAAGGTTGGATGTCTCATGCCCCTTGAATACAAGTACCTACACCATGAGTTACTCAACTTGGGAAAAGCAAGTTCAAGTTATCTATCATTGTAAGTAATAATAGTATCATCAAGAGCGTCAACTGGGGTACCTCTTGTCCCAGGATATGGAACAAGCCCATATCAAAATGACAAGACAAACAAACAAGATGAACACCTCAACACCCTTTTTATTTACCATTGGAATAGCTTTTTATTGTAAGGTGTGTCATAGATAATTCACCATAGCATGTAAGTAAATTTCCACCATGAATAATGCATGGCTTAGATTAGCGGCCCAGGCGTCTCTCTAACCATTTATACAAACTCATTCAAACTAAATCTTTCCCCCTTATTTCACCATGATAGGCATCCATAGACAAAAGCACATGATATCAACTAAATGGAGCATGTTGAAAGCTTTGCATGTGACAGCACATATGGGCTAACTCCCAACCTCGGACATTTATCAAGCCACTAGCATCATAATCTTAATCACAATGGGTCATGTTTTATTTATAGCAATGATAGTAAAAATGTGCATCAAGTTCATGAGAGCTATATAACCAACTTTTCCCATGGCAATCAATAACATAATCATTTTCATTCAGAGGTATAGATAACACAAATATCATGATGAACATACTCGGAATAGCATATAGCTAGTAGGTAGATATGGTGGACTCACTGGAATAACTTTGGTTGAAGGTGTTGGAAACAAGTTTTGACTTGTTGGAATGTTTGGGCTAGCAAAAGGGAGAAAGTTGACCATCTAGATGCATGCATGAGTGTCCATAGAACTAACTAATCCATGTTAAACCAAGTAAAATAACAATCAGCACCAAAACATGAATAAGTTATAGCTCTTCAAAAAGGATTTGCAAACTATTACTCATAAACAAGCTCATGAATCATGCAACTATATGTATCATTAAAAATCAACTCAAACATCCCTTTTCCCAATCTTATAAAAGCATCCAACATATTTCAACCCATATTTCCAGTAGCTCTCCATATATAAATGATAGTGTGGTGGTCTCTCAAAACAAATCAAACCAAAACAAAACAAAAGACGCTCCAAGTTTATGCGATAAAGTGTTTCGATCGAAAAACAGAAGTTGGACGTGTGCAAACCGAGAGTGTGTAGGTCCAGCGGGGTTGTCTTCACATCCCCAAGCTTATGGTCTTCACCATCCTTGGATAGCTCTTGGTGCATCTCCTCCAATCCCTGTGAAAAAACTTCAAAACACCGTTTCTCCCATTTCTTTTCTGTGGGGTGCATTAATAGTGATAAACAAATAGTTTCTTGCTGCATATAATCCTTGAACAAAAATTCATATGAGATGTCCAGAAAGTGTATAATGTTGTATGCCTACTCATAAACTCAATTGGATCAAAAAGATTCAACTTAAAAGCTCAAAGCATGCATCAAACAAAATGGGACAGAATCTGTCCAGAAAAACAGCAGCAGCAAAACGTATTTTTCTACCCTACCAAACTTTCTCGAAAAATTCCAAAAAATTCATGCATACAGAGGATGAAAAGTTGCAACTACAGTTCAAATATGAGCTCATTCGGAGTTACAGAATAAGAATTAAAAATCATACCGTGCACTGATTCGTGCAGGAATAAAATCTCCGAACGCTATAAGCAACTTTTTCAAACCAAAAAGGGTAAAACTTGGCACTTTATTGAAAATTCCAGAACCTAAACTAGACACAAAGTCTCTTGTTACAGCAAGAGGACACAAAGAAAATCACACAAAAAATAACCGGGTTGCCTCCCGCAAAGCGCTTTCTTTATAGCCATATAGCTAGGCTTCTTACTTGTTGTTTATTGTGGACGAAGCTCATGAGGGAGCTTGAACTTTGGTGGTTCCCTCTTCCTTGGGAAGTGTTCCATGCACTTCTTGTGTGGGAACTGAAACTTCACATTCCCTTCCTTTGAATCAATGATGGCACCTGTGGTACGAAGAAAAGGTCTTCCAAGAATAATAGGACTAGAGGTTTTATTCCCCATATCCATGATTAGAAAATCCACAGGCACAAAAGTCATATGTAACTCCACCATAACATCACTTACTTTTCCTAAAGCATGTTTAATAGAGTCATCAGCAAGTGCAAGTTCAATGGAGCATTTTTCAAGATTTTTCAATTCAAGCACTTCATATAGTTCTTTAGATAAAACAGAGACACTAGATCCTAGATCAAGTATAGCATGGTGTGTCTCTTTTCCAATAGTTACTAGTACCTTAGGAATCCACATATCCCCAAGCTTAGGTGGTATCATAGCCTCTTGGTTGTACCTAGCAATCTTTTCTTTCAAGACATGATTAGCAATATAAGAACCAAAGCCAGCTTGATTAGTGTTGATGGAAGGATCACTTGCAAATTTTTGTAAGATAGATATTAATTCATGCAAGCTACAATTTTCTAAGTCAAGCAAAGGATCCTTGACTTCACTAAGCATTTTAACTTCCTCAACTTCTACCTCTTTCATTACCCCAATAGATTCTTTAGCAATTCTCTCTTGCTCATGAATGTGTTCCCAAGACTTATTGATAACCTCTTGGCAATATTTAATTGTTTCCTCATGTTTTTGGGCTGTAATGATGCTCTTTAATGATGAGACTTCCTTAGTAAGCTGATCTACCCTTTCAAACAAGGAGTCTTGTTTTTCAAACTTAGAGATAAATTCCTTATTAAGCTCCTTTTGAGTAGATATAAAAGATCTAATGGTGTTTTCCAAGTCACTAGAAACATTACCACTAGAAGCATATTTATTTGGCACATATGGGGGTTTATTGTAGGAGTTATAATTGTTGTTACCATACCCATTATTACCATAGTTCCTAATGAAGTTGACATCAATATTTTCAGAATTGTTACCAACTAGTTCTTGCAAAGGAACATTTTCAACACTAGGTTTATTAAGCAAAGCAAGAATAGTATCCATTTTAGATGACAAATCATTAGTTTCCTCAATAGAATTCACTTTCTTAGAAGGGTTGGGTGCCCTATCAGTATGCCATTGACTATAGTTTTGCAAAATGCTTTCCAATATGTTTTTAGCTTCTACTATAGTCTTACTCATAAAAGCACCTCCAGCAGCAGAATCAAGTATATTTCTAGACATGTAGTTTAACCATTGTAGAAAGAGTGTAATATGGTCCATTCATTAACTCCATGTGAGGGACAAGTTCTAAGCATAAGTTTTATCCTATCCCAAGCCATAGCAACATGTTCATTTTCATTTTGCCTAAAAGAAAGAATGTTGTTTCTATTTTGCAAAATTTTAACAGGGGGATAATATTTCTTAATGAAAGCTTCTTTTAGATCATCCCAAGAATTAATACTACAATGGTAAGGAATGCAACCACTCTTTAGCTTTTCCTCTAAGTGAAAAAGGAAATAACTTCAGTTTTAGGATATCACTTTCCACATTTTTAAACTTTTGCATGTCACATATTTCAACAAAGTCATGAAGATGCATAGAGGCATCCTCCATAGCACTACCACCAAATTGTTCCCTAGTTATCAAGTTCAACAAACTAGGACTTACTTCATAACTCTCAGCATTTATCTTAGGTGTGGCAATAGCTCTGTGATAAATTGATCATTAGGAGTGTTTGTGTAGTCACACAACTTAGTTCTTTCTCCCATTTTAGCAAGTTTTTTTGTATTTTTTATTTTTTATGCAAAACTGAAAATAAATATGCAAGCGGAATATGATATGCAATGACACTAACAAAACAAATAAATTGCTTTGTAAGTAAAGATGGATAAGATGGTGCTCACGTAGGTGCAACCTCCCCAAGCTTAGGTGTTAGCACAAGTTGGTGAAGTTGACTTCGTTGTGAGATGAATGCGATGATGCACACCCTTGGATAAATCTCTCAGCTATGATTCCCCGGCAACGGCGCCAGAAAACAGTCTTGATGGCCCTTGAAGAGGTTGATCTACGACGCCAGAAAACACTTTGCTTGATCTCCGGTGCGTAGTTACCTGCGTCAAAAGTAAATGGGTTAGGTTGAGACTCCAAGTGCAGAGTGTGTAGTAGTGGAAGACGTGTTTTCCCCACGAGGGTGACTCGAGGGTTTAATATCGAACTCTCGGGGAATCAGTAGTGAAGATATATCTTCTTATCCTTCTTTTGGTTACCTACAAAACAAAGTTAAATGTTTTGGTCCTCAACCTCACCTGTGGTTGTCAAGCACAAGGTGTAAGAATGATATCAAGATAGTTATGCAATGCAAACAGGAAATAAATATGCAATGGTGGTGGATGCAATGGTAAATGATATTTTTGGGTTTTTTAATGATGTATGCAAGATGAAAAGTATTTTTGTATTTTCGGATTTAATGATGGCTGAAAATGGAAAAGTGGTATATGGTGTTGGAAAGGTGTTTCTTATGATTAAAAATGGACCGGGGTTCATGGTTTCACAAATGCACTCTCTCTTTATAAAGTGGCAGACAATGGAACACACACAGAGTTAACATATGAGATTGCAACACAAAGTTTGATAACAAGTTACTTAGATATATGGGCATCACGTCCTAACATAGAGACCTTTTGGTTATTAGTCTCTCTTATACTCCACCAAGATGCGAACCAAATCATAACACCTCAGTAATTAAGATGACTCAGAGTATAGCAATAAGTTTCATGACATGAAGTGAAAATAAGAACATGCTGGATCTAGTCACAGGAAGAAGCTTGGTCACCCTCAACCCTTGCAGCATGGTATTTTTGTTTATCCCTAGTGAGGTAACAAAGTAAGGTAAACACCCAAGTGGATCGCGATATTAAGTTGTCAGCTTACCGCACTCACCACTCCCCGTTACTCCAACTAATGCACACATCCCCCACACACGCTCTCATAAACATGCTTGATCATAACAAGTAGACAAGAACGGGGTACATAATATGCATCTATACTCATAACTGAAACAAACATTGCAATCTCAAACATATATTAACTCATAGAAAGATCCACCACATAGGTATTACAAATATGACCGTAATCATGTTCAGCAGCTCATACGGTACTAATTAGTGAAGCTCAAGAGAGGAGAGATACATAAGTTACTTCCACAAACCCATAGTCCAGAGGTGGACTACTCCCTCTTCATCATGGAGACGGTGGAGAAGTCGATGGAGAAGATGGAGACCACACCGGCAGCGCCCCGCCGGAGTTTTCCCCCTCCAATCTGCAGCTCCTGATCTCCGTTTCGGTGTTTCTGTGTTTGTGCGGCGCTCCTTCGCGAAACGCCAGGGGACCTTTTTTATAGGCGTTTTTAGGTCAAGACGGAGTCGGTGGACGAAAGATCGACGGCAGCGGAGCCACGAGGCCCAAACGAGTGGGCCCCACGCGGCCACAGTACCTGGCCGCGTGGGCCACCCCTTTCTGCCTTGCGGCTCCGTTTGCTTGATTCCTTCGCTCCTACGTCTTCTTCCTTCCAAAATAACGACCTGTATTTTTCCAGAATTTTATGACGACGTTTGGGTCCCTGAAACATAAAAGGAAAGAAATAGGGTTTTCTGCCTGCGCAGGGTTAATTCCATAAAAATAGGAAACAATTGATTTATTTCCTAAAATCATTAAATAACAGTAATATAACCCTTATATGATGCAAATATGATTGGAATATGTGTGATATAGTGCAAAGTTCATGTATGCATTTTACATGCATCAACATCCCAAGCTTAACCAATACTCGTCCTCAAGTATGAAGGTGATAAAACTAATATGGGCTTTGCAATATAGCACTAACAATGGATATCAAAGATGATTGCTACTGCTACATAGAGTCAAATGATTCATTCTTCAAAGGAGTAGCAATATGCAAAATAGTTTATGAAGTGATATCAAGTATTCAATGCAAGGATGTTCAATGATAGTTCACAAAGTGTAACATAACAGATAGTAGTATGGACATTCTTACTTTTGCATACATGTGGTCCATAGAGTAATGATGAAAATCTGAATATGTTTGGTGGACACTTTGGAAAGATGAATAAGTGAGTAGAGGTAAAGCATCCATAAGTTTCATCTAACCTCCAAACTCTCCTACTTAATTTAATGATTGCAATGTGGTAATCCTTGGTGTCAAGCTCTCATTACCCTATCATAGCATCTTGAATGATTATAGTTTAATGTGAGAGCAAATATGAGTAGTGTGCTTGACAAAGTAAACGTTGGATGTCTCATACCCCTTGAATACAAGTACCTACACCATGAGTTACTTAACTTGGGAAAAGCAAGTTCAAGTTATCTATCATTGTACATCACGGCTGTGGTGGGCCGGCCGGACTCTCAAGAGGGTCATGGACTACATCACGGCCGGCAATAACCCCCGCCTGCACTACCCTCAATTACAGTCCAGGCGACAACCCCCGTCAACGACTACATCACGGCCGTCCGACGACAGCGACGACGACGACGGCGACTACGACGACTACACCCACGAGTATTATAGGCCTAGGCAAGAGTATGACTAACCTGAGCCACATCATTGGTTTGGACAAAATGGTTTGTTGTCATTCGTCTATGTACCCAAGTTTGTTGTCATTCGTCTATGTACCCAAAGTTTGTTATCATTCGTCTATGTACCCAAGTTTATTGTCATTCGTTTATGTACCCAAGTTTGTTGTTATTCGTCTATGTACCCAAGTTTGTTGTCATTTGTCTATGTACCCAAGTTTGTTGTCATTCGTCTATGTACCCTTCATTGGCAGTTGTTGATTCATTTTTTCAAAATGATAAAATGGTTAATAGTTTGAATAGTTAGAATAATTATTTTATAAAAGATAAAATGGTTTTGAAATAGTTATACAAATTTAAACACTTTTCATGTTGAAAGTTTAGTGAGATTCAAAAATATGCAAAAGATAAAAGTCAATGCATTTTTTAATTCAAAATAGAAAAATGGTTAATAGTTTGTAGAGTTAGAATAATTATTTTATAAAACAGAAAATGGATTTGGAATACTTATTCAAATTCAAGCACTTTTTATGTTAAAAGTTTTGTCAAATTCATAAGTATGCAAAAACTGTTTCATTCAAATGTTCAAATATTTAAAATTGTGCTAGATTTAAAAAAAAAGTAAAAACGGCCCAGCCCGCGCAATTTTTGGGCCTTTAGTCCCGGCCCATCTCACCAGCCGGGACTAAAGCCCGTGTTGCGCGCGGGGACGCGAAAAGCCCTCCCAAACCCTTTAGTCGCGGCCCGTGGCTCAAACCGCGACTAAAGACCCCCCTTTAGTCGCGGTTTGAGCCACGGACCGCGACTAAAGGTCCCCTTACTACTTAAGCCACGGTTGGGACTTTGCCATTTTTTCATCGAAGACGAAGGAGCGCAGAAGGCAGAGGAGACGCCGCCAGGCTGCTAAAATTTTCCATCGCCGGCGAGGCCGTCCCCGACGCCGCTGCCGTCTTCGACACGGCCGCTGCCCGTCGCCGGCGCCTCCTCTACTTCTCCACCGAGTCGTCCGTGGTAGGAAGGCCGGAATCCGGCGAATCGAGGCCTCTCCCCCAACTCCGGCCACCGCGTGCGAGCACGATTCCGTCGCCGTACGACCTCCCCCGACCTCGTCCTCCACTCCATCGTGCTCAGGGTGAGCTTTTGCATCCTCCAGTGCCTTCAATTCGAGTTATTGCGCCCCGTAGCTCCGCCGCCGCGTTGCCCGTCATCGGCCGCCGCCAAACATCGTCGCCGGCATTGCTCCAGTGACCCAAATTGGGCGGCGCCGCTACCAAAAGGTTCCCTGCAACCTCCTCTACGTCGCAGCGCGTTCGAATCATCCAGAAACGCGCGGATTCGAGCAATCTTTGATTAACCCGGAATTTCATTCATGTTTGAACAATTCTGTTTCTATGCTGTAGCTTTAATTCAAAATAAAATAGTTAAACTCCGTGTTTCTGCAAACCAAAAATCACAGTGATAAATGAATGAGTTTAGAACCACTTCCAACTTGCAAATCTTAAAAATATTAATTTGTGTGTGCTTGATAATTACTGTACTGCCATTGGTATAAATCAAAGAACTATTTTTTAACTTGAGAAATATGAATCCAAAATTTGTAAATCCAATTGTTCTGGAATGCCTGTGAGTATAGCTTTCTGTAGAAATTAGCCTCATATGTTTGTGATACATAGTTTTGAAATGGCATGTGTTGGTAGTTTAGACCAGTGGGGTTTTCTTGCATTTAATTAATTTTCTGTGAATAAGATTTTGGACTAAATCCAATTGCATTAGTTTAAAATACTTACATAGAACCTAAACCTATCTTTGCATAACTTGTTGATGAACAGAACACCCTGGACTTAGTAAACTCTAAAAATGGTGTTTTCTGCCTATTAAAAGTGATAAAATAAATATTTGGTCCTTTATGAAATTGTTGCTATTGTTGTTTGTGAAATGTTTAGGTACTGTAGATCACTACATAATGTTGTTCTTAATATGTTAGTACTGTTAGTGCTTAAGTAAAAACAAAATGAAGTTAGTTGTAAAATGCTATTAGTGCCTAAGAAAATAAAATGAATTAATCATGCTTGTTTGCTTAATCTCATGATTAATGAAACAAAGTAAACTTATTTTTATCTCAATTAAATTCTAGGAATATTAAGAGTAATATTTTGTAATATAAAATATCTTGAACTCATTTTCAAAATGGAATTAATCGTGACTTGTATTCATTGCTTTACTAATTATTTATAACAATTGATACTCATTTTATTTGATGCATTTTGAAATAATATTGTGTGCATTTTGCAGAAACTATGGATCCACCTAGTCCAACCCGCGGAGACCTAATATAGGAAGAAATTCTCGAGAATATAATCCACGACGCCCCAGATGCTGATCCAGCCGAATCTGCGTCGTCGTATCTGAACCCCTCCGGGGATGGAATGGAGGTCGACCGAAGTGAGGAGGAAGTTGACGGCTCCGATGATGGAGAAGGCGATAGCTCCGATGATAGAGAAGCCGGTGGACCCTTAACGAAGTCCGGCGAGGTAGATATGAAGTTCGGCGATCAGTAGATGCATTACTTAAGTTGTATATATATAAATTGACGAATGTTTCTTCTCTTAGGCCTCCACATCGATCAAATCTTCCAAACGAGGCCCGACCAAAATGTTGGCCCCATCTACGCATTATACATTTGAGGTCATAGCCCCTAGGGCGAACCGAAGGAACCCAAGAAGGCTGCCGCTGTATTTAGAAAACAATGCGGAGTTCTGGTTAGGGATCACGTCCCGATCATCGTTCGAGACTGGAATAAGCGCAAAGGGGCGAACGATAGTGAGTATGTCGCCGAAAGGTACAAAGAGGGTCTTTGGAATGACCTCATGGCACATTTCACCCTGCCAGAATTTGAGGATCCTGCCGACACTGCAAAATTGAGGAAGAAAGTCATGAAGTGGACTCTTACGAAGATGGCCGAACTATTCTGGGTGTGGAAGAAAAGATTATGGCAAGAATATCTGACGAAAAAGACTGCTCCAGTATTTGAAGGCTATCTAGCGAAGCAGGCGAATCACTGGAACGCATTTAAGGAGTACAAGGAGTCACAAAATGCCAAGGCGATCTCAGTAAGGAACAAGATAAATGCCGACAAGAAAAAATATCACCATAAATTGGGGCCAGGGGGCTACGAGACTGCCATGCCAAAATGGGATAAAAAAGAGCAAGAGCTGCTTGCTAAAGGGATCCGACCAGAATGGATGCGCGACGAATGGGAATTGAGGGCTAGAAATTGGTTCCTTGCGCATGGGGGTTCATACGACGAAACAACATGGGACCTTATTTGCAGTGACGGGATTAGGGTACCCAGGGAAAATTGGGTTAAAGTGGTGAAAGAAATTAAAGAGGGGAAGTTAAAGTTCACTCCCGATAGAGAGAAAGACTTGCTGACACTGGTCCTCGGGAATGACGAAAAAGGAGGACGAACACGAGGCTTTGGCCCTTCCGTCCCGTGGTGGCTTGGGTTTGCCAAAGACGTAGAAACTTACAGAAGCCGAGCGAGAGCAAAGCAGCGAAAGCAGGAGGAGGAGGGAGACAAGTTCAACCAGTTGCTTGCCAGAATTAACCACCAGCAGCAGCAGATTGACAAACTTAGAGGAGTAGTGCGCCCGCAAGATCCTGTACTCGATATTACCGCCGGTCCATCTCAGCGGAAAAGCAGCGTGGGTGACTCAGAGGTCCCGGCTGACGATGCACGGCGGATGATAGATGGCGGTCCCGGCTACCCCGTGGATGGAATCAAGGATGCAATATCTTGTGAGCTCCATCAGAAATTGAAGAACATATCCATGAAGGTGGCTGTCGGATATGCTTTACCTTGTCCACCTGACGCACGCTGGCAAGACCGTGAGATTCCAGCTGGCTATGCTAAAGTCGTGGTGGATGAAATCGTATCGGGGTCTCATGCTATGGAGCTTGACATCCCTGGACCTGGAGATGAGAGGCCACTCGGAGAAGTTGTGGGTGATACCATTCTATGGGACAAGAACTACATCAAGTTTCCAGGGTCGACGCCAAGGACAACACCGCCTCCGAGTCGTCGCAGGTCACCTACACCTCCATCACCTCCAAGAAGCACACCCCATGACTACGACCACCACAACGCGAGTCCATCTCGATCTCCGCCGTCGGACTTAGGTCGGCCGTCTTCGCCGCCGCCTTTGCCCGCTAAGGACAATAAGCGGAAGCGTGCTCCGTCGATGAGTACTAACCGACGCAGCAGCCCAAAACGACAAATGTCGCCCCTCCCAAGAGTACCTCATAAGAATCTTCCCATCAGAGCTTACGATCTTACTGACGAGCAAACCGCAATGGCCGAAAAAGATGCGCATTTTGAAAAGATGAAACCCAAGCCCGCCCCGGTATACACCGAGAAGCAAAAAACGTGGGCACGTGATTTTCTGAACACAAAATCGCAATATGAGTTGCACCATAAGCCAGATGACTATGTACGCACACTTCGGAAGGAAGTGCAGAAGAGCAAACCAAGTAAAAGTGCAAGCGGGAGCAAATCAGGTAAAAGTGCAAGCGGGAACAGAGGGAACGTTCCCCAGCTCGGAGAACAGGCCAAACAATCGATCCCATCCCTCAAGGTGTTATGCGAAAACGTTCCCCAGGTACTGCAGCAGGATATGGAAGAAGCTGCGAAGTTGGCGGCCTCTATGGGTGTGACTGTTGCTGAATTGCTAGGTTCCCAAGACGACAATTTACCCAAGGCTGATGTTGTCCCTACATATGTCCCAGGGAAGCCTTTGGTCAGCAACAAGAAGTTGGCACAATTGCCAACACATATGCGAAATTTGCATGACTGGTACTTGAGTGTGGTAGGGGGGGTAGAACAATGATCGTGGCGAAAGTCTCACATGAGTACTTCTTTACAACTTCTAGTGAGGGTCTTACTCTGTTGTACACATTCACTTTTGCTTACTCGATGTTAAGTGTAATTGATGAGTTACTGACGTATATATAAACGTGTGCAGGTTCCACTGAATTCTGCTAGACATTCAAGTTGATAAGGGAAAAGTTGAAGTCATGGACCCATTAAAGAGACACCTGGAAGAGTTCCGCGACATGCAGGACATGCTCCAGAGGTAATTTTCGCGCTATATCGGTCTCTTTCGTTGATTTCATGAGATATCAGGTAATGAATAACTCATTCATTAATTCATTTTCTTTGCCGGGCAGGGTTTGGAACCTGTTCAGGAGTCTGGTGGCGGGTTCCTTTAGTGAGATGCTGACGTTTACTGCGGTCACGGTAAGAAGTACGAGATATGTCCGCGCATCTCTTTAATTCTAGTTTCAATACAATTATGATGCTAGATTATTATTTTGATTGAATTCTATTCTCGTAAAGTGCGCGAGGCAGCCACCGGGGACGCATCTATGTGGATACTACGTTTGCGAGTTCATTCGCACGTTTACCACTGAGCACAATGATTATAGACTCTACGTAAGCAATACATTCACAACATTATTTTATTACCGTCACTTTTTGTTATCATGATTGATGTTCATATTGATCTCCTTTTCTATATAGTTCGACAGAATGCGGGAACAACTCCTACCAGAGCAACGCCTACTAGGAATTGCAGAGGAACTGGCGGGATTTTGATGAAAGAGATGGTAGATGATGCCAAAGAATTTAGTGTGAATAGGCGCTACTGATGATCCCCGGCCGTGTAATCGAATAGACGGGATCTAGTCCCGGTAATTGTGATCTCCATGTAACTATCAAAATTGTATATATTTGTATATGCTCGATCGTAAGACAAGTTATCTTATATATATGCACGAACGTGTACGGTATGTGGTAGCGTAGAAATACCGCTAAAAGAAAACAATTATCTTTGTATGCTCGAAGAAAGAAAATAAAAGAAAACAAATAAACCCTAAAGAAATAAATAAAAGAAACCCTAAACCCTAACCCTAAAGAAATAAATAAAAGAAACCCTAAACCCTTTAGTCACGGCCCGTTATACGAGCCGGGACTAAAGGGGTTGCCCCCAGCGCGCCCCGCAGGCGGCCACGTGGATGGCCTTTGGTCCCGGCTGGTAACAGGCCCGGGACTAAAGGTTTGTCCTTTAGTCCCGCTTGTCCTGTCCCGGTTCGCGAACCGGGACTAAAGCCCCTCACGGGCCGGGACAGAAAACCCTGTCTCCACCAGTGTTGTAATTCGGTGTCAAGAACAATTTTCCATCAGTGTCATATATAGATTTCGTCAGGTTTAGGGCACGTGATAGGGCAGCTGTTGGAAACGTGTTTTTGCCCTCCTATGCCGTAAAAAACGGTTTTATGGGCGCGAAGCCTAATATAGGGCAGCTGTTAGAGATGCTCTAAATTCCTGCGGGCTCTGTGATTATTCTTATTCCGCATGCATTGTAATTCTCGGTGTCAAGAACAATTTTCCATCAGTGTCATACATAGATTTCGTCAGGTTTAGTTAGTCTAATACGGGCAACAATTTCCAACCACGTGTCGCAACGGTGATCCATCCTCCCATCCGACTACGCCGAATCTATTAAGCGGATGATCGAGAATCACGGGTGGCCATGTGCACGGGCTGCTACTGCTGCATCATGTGCAACAGCAGCCCGCCATGGCCGGTCTAGTGTAGCTGTTGCGAGCAACCCGCCATGGCCTTTTCCGCTGGCGAGCTAATTAGACGGACTTGTCGAGTGATGCGCTGTGCTGACGGCGACGCGTTCTGCATATGATCGGTAGCCACGTCCCAGCGAGCGAGGGTGAGTTTCATCGGTCTGCACTCTGCAGATGGAAGGTTCCTAGCTAGCGCGGTGCTAACTGAATGCACCACAGAGGTTTGGCTTATTTAATTCAGTTCTGGTGTGCAGTCAGTCATCCATCTATTGGTTAGTTTGCAGAGAATCTTGTGAGAGAATGCATGTTCAGCTAGCTAGGGTGCTTATTCATATTACTGTACTTCACCGGTCGTGTTAGGTTCACCTGCCAACGACCTGGTTGAGCTGCCTGATCTGCAGTACGGTTCGATCATATACTGTCGGGATTTGGTTTCCCATCACCTAGTGTCAATAAAAAGGCTTGGAATGGAGGTAAAATTAGTGGTGGCACCAGTGTAAATGTAGATCAAAGTTGAACTAAATACCGGCGGACCCACTATTTTTACACTCAATCCAAGCAGGGCCTAATCAGTTCAACTAGCTACGAGCTACTACCTGCTGCCTAAACCACCTAATTACATTAAAGGGGGTCTTCTTTTGGCACCATTTACTCATGGGGCTACAAAGAATGTATGGGAGCATATAGCCAAATTAAGATCCAGTGGTATGACAGCAGCACTGAATACGCATATTGTTAACTGTCGTGCGAAAGAAAGGAATTGCCCATGCAGAGCATCATTCTGAAGAGGTATATTTCTGTGATCGTCCGATGCCTTAATTCAGCCGCCACCATCCCTGGCCCAGCCCTAATTCCAGCTGCTCTTAAGCACACCCATGATCCATCTCCATCGTTAGGTGGGCAATCGCTCTACTTAGCTTTCCACAAAAACGTACTTACGCGCGACTAGTCAGTGTAATCCTTTAACACGATCGATCGATCGATCGGCCTGTTTTAGTTTGCCGTCGCCGAGAGAGCGTTTACCGTCGTGTTTTTAGTTTGCCGTCGCAGAGAGAGCGCGATCGACATCGGCGCACACCCGGGCTTAGTTGGAGCCGGCCGGTCATGAATTTCGCTCAAGCTTTAGAGAAGCTACTATGATGAAAATCCATGTCAGTCTATACTACGGGCCGGACACGGCGTGGTGTTTGAATGATGCATGGCTGCATCCACGCATCGATGACGATCCCTCCTTAACTTTCACAAGAAACAAATAAATAAATATCAAGTAGCGACAGTTATTAGCGTGCCATGCACAGCATATAGCATGCACCTGGCCCGTCATACTATGCATACAGCGTACCACATGACATTGCTCGACCAACGCCTCTGCCTAATGCCTAATCGACCTACTTGTATGTAGTCCCATACTTATCAGAATAAATGAATAGAGTACGGCAATTGTCGGTGAAGACAACGTTCAGTATGGTGACCTATCCAATGGACGGATTTCTCAACTCTTTAGGCCGCTGATTCCTCTACTAATTATTTCCCATAAAACCTCTTAAAATATTTTTTTTTCAAAAAGGGGAGCAAGCCCCGACTTCTATGACTCAAAAATTGTTTATAAAATAATTGATCTAATGGGGCACATCGCGCCAGCTACAACCGAAATGATATATTGTTTATTGCCCACCGCACCGCTGGACGACAGCGCCAACAAGGCTTGTTTTGAACGAAAAATTCAGATTTTTTTTTTGTTTAGTTATGGGCTAAGAGAAATTACAAGAACTACAAGGCCTTTGATAGAATGAATTCAGTTCTCCATCTGTTCCGTGGACAAAAGTTGGAGACGACCCATGTTGATCCTTATGCGTCCATGAGAGCTGAGAGGCCGAGTATTCGAGTCTCGCATAAACGTGTGTGGCATTGTCATGTAGCGGAAGTGGGTGGGCGCGAAGAGGCCTCTTCTCGAAATTTTTGACGCACTTAAGTTTGTAAGTCGTTTTTTTAGATTAACATGGAGCTCCTCCAAAGCGAAGTTTGTAAGTCATATATATACATATATCAATTATTATTATTTGTATTAAGGGCCCCAGTTTTAAGTTTCGCCCCGGGCCCTGGAAATCTCAGGACCGGCCCTGTTGGTAGCATTACCATAATTAGCCTTTTTCATGTTGCCGAGTGCTAGATATATTGTCGAGTGCAATTTATCGGGCACTAGCACTCGCGACAACGAAGTATAGGCAGAAAAAATGTGACAAACACTGTGACAACAATATGCACTCGGCAATTAGGGCTATATGCCGAGTGTTTTCTGATCCCACATTACTCTGCCGCGCTCACTCTATTTGCCACGGATTTTTTTTGTGTGAAAATAACGAGTGGGGACATATTATCTTTGGAAAAACAATTGGTGGAAAAAGAGCGCAAAGAAAGATGGAGCAAAATTTTGGCTTGAAAAATGGTAGAGGGTAGAGATAAAAAAACTTCAGGTACGACGAGTCTTATCTTTGTTCCTCCCAAGTATAGACACTGCGTAATGGCCCGCACTTTGGAGGAGTAGAAGTGGCGTGGGCTCGCACTAATGACCATGGTGGAAGGTAGCCGGCCACCGATGACGCCGAAGAGCTACTGGCGACGGTGGTGACACACTGCGGTGTATCCCCGTGACGTGAAGATGGGGGTTTGCGGGTCGTCATTTGACTTTTTTTTGCATTTACGTTATAGCAAGGTCTGCACTCGCATCCTCCACGTCTCCCACACGAAATTACTTTCTTGTTTTATTGTATTCCTTTCCGTAGGGAGATGGAAATATGAGACAGTGAGAAGAGAAGGAGGTGGGATGAGCGACCACCAACTCTCATTTAATTGTAAAGATAGAGTGATGCATCAACTGGTATGTCCGATATTTGATTCGATATGTCAAGTGATATATACCTATAAGTCGATGACAATGATTCTTTCTCAAAAAAATATTAATGAAACTAAAATTAGCGATTTACAACTTCATCAAATTTGTAAATACTGATATATTTATTCCTCTAAGAAGAATACACATATAATGTACTTATATGTTAGGTGAAGAATTTGCGAGTCCTTATTTCTTTATTAAGAAGTTATAATAAACAGAAAATGATATATTTGTTTTGTCCAAGCATTGACATTGTACATTTTTTCTACTAAACCGATTTTTTTTTTGAAAGATAATAATGAAAAAATCCAGGTAAGATTTCACCTTGTTGTTAAATTGGATGACCTGTGGAGCTCCACCCTGAAGCTGACAAAGCTCTACCGGCAGTACAGTGGTTGATTTCCTTCTGTTTTGCCAGCTAAATCTTGTTTTACCAGACGGCTAAATCTCTATTCTGAACATGATGTGCAGTATATATACTTCTCTAATTGCAGCCTTGCAGGCAAGGAAGAGCCAGGATACATGCATGTGCTGCATATATATACTTCTCTAATCTCTGCGTGTACTGTATACATATACGTATTAATTACATTCAACTTATTAGACCATCTAAATTAATCAATTTCACAAACTGTAGTTCCTCTTCCTCCACATATATATCCAGCACATTCCCGAGATCATGGAGCGACGAGGATCGTTCACTTGATCTTGATGCAGGCGCCCGGCACGGTCCACTTGGCCTTATGCTTCTCCCAGTGTGGCAACCGGGTATAATTCTTCCAGTCATCCAGGATGCTCCTCAGATCCTTCATCTTGTTCTTCAACCCAGCACAACAATTCGCATGCATGGTCACAATCTTTCCAAGATCCTTCCCGTAGCTGCAGAACCCGCCAACGTGCGCCGGGTCCAGGTACCGCAGCCGGACCCCGAGCTCCGACACCAGCCGCTTCTTGATCATGTTGAACACCGGCTGCTCGTTGGCCCCAGGGTACCGCTCCCTGGACTCGTGCCATAGCTTCGTCATGGCGATCGTCCGGTTGTTGGATTTCACGTGGAAGAACCCCGTGTTGGGGAAGTTTCCGATGTTATCCGGGTCCCCGAAGTAGACGTCGGCGGAGACGCTCATGTCGGCGTACGCCGTGATGTGCTTGAACGGGTCCCGGAACCACAGGATGTCCACGTCGGTGAAGAGGAAGCTGTAGCCGAGCTCCAGCACCCGGCGCTGCAGCTTCAGCTTGCTCCACACCAGCTCCAGCCAGTCCTTGGAGCCGAAGAACTTGGAGGAGGTGAAGTCGATGTTGAGGCCGGGCATGGTGTAGTGGTAGCAGTGCCGGTGCACGGCCTGGCACCGGGCGTGCGCGGCAGCGTCCATGGAGACGACGAGCACGTGCGGGAGGAGACGAGCTGTGCCATCCCCGATGCGGAAGCTCTCCAGAAAGAGATCCAGCAGGGAGCCTGGCGCAGCCCACGCCTGGTTCACGCACGTGATGATCACCGTGCGGTCGTCCGTCGCCGCACGCGCCACCGCGGCCGCCAGCCCCCGGAACTCCTCTGCCTCCTTCGCGCCCTGATCGACAAGAGATGGAAGCATGATCAAGCTGGAGTATTTTTAGGCACACCGGCCGGTCTGATCGGATTTGCCGTTAAGTCTGGAACGAATTTAACGGTCTCTAACTAACAACAAACAGCATTGACTGACTCGTACTAATAAGTTGGATCAACAAAGAAGTTGGGTTAACTAAATTCAGTAGCAACCCGTGACTAGTTGGCCAATTATAGTTGGTACTGCTACGTGCTGCAAGTAGCACAGCACACTGAATTTCCACATGAATAGAAAAAAGCAGAAAGACTGGATAGAAAGCTGGATGAAATAAACTGACCTGTTCTTTGCGATCTGTGATAGGAAGACGACTTGCATGAGTTCTTGTGGAATTGGCCTTGGACGTGGCGTTAGCCTGAAGATGGTGATGATCTTCTCCTGCACCTACAATCTGCGCCCGATGATCAGTAGCAACTAGTGCTGTGCCGTTGAGGCGGTGGTGGTCTAGCGATCTCCAGCCGGAGAACTGCCCGCCGTGCGTCCTGGCGCGGCTGAGCCCGGCCGCCGGCGCCCGGTACTGGACGAGCATGACGACGGTGAGCGCGGCGGTGGCGCCGAGGACGAAGGACACCGCCTGCCGCGCCGTGGCCTCCGCCACGATGGCCTTGCCCATCATAGATCACTAGCTAACGAACCGACGGTGTGCTAGCTAGAGTACTAGCGAAGTACACTGACCACTCACCTTATAGATCATATATGAATGATGAGTAAGTACTATACACGATACACATGATAGAATCAGCTAGACAAGACTAAATGGAGTACATGAGGTGTTCCGGGGCCTTAAATAGGCGGCTCCGGCCATCCCGCCGGTCCGATGGGGGACTCCCACGAACTTGACGCACGTCCACCTACCTGTAGTATATACTCCAGTTAAACTAGTATAGTGCTGGTGTTGAAAAAATTAAATTTGAGTTTGAAAATTTTAAAAATTTCTGTTGGATACATACGCATGTTTTCTACGTATATGCAAATTTCCGGTGCAAAAAAATCGTATCCCGAGATGCAAAAAAATAAACAAAAAAGGGAATATAGTAGGTTTTTCCAAAAAAAATGGTAGCCCAAAATACAAAGTTTTTTTTTTACAAAACTTCTTCTGTACGTACATTATGTGTATATGACTTGTGTGTCAAATTTCAGATTTTTTAGGACTAGAAATAAGGTTTCAGATTTTTCGAAAATCGAGTGCCAGTAAGCTGGAGAACCATTGGCAATTTCCGCAGTGGTATTCGACTATAGTCCATATTTGGGATGCCGAGCTCAAACTATGAAATAAAATTATCAAGAAAACCACCAATTCCCGCCATTTAGCTTAAAATTTTGACTAACAAATCTTCTGAAATATTTACATCTCGGTTAAACATGACAAAAGAGCTAGATCCGGCCTCTGCATAAGAAGAGGCACCACATAAGCTGATATCATTTGATGGTTTTTGTCCCAAATTTATTATTTTAATGAAACTTATGAGGATGGGGCCCATGTATCAAAATGACAGTGGCAACTGACTAAACGGTCAATTTGTGCATGTATTCGCTAGTGGTTCGTCCGATGTGGCACCCGAGGCCTGAGCGGTGTGGTGTTTTCAGATGCGTGTGGCTGAAATTTTGAAATAATACCACACAATTTGATTGAGTTTGATGGATTTTGACATGACAAGAATGGTCCATACCCATAACTAGACAAACAGTTCATGCCCATATTTGCTAGGGATGTATCCGATATGGCGGGAAGGGTGAGGGGCTCAGTGTGGTGTGATTAGAAGCGCCTGCACGAGAATTAAAAGTAGAATCTCATGATTTGACTAAGTTTGATAGATTTTGACATGTTGTTACATGCCCCGGTTGTACGCCCATTATACTACCACGTTGTCCTTGTAGCTAGATCCGAAATTCCAGTTTGGAACAAATAATAAAATAGATTACAATTGTCATTATCAAAAAAAATGTAAATATGATAAAATGGTTACTAGGTTATAATTAAAGGCGTAGAAAGTAGAAACAAGGTTATAGTATTATTTTGATGTGAAGGTCGATAGCTTGGTTGCCGACTTAGCGTTATATTCGCATCGTGACAAGAATGGTCCATACTTTTTCAAAAGAAAAATGGTCCATATATACCTTTAGAAGCTTCTTCCACATATGTATAACGAATAGAAATGGAACAACATGATCATATGATCGCAGCGTAGTACGTTCTGGCATCTACGCTAATTTTGTTTTTTTAACAAAGCATCTACATTAACTTAATATTGGAGGCCACGTTAAGTTGGTGGTTTTGTGTGTGTGTGACGAATGCGATGCTGGCCGGGGGCGCGCGCGGATGGGCGAAATGCACATGCATGCGTAGGGGACGGACCATCGGCGACTCCCTTTGTTGACTCTTCTTCTACACCGAGGCCAGATCGACCTGCTGCAGATAATTGGGTATTAGGTAGTAGAATCGATGGGTGGAGGAGTGCAGTATAATTAGGGGAGCCCAACTTTTTGCGTTGCTAGCGTGAGGGCGACGTATGTCTATTCTTCTTCTTTTTTTTTTTTTTTTTTTTTTTGAGAAGGAGAGAGTATGCTAATTTCTGCTTAGCAAGCAAATACGTCAGCACACGCCGGGCTCCGTCGCCTGGACCATGTTCGGATCGTGACCCCAAAACGAAGATGCTTCCCGCATGCATGCTAATTCGGACAGGAAAAATGTTCCATAAACTTGTATTCCACCGTATCATAATTGTTGTCTGAGTTTATCTTTCTCTCGAGTATATCGATCGAGAAACGTTTAGACTTGGAGTTTTTATTGTCTAATAATGGTAGAGTTCGAGCTTTTTTTAACCGGGAAAGGTCGGATGGGCAAGGAAACCGCATCTAATGATCAAGCGGGGATTACAAAATTATAGGGATGACCCCAGTAAAATAAAATTTACAGCCCAGTCCTCCAACTTTGTAAACAGGGCCCTCGAACGAAAAACGAAAAGGTGACTGAGCCAATCTTCACCGCATCATCTACGCGACCTCAAGGTCCGGACACCAGCACAGCGAACGAGGACATAGCCACTTGGGGTGAAGTCGACGTGGTTTCCCGCACCAAAGTCCTCCACAATGGCATGAGATGAGAGCCAAGAGGAAGTCCAACATTTAAAATATATGCATGGCCTGTCATTTTTCAGAACATTGAGATTAATTGGCGGGTGCATTCGTTCAATAACTTAGATCGCCGATGGAAACTTATGCACGTTTGTTGAACCCCGTAGCGTCTTGTGTCGTGTTTTGTGTGACTGCTTATTACTCCCTCCTTGCCAAAATGTGGTGTATATGAAAAATAAAATAAAAGTAAGACCATGCAAATGTTGACTAGGTTTGAATAAAAAAAATACCGACAACAAGAATACCAAATTAACCTCTTGGTGCCCGTGATTCCATAGCTGAAAGGGCGGCCACGTGTCCCAACAGTAATCAAGCAACGTCGGAAGCTGCTGACCGAAGCACGTACGAACTGTTCCTGCTGCATCATGTACAACACAGCAACTAGTACTTACAAATAATGCGGCACAGTGATTTTGGCTTACTAAGTTCACAGTTGGTCTGCAGTCATTCATTTATTGGTTGGTTTGGTTTGCAGAGAATGCATGTTTTGCTAGGCTAGTTAAGTGGACTAGAAGTACCGCCGCACCGTGCAACAAAAGTTCATAATGCACTCATGTACTTACTACTGTACTAGCACTGTGTTAGGTTCATCTTCCATCGCTAGCTCTTCCACACACGCACTCGATTAGTTGGACCATCAGCGTACTTGATTAATTGCTTACGTCGGCCTAACAGCGATGGGGTTTGGTTGGGGCACATGGAGGCCATGTCGTTTCTATCGGTCAGGTCATTCTTCGCACTCTGTCCGGGTAAAGGCCAAGAGAGATTACGTTTAAGATAGAGTAGTGGTAGCACATGCCCAGCTCGATGGAAGCAGATTATTTACTTAGTCGGCCTAACAGATCCATATGGCTAAGACAACCCATAGCGGGAGTAAAATACCTATAAGTGCCACATAGGCAAAAAAAGATGATGTGTCATGTATTTAATGAAAAGATAGATGGTTGTGATATCATAGGTAGATACCCTAACATAACGCATTTCAAGGTAAAATGAGTCTACAACAAAATAAATATAGTAAATCATGATACCACATATATGTTACTACCCACTATGGAGATAGTAACATAGACTAGTATCATATGCATGATACTATTCTATGTTACTTCCCACTACAAGTAGTCTAGTTGTGTGTGGTTGCATTGTCAAGAAATAAATGAGTAGAGTAGGGCAATTGTAGATGAGGTAACGGTTCGGTATGGTGACCTTTCATATATGTTGGTAACATTACCATAATCAGCTTCGTTGCCCAGTGCCAGATAGATTGTCGAGTGCAATTTATCGGGCACTAGCACTCGCAACAACGACGTATAGGCAGAACGATTAATGTGACAAACACTCGACAACAATATGCACTCGGCAATTAGGGTTATTTGCCACGGGAAAATTTTGGTGGAAAAAATGAGTGGGACATATTAAAACATTTGATGGAAAACGAGCGGGAAAAAAGGTGGAGCAACATTTCGGCTTGAAAAATGGTAGAGGGTGGAGATAAAAAAACATGTACATCCAAAATCTCATTTGAGTTACCCTCTCTCACCAACTCTCGTCATCTTAGTACAAACAGTCATATAGCGTTATGGTGGAGATGTCCAGGTTCAACGAGTCTTATCTCTGTCCCAAGTATGGCCACTGCGTGATGACCCGCACTCCTGGAGGAGTAGAAGTGGTATGGGCTCGCACTAATGACCATTGTGGAAGGTAGCCGACCACTGATGTCGCCGAAAGACCTACTGGCGACGGTGGTGAAGCATTGCAGTATGAATCCCCATGACGTGAAGATGGAGGATTGTGGGTCGTCATTTGACTTTTTTTTGCGTTTCCGTTATAGCGAGGTTTGCACTCGGCTCCTCCATGTCTCCAAATTTCTTTCTTGTTTTATTGTATTCCTTTCCGTAGGGAGGTGGAAATATGATACGGTAAGAAGAGAAGGAGGTGGGATGAGCGACCACCAACTCTCATTTGATTGTAAAGATAGAGTGATGCATCAACTGGTATGTCCGATATTTGATTCGATATGTCAAGTGATATAGACCTATAAGCCGATGACAATTATTCTTTCTAAAAAAAATTAGACTAAAATTAGCTATTTACAACTTCATCAAATTTGTAAATACTGATATATTTATTCCTCTAAGAAGAATATGCATATAATGTACTTATATGTTAGGTGAAGGATTTGTGAGTCCTTATTTCTTTATTAAGAAGTTATAATAAACAGAAAATGATATATTTGTTTTGTCCAAGCATCGACATTGTACATTTTTTCTACTAAACCGATTTTTTTTGAAAAATAATACTCCCTCCGTTCCTTGATATAAGGTGTATAGTTTTTTAAAGAAAAAATCATAATATAAGGTGTATTTGCTATTTATGAACAATTTGACCCATCAAAAAATGAGACCTAGTCTCAAAAGAGGGATTTTACGTATTGTATCCACTTTGTGCATATTAAGAACTCATCTCTCCAGATTTTTTCCAAAAATAAAATGAGTCCACTGTGTGCAAAATACACATGTCTTAATATTCGTGCAGAAAACTATACACCCTACATTCAAAAAACTATACACCCTACATTCAGAAACAGAATGAAAAAATTCAGGTAAGATTTCACTTGTTGTTAAATTGGATGACCTGTGGAGCTCCACCCTGAAGCTGACAAAGCTCTACCGGCAGTACAGTGGTTGATTTCCTTCTGTTTTGCCAGCTAAATCTTGTTTTACCACACGGCTAAATCTCTATTCTGAACATGATGTGCAGTATAAATAAGCTGTTGCATTCATTCAGCTCTAATTGCAGGCAAGGAGGAGCCAGGATACATGCATGTGCTGCATATATATACTTCTCTAATCTGCGTATACTGTATACATATACGTATTAATTACATTAAACTTATTAGATCATCTAAATTAATCAATTTCACAAACGGTAGTTCCTCTTCCTCAGCACGTTCCTGAGATCATGCAGCGACGACTATCGTTCATTTGATCTTGATGCAGGCGCCTGGCACGGTCCATTTGGCCTTATGCTTCTCCCAGTGTGGCAACCGGGTATAATTCTTCCAGTCATCCAGGATGCTCCTCAGATCCTTCGTCTTGTTCTTCAACCCAACACAACAATTCGCATGCATGGTCACAATCTTTCCAAGATCCTTCCCGTAGCTGCAGAACCCGCCAACGTGCGCCGGGTCCAGGTACCGTAGCCGGACCCCGAGCTCCGACACCAGCCGCTTCTTGATCATGTTGAACACCGGCTGCTCGTTCGCGCCCGGGTACTTGGCCCTCGACTCGTGCCACATCTTCGTCATGGCGATCGTCCGCTTGTTCGGCTTCACGTGGAAGAACCCCGTGTTGGGGAAGTTGCCGATGTTATCAGGGTCCCCGAAGTAGACGTCGGCGGAGACGCTCATGTCGGCATACGCCGTGATGTGTTTGAACGGGTCCCTGAACCACAGGATGTCCACGTCGGTGAAGAGGAACCCATAGCCGAGCTCGAGGATCCGCCGCTGCAGCTTCAGCTTGCTCCACACCAGCTCCAGCCAGTCCTTGGAGCCGAAGAACTTGGAGGAGGTGAAGTCGATGTTGAGGCCCGGCATGGTGTAGTGGTAGCAGTGCCGGTGCACGTCCTGGCACCGGGCGTGCGCGGCGGCGTCCATGGAGACGACGAGCACGTGCGGGAGGAGACGAGCCGTGCCGTCGCCGATGCGGAAGCTCTCGAGGAAGAGGTCTAGCAGGGAGCCTGGCGCTGCCCACGCCTGGTTCACGCACGTGATGATCACCGTGCGGTCGTCCGTCGCCGTGCGCGCCACCGCCTCCGCCAGCCCCCGGAACTCCTCCGCCTCCTTCGCGCTTTGATCGATCTACAAGACACGAAAGTATGATCAAGCAGCAAGTTTAGTATTTTTAGACACCGGCCGGTCTGATCGGATTTGCCGTTAAGTCTGGAACGAATTTAACGGTCTCTAACTAACAAGGGCTGGGCTTGCCCTGCGGCTTCTGCTGGCGCTGCGGAAGAAGACGGCTGCGGCAAGGTGGTGGTGCTGGAGCGATGGGTGCTCGCCGTACTCGTTCAACGGCATAAGCTCCGCTGCTTGCGGCGGACGGGCTCTGCGGCGATCTTCAAGAAGGAGGTGCCCTTGGACTGTGGCAAGGTGGAGGTCAGCGGTCTTCTTCCTCTTCGCCGGCGCCGTCGCTGGTGCTTGATCCAGGCCTGTTCCCCTGCGTAGGCTTTCTGTTCTTGTTCTGGTTTGTACATACTTGTATGTGGTACCTTCGGATGTATGCAGGCTTTCAAAAAAAAAAAAAAAAAAACAGCATTGACTGGCTCGTACTAATAAGTCGGATCAACAAAGAAGTTGGGTCAACTAAATTTACTGGCAATCCGTGACTAGTTGGTAAATTACAGTTGGTACTGTAAGCAGACAGCACCCTGAATTAGCCCATGGAAAAGCAGATAGATTGGTTAGAAACTGAATGGATCAAAACCATGTTGGATATTTTTGATCTAGGCTAAACCTAGGTCAACAATTACGGTTGCTACAGTAAGATGGTGCTACAGTGCCGTGCTACAGTCCCTGATTGGGGGAAATATCTCCAACTTACAGGTGGGTCCCCCTGTGGCACTGTGCATACATATATATATAGAGGGGTGCTTTTATGGACTGGTTAAGGAAGTGAGATGAGATGACCAGAACTCTCTTCTAGCCCCTCTATGCTGCCCAATCCAGCAAGCACAGCCAGCCACGGGAAGGATCCCTCCTGCACCTTCCTGAAGCTCCAGCAGCTACAGTTAAGGTGAAGAAGAGCAAGGGATTCATCCCTCGAAGCCCTGGACTACATCTCAAGCTTCAAGATAAGTTTTCCTTAATTCTATCTCGGTAGTGGCTTAAATCTTGAGCTAGATGATTCCTGGCTATCACAACAATGGTATCAGAGCCTTGCTTGCTCAAGATTGAGCCCTCTAAGCTCTAGATCATGCTTGATCTGTTTCTGTTTAAGCCTAAGGATTAAGCCTAGGCCCTGTTTCCCTTAAAGTTAAGCCCTAAATTATTAAGGATTCTTTCTAATGGATCATTTTAAGGCTCCACGGGTTTCTGATTAATGATCCAGTGTGGGATTGTTGCTATTATGCAATTCTTAATGAAAATCCCCAAATTCTGGAAACCCTAGAGCTCATGTTTTCCTCTGTAATTGCGTTGGGTTTTCGGATTAAATGAGTATTAAGTGGGGATGAGCTAGTTTGATTTAGAAGCTAAGGAAATCTCCAATTTATGAAACCCTAGCTTCTGAAATTCCCCAATTCCGAAACCCTAATTGAGGAAATTCCCCATTTACTGATGAACCCTAACCCTAAATCAAGAACTAAAGGGAGTGGTGGACGATTACCTTATGGATCTTGTCGCCGTCACTGGCCATGGCGGTGAAGAGGTCGACCTCTTATGCTTGCGGATGCGCTCGGGCTTCTGCTGGAGCGTCTTGCCGTCCATCACACCGGGCAGTAGCTACGCTTCCTCGCTCGCTTGTCGGTGATGGAGTCCAGCTGCCGTGCCGGAGCTTGGCGTAGGGAGCCGTCGCCGCCGCGGGGACGCCCGCCGGCGTGTACGTCCGCCTCGCTGAGGGCGTTGCCCGGAGCCGCTCGACGGAGCTGCGTGCTAGCCAAAGCCACGCGCAGGTCCGGCGAGGGGGCCAGAGCAACGACGCTGCTTTCTCTCTCCCTCTCTTCGGCTCATGCTGAAGCGCTTTTCACCGTTGCCTTGCTCGGCTGCGTCCGCCGCCGCTGTCGCGGGTGACGCTGGAGAGGAAGAATAGAACGGGGAGAGAAAAGAGGACTAGGGTTCCACGGGAGCGGCGTTGGCGTGGTGGTCTTGACCAGATGCATCCGTTCTCGACCGTCGGATGCCAATCCGACGGCTCTCCATGCCCCAGCCACCATCCAACGGGCCTACGGCCCAGGTGGGGGTCAGGGGAGCCGGGCTGGGCTAAGTTTCGGCCCAGTACAGTGAACTTAAATTTTTTCTCTGTTATGGCAGAAATTTTTCAGGGAAATAATAAATAGTTTCCTGATAATGATATTTTTAAGCAATAATTAAGTTTGAGGGCTAAATTGAAAAGGCTTTAAGGATAATGTTTATGTTTTGACATATTAATTATGATATTATGAGCCAAATTATTCTTTGGTATTTTATTATGTCATCATGCAATTATGTGCAATATTAAGTTACTTCTAATGCATTTTATTATGCTTAGTAAATTACTTTATGGTATTAGAATTATCATGATGATTATTGTTTTTTCCATGTCATAATTGTTTTATGTCCTAATTATGCTCATGTGTCATGTTAAATTATTGTGATGTCTTTTCATTATAATTAAGTAAAGTTTAAGTGGTCCAATAAAATTAGGTTTGTGACTTTTATGTTATTATGATGACCAATTATGTGAATAAAGCCCCGAAACAATTAGTTTTTTATTGCTTAGAATAATGTATCATTTAAAGAAAGGGCCGTTATGATAATAATGTTCTCCAAAATTTATTACAATGATTATTGCTACCATTATGCCATAAAGTTTTGCTGCAAAAGAAATTGGTTGATCCTCAAAATAAAGCATCGCTTATGTCCGTCATTCTGGCCAAAGCTGATTGGCGGGCATTTTGACCATGACATATTTTTGTTGGTCTGGTTCGCTTCTGGCCAAAGCTGATGCGAATCAGATTGATAAAAAAAAATTATATTATGTGAGGATTTAATTAAGTGTGGTTATTTTGACTACAAAATTTTATTGATTCTTACCCATCTCTGGCTAAAGCTGTTTTGGGTTCGATCAGTAAATAAAGTTCATAATGTTATGCTTGTTAAAGCATCCAATTCATTTTGCAGCACCTAATGTCTCTCTTATTGCCGGAATAACTAACGACATAAGGCAATTAAATGATAGCAATTATGTTTTATGGAAGGAAAAGCTAGAAATTACTCTAGTTTTTGTTGAATATTAATTATGCTCTCCTTCATGATCCTCCTAAAGCACCTAAAGAAGGTGTTGAAAATTATGATGCCCTGAAAAGGGATTATGATGATGTGATAATAAAAATTAAGAGGGAGGATTCAAATTAAGTGGCCTATTGTCTGAGCTATACTTAAGTTTTGGGCATTAATATACCTAAAAGTTGACTTTTCATGGTTATATTTCTTTAAACCATGGATTGCCATGTTTTAATTGCCCATCAATAAGGTTTATGTCCTTAAGCCATGCATGTTCTATAAAGTTGTTTCTATTTTATTGTTCTGGTTCACGGACTATTTTAATAAAAGAAGTGTATAGAGACATGATTTAATTAAGTGTGACTGATATTTGTCATTCTGGCCAAAGCTTATTGATAAGTATCTAATCACAATATTTTGCTGGTCTTGTCCATTTCTGGCCAGAGCTGATGTGGGCTAGATCGGTGAAAGAAGTTTAAGAGGCTATAAAGTGTGACATGTATTTGTTATTCTGGCCAAAGCTGATTAATAAATACTTGTTCGCAAAAGTTTGTTGTTCTCATCCATTTCTGGCCAAAGCTGATGTGGATCAGATCAACAAAATAAGTTTATGATTTGGGAAAGATTTCATGCATAAGGCTTATGGACATAATGCAATATACCACAAATATTTTTTTTAAAGTACCTTCGGGGAATTAAGTCATCCCTAATTAAGTCATCTCCAATTAAGATAGAAATTTTGGTTGGAGATTTAATGATTATTTTGGGATAGGTTGTGGCACGTGAATTCATTCTGACCAAAGTTGATTGGATACATGTGTCATTCCCTAAAGATTAATGTTTACATGAGGAATTATGTTCTATGAGGAATTATGTTCTACATGATCACTATAAAATATTTGTGATCATGAATTTTATCCCTATTGCAATCTTTTTCAATTCAGCCATAATGTTTTCGGCTGATTTAATGCTTCTTATGAGAAATGAGTTAAGCTTATGTACATATTATTGTTTCATGAGGTCATAAGTAATGAAGTATATACAAAAATAATGAGCTCTCATTAAAGAAATTTTGATTATTAGAGTGTTGATGAGAATCCAATGGATTTCTTGTCTATTGATGTTTAATGGGAGCAAAACCCAGTAAGAATCTGGGGGAGTGTGCCGTAAGGATCTAGGAAAATGATTTCCTAGTTCTTTCATAATAAATTTTTCTGGCATTAATAGAGAAGTAATTTGAAGAAGTTTCTCAAAATCTTATAAGATTATGTTGATCATGAAAAATTCTCATGATTTAATTATGGAGCTTTTGAGTTCACCTTATTATGTCATCTACAATAAAGCACAAAAGTGGACTGTGATTAAGCTCAAAGGATTTTATATCCATAAGGAAAATGTGTAAACACTTGGATAAAATGATATAAAGCATAATGTTATTATGGCCTCATGAATAAGAAAGTTTTAAGGAAAAGTTTTCAAGATGGATTAGAGGCTAATGTTTAAGGCTACTGGAAGATTTCCATTAGCATAAAATAAGGTTTTCATCCTCCATTCAAATAATGTGGATTAATGCTATAAGTTATTTTATTGGCTCCTTCTACTAAAGGTGAAATATTTATGGAAGTTCGTCGAAATGTTAAGCTATGGCTCAGTCCACATTTCGAGGGGGAGCATTGAACTTCCCCATGAGGTATGTTTAGATTCCACCAATAAGGTATTTAAGTTTGATCGATCTTAAGTTGAGCTAAGTACCACCTTTAGTCAGATTTATTAAAGACTCCATCTCCTAAGGGCATCTTTATGACTAAGAATTATTAGATTGCCCTTCAATGTTAAATGGTTATGCCATGTTTCTTAAGTAAGATACAAGTTTTTGGTTCTGCTCTCTACAATAGTTCTCCTAAATCACTTAAGGAGGATAATAAAATTATGATACTCTGAAATGAACTATGATGTTGAAATTTAAGAGAGCAGTCAAATATTGCATGGTAATTAAGAACTCCATCATGGATATCATGAGTACAACCATTTCTAACTCCCAGATCGTCGAGGGTCACCTTGCCAAAGTTAAGGACCAATTTTTTGAATGGTCTCTCTAAAGTTTAAGCAACGGGTCTCATCAAAAGACTTGTTGATATATGATATGGTTGAGAGTTTGATAAAAATGATGGCACCTGACCACCTTAAGTTTTGGAGATGGAAATCCTTCTTTATGAAATAAAGAATTAATGGTGATGATCAATTGTCCTTGAGACAATAAGCATCTATATAGTACAAAGTTCAATAATAATTTTTGATGAATAAATCTTATGTTAATTATGAGCAATTTAATTATGAGCAATAGGGATATTGAATAAGGCCCGAGGTTTTCTCTCGGGGTTGATAAGTTCGTCTTAGTGATGTTCTCATGTAGCTAAAACTCACTAAGATGGGTCCATTAAAAGGGAGTATTAAGTTTCATTTTGGAAATTTTATGTTTACTCCCTCAAGGGCATTAAGTTTTCCTCATGTTGCTACTAATGTTTAAGTTATTATGTGCCCTAAAGATTTTGTGTCCGGGATATCTTGGCAGACATAAGTCCGGTTTGGACCTCCCGGAAAATACTTAAGAAAAGCTTTGCCTAGTTGGCACAAGCACTAAAGTAACTGTGTGATAATATATCACACTAAGGGATTACATGCTCACATTCAAGAAACATGATGGCCACAAGTTGTGGTCTTAAGGTATTTTGCAAGGAGTGAAAATCCTCTTAGTTTATCCACAAAAGTTTACCTTGCAGGGGAGCCATATTGTGGAATGGCTTCGCCCAAATTTTCTTAAGGCATTGTTAAGATGCAAATTAAATGTGGCATGTTTCGATCCCTATGTTTTAAGATATGGATTTGTTTCCCTGTCCATAATAATTTAAGGGATTATCTTAAGAAATTTTATCCCAGGACATATTATGTAAGAGTGCAGTCAATTCAAGTAGCATGTCAGGTACCTGCCAGACCTAAGACATTGTGAAAGAATGATTTCAGAGTCAAAACATTCAAGGCCTTGATGAATTAAGTTTTGGTGTTCAACAAATAAGTATTAGATCTAAAGAATAAGGGTTGAACACATATAAAGTAAATTTTGGGTGCTTGTATGTAAGCATTACATAAGATATTAAGCTCTAAGCACCATATTTAAAGAGGCTTGCCTTCTAACGTTGCCGGCATTAAGATTATTTGGCATCCTATTATTAAGGGACTAATTATGACTCTAAAACATATTTTGTTCTCGTTTACAAGTGCGCGCATAATTATGAGTATACATATTCATAAGAGAACAAATTGCACTCTTGGGACCATTGCAACACCATCTCCCCAAACACTAAGAAGAGTTTGTCTTTTCGCTGGAATAATGTACTGTAGTCAATTAGTTGACGGTACTTAATTGACCGTTGTAACATATTGTCTCTGTATAAGTTCCGACAAAGGATGAGCTCATAAGTTTTCTACTAAGTTTAAGTTTATGGAGCTCATAAGTTAAAGAAGTTCCATTTTGAGATGGGTGGTATATTGTAGTAACTGGGTTTCTGCGGTACTAAACAACTGACCGCAGTAATCTTTTTATCTCGTATGCCATTTCATTGATAAGTGGGATAAAGTTTAGCCTTACGATCAAGGGAGAGAATGTTGGATATTTTTGATCTAGGCTAAACCTAGGTCAACAATTACGGTTGCTACAGTAAGACGGTGCTACAGTGCCGTGCTACAGTTCCCTGATTGGGGGAAATATCTCCAACTTACAGGTGGGTCCCCCTGTGGCACTGTGCATACATATATATATAGAGGGGTGCTTTTAGGGACTGGTTAAGGAAGTGAGAGATGACCAGAACTCTCTTCTAGCCCCTCTATGCTGCCCAATCCAGCAAGCACAGCCAGACACGGGAAGGATCCCTCCTGCACCTTCCTGAAGCTCCAGCAGCTACAGTTAAGGTGAAGAAGAGCATGGGATTCATCCCTCGAAGCCCTGGACTACATCTCAAGCTTCAAGATAAGTTTTCCTTAATTCTATCTCGGTAGTTGCTTAAATCTTGAGCTAGATGATTCCTGGCTATCACAACAAACCAACCTCTTCATGGTGATCATCTGTGGTAGGAAGACGACTTAGAACAGCAGGTCGAGTACTTGTAGAATTGGCCTTTAACGTGACGTTAGCCTGAACATGATGATGATCTTCTCCTGCACTTACAGTCGGCGCCTGATGATCAGTAGTAGCTACTGCTGTGCCGTTGAGGCGGTGGTGGTCTAATGATCTCCAACCGGAGAACTGCCCGTGCGTCCTGGCGCGGCTGAGCCCGGCCGCCGGAGCCCGGTAATGGACGAGCATGACGAGGGTGAGCGCGGCGGCGGCGCCAAGGACGAAGGACACCGCCTGCCGCGCCGTGGCCTCCGCGACGATGGCCTTCCCCATTGTAGATCGATCACAAGCTAACGAACTGAGGGTGTGTCCTGGTTCGGCATCCTAGAGTACTAGCGAAGTACAATGACCACTCACCTCATAGATCATGTATTAATGATGAGTAAGTACTATACATGATAGAATTAGCTACGCTTGACTAAAGAGAGTATGTGAGGTGTTCCCGTCCCTTAAATAGGCGGCTCCGGCCATCCGCCGGTCCCTGGGGGACTCCCACGTACTCCACAGTAGTACTATACTAGTATTGGACTAGAGTCGATCATGATTGGGCTGCCGACCTGAAATTAACCAATAAATTATGAGAAAATTTCACCAAACTCGCCCTTAGTTTTGACCTTTTTAACGAATCATCTACAATTTTTCCTCCGAGTTACTTGTCTTGTGCCAATTTTATAATCTTGATCAAACTAACAAGACGATAACGAGGCAACTGATTAGAGAGATAATTTTTAGAGCAACTCGGAGGAGCTCTGCAAAATTATTCATTGAGATCAAGATAGCCGATTTATGACGAAAACTGGATGGAAATCGATACATCCGACACACAGGCCGACACTGGGTTCACACACAAGATGAGGCAAAACAACTTTGTTGCCCAAATGATAAAAAGACACCACCCTACGACACCATGGGTTCGGCATCCCTACCGCCCACACACCCATCGATACAGCGGATCTGACGCCATAGTGACCAAATCCGACACCAAACAGCTCGAAGACGAGATCCCCACCCTGCCGCCCCCCACATCCACTACTGACCTTTCGGCGATCGTCTCCTCCATGCCGACGGATGGAAGCACCAACACTGTTAAGGACGCCGCCTCGGTTTCCGCACGCCAGTGAACTGACAAGAGACGCCCCAACAACTCTTGTCGTGCTGGGGTGCGGCACGGGGAGGGGGCAGTCAATTTTCGCTAGGCGTGTATCCGATATGACGTGAGCGTTTAGTGGTTAGACACGTGTATCCGGAAATTAATCATACAATCAAAGAATTTGATGAGTTTGATGGATTTTGACATCGTCTTATACTAGTTGTACAGCTAATAATAAAATTGGTAAGACAATTGAGGAAAAAAGGGTATAAGTGTGATTTATGAGGCAAGAATTTTGAATGTGTACAAGATGTCATTAAGTTATAATTAGGGTCATTGGAAGTAGAATCGATGCTAAAAAATCAATTAGCACTATATTCGCATGGAAGCTTCCCTCCACATGGATAGCAATGACGAATAATGTAATAATAATGTGATCATGATCCCATCATATTATGTTGTAGTTGTAATGTCAACACAATTATGAAAAGTATAAACTGATGGAAAAGACTAGGGCAATCCACATATACACTTCACACGCGTGACACGGAAAGTCAACACGTGAATGGAAGGAGAACAATCTCACGGACGAGACAAGAGGGCTATACGTGGATGCCGGGGAGGGGGGGGGGGATACCATGTTATATTTAATGTACTAGACAACAATATCAAAATTCCAAATTGATGAAAAATATACTAGTGCAATCCACTAATACATTTCAACACTAACATCTACACTAACTGAAGTTTGACGGCCACATTGGTGTTTTGTGTGTGAATGTGATGCCAATGTCGGGAGCGCGAGGATGGTCGAGATGCACACACTGCCATGCGGATGCGACACAACCACTAGGAGGGGAACCGCTCCCTGCTTAGTCGCTGGCTTGCGGCCGGATCCCAGAAGGCACCACGCTGTTGTCACCGCCAGGGCTTTGCCCGCTGTGACCCCGGCGGCGGCGAGGGCGGGAAGGTAGGGAGCGGCAGCGTCGCCTTGGCTGCCTGACGTAGGCGACACGGGTCCTCCCGTGTTCACACCTGACATGTACTTTATAAAAACCATCCCAAAAATTATCTTGCATATCTATGTCCATCATGTCCTCTTTACGATAAAGGTCTTTATAAAACACTAACTTAATGGTGGAGGCCACGTTGATCTTTTATGTGTGGCGAATATGATGCTTGAGAGTGAGAGTTGGTGCCGATGGTGATGGGTGAAGTGCACATGCTGCCATGCGTAGGTGACGGAACATATCGAAGCCTCCCTTTGACTCTTCTTCTTCTTTGTCAAGGCGAGATCATTCTATCGATGTGCTGCAGATAATTGGTGCTCAGTTTGGTATTAGTAGAGTTGCTCTAAATTAGTAGAATCCGATGGGTGGAGTGCAGTGTAATTAGGGAAGCCAACTTTTGGGTTGCTAGCATGACGGCGACGTATGTTGTCGATTCTGCATGTCGACTATCGTGTGCCGGTAAAGCTCAAGTTTATATTGTCCTGTTGTATAGTTTACGGACGAATGTATGCACGGACTGCTACTTGCCTACTGCTGCATCATGTGCAACAGCAACTACTTACTGATAATTAGGTGCAGCTGTAGCCGTTGCGAGCAACCCGCCATGGCCTTTTCCGCTGGCTAGTTAAGCTAATTAGACAGACTTGTCAAGTGATGCGCTGTGCTGACGGTGACGCGTTCTGCAGATGGAAGGTTCGCAGAGCAAATGGTATCTTGTGAGAGAAATGGATGTTTGTTGTGCTAGGGCAGTTAGGCTACTAGTACTACATCACTACTTCATAATGCATTCGTGCACTTTTACTGTACTGGTTAGCCACCTCTTTCATCTGTACTTAGCTAACAACAACTAGCTCGTCGATCGTGTTAGCTTCATCTACCAACGCCCTTGGTGGGTTGCCTGATCTGCAGTACGGTTCGTTCATCGACTGTCAGGATCTGGTTTCCCCACCATTTAGTCAAGTAGTTGAGCCATGTACCGACCGTTATTTTGAGTTGAGACTTTACATGATTGTAGAATACAACATTGTGTACATCTAGAAATTTTTCTTAGATATTTTGGAACTTTAAAATGCTGTTTAAAAAAAACTAAGGGCTACGGAGCCCGAGCTCCATCTATCCGCTCTCGTGCATCGATCGGTGTATATATGGCCGATACTTGATCTGATATATATGTCAAGTGATATAGACCTATATGTGGATAACTTCTCGAAAGAAAACAATGAGAAATATTAGGTATCTAAAACTTCGAGGGATGGAGCTGGGCAGTTCATCCAATGTGACAGTGGTTGGTTTTCTGCTGTTTTGCCAGGCAGCTAAGGCTAGTTCTTTTCGGCTTCAGGACGACTTCCCGGAGAAGCTGCCTTATCCCCAACTCCTGGAGAATTCCCCCCCAAAATTTGGTTAGGCTTCTAAACTAATTTAGGCTAAACTAGTTTGGAAACCTAATAAAATTTGCGAGGGCAGCTTCTCCAAAAAGCCGTCCTGGAAGCCAAAAGAACTGGGCCTAAATTTGAACCTACCGGGTGTAGTCCGTGGCAGTCGATCTTTCTTTTTTGCCACATGGCTAAATCATAAGCAGTTGCATTCATTCATCTTTAATTGCAGGCCAGGAAGAGCCAGGACACATGCATGTGCTGCATATATATACTTCTGATCTGTGTGTGCTGTATACATATACATATTAATTACATCAAGTTATTAGATGAATCTAACTTGATTAATTTCACAAAATGTAGTTCCGCCACACATCGTTCCTGAGATCATGCAGTGATCCTTCACTTGATGCAGGCGCCGGGTACAGTCCACTTGGCCTGGTGCTTCTCCCAGTGCGGCAACCGGGTATAATTCTTCCAATCATCCAGCACGCTCCTCAGATCCTTCATCTTGTTCTTCAACCCAACACAACGATTCGCATGAATCGTCACAATCCGGGTTTTGGTGTTTGCAGTGGGGAGTACGGTGGGGCTGGGAAGTGGGGATGGGAGTGGGATGCCCGTCCCTATCCGCACGCATCGCATTAAAAAGGACCGTGGAGGGAGACTAGTGGAAGGTTGGGTCGCTGCTGCAGAGCGAACACCAAGCGGACACGTGGACGGTCCGTCTCTTGTCCGACTGGACGCAAATCTGACCCAAATTTGGTCCGCGAATGGGCCAGTGCGGACTCGAAACGAACATGAACAAACACAAGGCCAAAATGCGTCCCACGTTGGGTCGCGATTTTTCCCACGCCGACCCAAACGGATAGAAACAAATCAAATAGGTCGACGGAGTTGCCCTAGTCGAAGGCGTTGCTAGAATCAGTTAAACTGCTAATCGAGAATTACGGCGCGCCACTACTAGCTACTGCTGCATCATGTGCAACTGCAACTACTTTAACTTATACTCCCTCCGTTTCTAAATATAAGATGTTTTAGGTGTTACACATGTTGTCTATATGCATACTAAAGTGAGTGAACCTACACGTGCAATACGTCTAGATACACTTGTGTGCATGTGAATGTGGACAAAAGGTAAAACATCTTATATTTAGGAACGGAGGGAGTAGTTCGGTGCAGATGCAACCCGCAACATGGCCTTTTCCGCGCATTGGTAGAAATTAGACAGACTTGTCGTGATCGCTGTGCTGAGGGCGACGTGTTCCGCACATTGGTAGCCACGCTCGTCCCAGCGACGGTGGGTTTCATCAGTCCGTCTGCAGAAGGAAGGTTCGATCCTAGCTAGCGGTACTAACTGAATGCGCCATAGTGATTGGTTTGCAGAGAATCTATCTTGTGGGAATGCGTGCATGCATGTTCTGCTAGGGCAGTTAGGCTAGTAGTACCATGCATGCATCACTAGTTCATAATGTATTCATGTACTTGTACTGTACTAGCTAGCTACCTAATTCATGTAGCTCATCTGTCGTGTTAGGTTCATCTGCCAACGGCCTGGTTGAGCTGCCTGATAATCTGCAGTACGGTTCGATCATCTACTGTCGGGATTTGGTTTCCCATCACTTAGTAATGGAGGTGAGATTAGTGGTGGCACCGGTATGTAGATCAAACTTGAACCAAGAGAAAAATGCAAGTTTAGTACTATATTAACTTGTCGAGAATGTGGGGTGGTTTGGCCACGAAGCTGTAGAACGTGAAAAGCGGGCTAGAAAGTCATGCGCGAGCGTTTTGGTCACGCGGCCGTTAATTCGCTGATTGACCAAACCGCATATTTCCGGTAAGTTCATGTACTAAATCTGAGTTTTCCTCTTTAACTAGGTACCGGTGGACCCACTTTTTTTACACTGAGTCCAAACAGGGCCTAATTAGTTCGACTACGAACTACTGCTGCCTACTACCTAAATTAATTATTAAATGGAGTCTTCTTACGATATTTTGGCATCATTTCCCCCTAGGGCTACAAAGAATGTATGCGAGCATATATATATATATATATATATATATATATATATATATATATATATATATAACTCAACTAAAAAGGAACCTATTCATGTTTAAGCTAAACAGGAACTTTCTGAACCTTCTCGGATATGCTAAGTGAACCTTCACGCTACTTCATGTGAACCTTCTGACGGAACATAAGTGAACTTTTTTTCCTGAACAATTTTGGAACAAGGTGAACTTTTTTTGGCAACTGTACGTGAACTTTTTTTCTGAACCAGGTGAACCTTTTTTATAACCGAAGTAAACTTTTTTTTGTGAACGAAGTGAAAACTTTCCGAACTGTTTCGGCAATGATATGTGAACCTTCTCGCGCATGACATGTGAATCTTCAGACGGAACTTGAAGTGAACTTTTTTCCTGGACATTTTTTCGGAACGAGATGAACTTTTTTTAGCAATTGCACATGAACTTTTTTTCTGTACCAAATGAACCTTTTTTATGAATGAAGTGAACTTTTTTTTAACGGAGTGAACTTTTTTTCTAAACTTTTTTTAGGAATGAGGCTTTCCGAACTGTCTCGGCAATGATATGTGAACCTTCTCGCGCATGATATGTGAACCTTCAGACGGAACATGAAGTGAACTTTTTTCCTGAACTTTTTTTCGCAACTTCACACGAACTTTTTTTCTGTACCAAATGAACCTTTTTTATGAATGAAGTGAACTTTTGAAAATTATCAAGTTAACCTTAATTTAAGCCAAGCTTCAAAAAATAACTACGAACACCAAGCAAATATTATATGAACTTGTCGCTGTGCAAAATGTGAATTACTAATTTTTACGTGAAAAATAATAGACGTGAACTTTAAAATTTTGTCAAGTGAACCTTCATTTCACTAAAGATATATATCTATTCAGCCCACTAAAGGAGATGAGAACTACATCCACAAGTTGTCTGAACTGCGAATTTCACTGCCAGAGAATTTAAACCAGGCTACAGCCGTCGAGACGTAGTACAGCACGAGCAGCGGTTCTAAGAAAAATGGTTCACAACCAATCAATAAGCAGTTCATTTGGTCTCAAGTTCCCCAAAATTTGGAGCAAAACCGGAGCACGGCCGACGCCCGCAAGCCATGCCAGCAGCGGCATCTCCCGCATGGCCGACGGTTGTCCAAGGGCGCCGAGCAGCAGGTGGGGTAGAAGCCACGGCGACCGGCCGCCGTCGATCAGAGGCGAGAGGCGAGGCGGGAGGTCGCCGGGGAGCAGAGGTGCGGTGGGAGTTCGTCCGGTCCGCGCGAGGCGGGAGGTCGCCGGGGCCGCGAGCTGTGAGCCCTGGGGCGGCGCGGTCGGACGCCGGAGAGCGGCGCGGTGGGAGCCCTGGGCCAGCGTCGCGCGCAGGAGGACGCCGGTGGCGGCGCGAGCGGGTGGAGGCCGGGGGGCGGCTCGCGTTGGAGGCCGAGGGGCGGCGTGTGGGTGGACGCCGGTGGCGGTGCGCGCGGGTTTAGTTGGGGGCGCCGCGCGTCTGGAGGCCGGTGGCGGCGAGCGCGACTGGAGGTCGGTGGCAGCGCCACGGGACCGCGTCCAGCGGGGCGGCGGCGGGGGCCCCGGCCTGGGCGGCCTCGGTGGCAAGGGCCCACGTATAGGGCGGCGGAAAGGGCCCGGCCAGGTCGTCGGCGACTCAGGCGGTGGTTCGGCGGCGCAGGAGGTGGGGGTAGGAGGTGGTTTGGTGCGGAGCGGGAGGTAGGGGACGGGTCGTTGTCTGCGGTTGCCTCTATTAGTTTCTACGGTTCGGGTTAAAAGGAATGATTCCTGTTTAAGCTAAATAGGAACTCTTAAGGGTAGGTTCCTGTTTAGTCCTGCCCTATAATATATATATATATATATATATATATATATATATATATATATATAACTCAACTAAAAAGGAACCTAGTCCTGTTTAAGCTAAACAGGAACTTTCTGAACCTTCTCGGATATGCTAAGTGAACCTTCACGCTACTTCATGTGAACCTTCTGACGGAACATAAAGTGAACTTTTTTCCTGAACAATTTTGGAACAAGGTGAACTTTTTTTGGCAACTGTACGTGAACTTTTTTTCTGAACCAGGTGAACCTTTTTTATAACCGAAGTGAACTTTTTTTTGAACGAAGTGAAAACTTTCTGAACTGTTTCGGCAATGATATGTGAACCTTCTCGCGCATGACATGTGAACCTTCAAACGGAACTTGAAGTGAACTTTTTTCCTGAACATTTTTTCGGAACGAGATGAACTTTTTTTCGCAACTGCAGATGAACTTTTTTCTGAACCAAGTGAACCTTTTTTTATCACCGAAGTGAACTTTTTTTTGAACGAAGTGAACTTTTTTCTGAACCTTTTTCCAGAATGAGATGAACTTTTTTTTTCTGCACATGAACTTTGTTTCTGAACCAAGTGAACTTTTTTCCTAGACTTTTTCTGAGCGAAGTGAACTTTTTTTCTGAAATGCTCATGAACTGCTAAAAAAATAGCCGAAGAGAAATTTTTTGCCGAGCTTGTCTGAAATCCAATGTGAACTTTGTTCCTGTGCAAAGTGAATTTTTTCTATCAAGCTAATTGATTGAACTTTTATTCTACACCGTCTGAACTGTAAAATTCTGAGACTGAACAAATGACTATAAAATTCTACACCGTCGGAACTGTCATTCTACACCGTCCGAACCGTAAAATTTTGCATCAAGACGGGCTGCTCCGGCAGAGCGCGCTGGTGAGCAGTGCGACGCGAGGTGCCGTGCGTCGGGAACCAGGCAGAGATGAGCAGCGGTGCGGCACATGGGAGCTTGACAGCTTGAGCCGAGCTTGATGCGAGCCGGTGGGCGCCGCCGTGACTCCCGCGCGCAACACCGGAGAAGGAAGAGCACCGAAGAGGTCGAGCAGCCGGGTGGCCGCGCTGGGAGGAGGTAGGACGAGGGACTCGGAGGCGGTGGCGCGAGGCCCAGGCCAGGAAGATCGACGGAGACGCGCTGGGCAGGAGCTGGAGCCGGAGGGAGACGCGCCGGCAGGAGGTGGACGGGGCCGCGCCGGCCGGAGGTGGTGGGGCCCGTCGGCCGGAGGTGAAGGGGCCGCTCCGGGCAAGAGCCGGAGGGGCTGTGCCGGCCGGAGTTGTACGGGGCCGCGCCGACGGGAGGTGGAGGGGGGCGCCGGCCGGAGGTGGAGGGGGACGCACCGACGGGAGGTGGAGGGGGCGCGCCGGCCGGAGGTGGAGGGGGCCGCACCGGCCAGAGGAGGACGGGGCCACGCCTGCCGGAGGTGGAGTAGGAAGAAGGTAACCCGGGTTGGGTGGGGTGCGGCTGGAGAACGCCGAGGCGGCGCGCGGGGGAGGCCGCGGGGGGCGGCGCACGGTGGTCGCCGGCGGGGTCGGCGCCAGGTCTCCGATGGATGCGTCGGTGGTGGTTGGCATGGGTGCGGGTCAGGGGAGATGAGCACGATGGGTAGGGTGCGGGTCGGGCGTCTAATGTTTTCTTAAACAGGGATAGTTCCTGTATAAGTTAAATAGGAACTCTTAAGACAGGTTCCTGTTTAGTCCTGCCCTATATATATATAGGCATATTGTTAACTGTCGTGCAGGATCGGTGCAAAAGAAAGAAATTGTCTTGCACAGCATCATCCCTGATGAGGTATATTTCTGTGATTGTCCGATGCCTTAATTCAGCCGCCACCATCCCCGGCCGGCTAAGCCTTAATATAATTCCAGCTCGATCGTGAAACCCATGATCCATGTCCATTGTTAGGTCATAGGTGGACAATCGCTCTAGCTTAGCTTTACACAAGAACGTATTTACGCGCGACTAGTCAGTCTAATCGTTTACCTCGATCGATCGGCCTTTAGTGAGAGACGCGACGCCACGGCAGTGACGGCTCGACAAGTTTCTTCTCCGCGAGTGTTTTAGTTTTACCATCGCCGAGAGAGACCCGCGCGACATCGATTGGCGAACGCCCGTGCGTTAGAGAAGCTAGTATGCTTAAAATCCATGTCAGTCTACTATACGTACGTACGGGACCGCGTGGTGTTTGAGCGATGCATGGCTGCATGCATGCATCAGTTAATCGATTATTGCCGTGGTGTTTGCACGCTTGTCCAGAATAAATGAGTAGAGTACGGCAATTGTAGGTGAATGTAACGGTTCGGTATGGTGACCTTTCAACTCTGTTGGTAACATTACCATAATCAGCCTTGTTGCCGAATGCCAGAAAGATTGTTGAGTTCAGCCTTGTTGCCGAATATGCCAGAAATATTGTTGAGTGCAATTTATCAGGCACTCGCACTCGCAACAACGACGTGTAGGCAAAACAAATTAATGTGACAAACACTCGACAACCATATGCATTCGGCAATCAGGGCTATATGCCGATTGTTTCATTTTCCCACCTTTTTCTCCCGCGCTCATTATATTTACCACGTGAAATTTTCGGTTGGAAAAAAGAGAGGGAAATATTTACCACGGGAAATTTTTGGTTTGGAAAAAGAGCGGGAAAAAAGTGGTGCAAAACTTTGACTTGAAAAAATGGTAGAGGGGGAGATAAAAAAATCGATACATCCAAAATCTCATTTGAGTTACCCCCTCTCTCCCCAATTCTTTCGTCCTCTTAATCTTAGCACAGACAGTCGGATAGGGTTCCGGGGGAGATGTTAACGAGTCTTATTCTTGTCCAAAGTATGGCCATTTCGTGATGGCCCGCACTCCTGGCATGGTTAAGCTGGAGAAGTATAAGTGGCGCGAGGGCACCGATGACCATGGTGAAAGGTAGCCGGCCACCGGTGTTACCGAAGGACGTACTTGTCGTGGTGGTGACGTATTGCAGTGCGAATCGCCGTGACTTAAAGATGGAGGTTTGTGGGTCGCCATTTGACTTCTTTTGCGTTTCCATTACATCGAGGACTGCACTCGCGTCCTCCATGTATCCCCCACAAAATTCCTTTCCTGTTTTATTGTATTGCTTTCCGTAGGGAGATGTAAAAATGAGAAACTGAGAAGAGAAGGAGGTTGGATGAACAACCACCAACTATCATTTAATTGTAAAGATAGAGTGATGCATCGAACTGATATGGCCGATATTTGATCTGATATGTCAAGTGATATAAACCAAAAGTAGATGACAATGATTCTTTGTCAAAAGAAATAATGACACTAAAATTAGCTATTTAAACTTCTTGTAAATACAAATATATTTATTCCTCTAAAAAGAATAGACACATAGAATGTACTTATTTGTTAGGTGAACGATTTTGTGAGTCCTTATTCTTTATTAAGTAGTTAATAAGCTTAAAATGATATATTTGTTTTAACCCGGCATCGACCAACACATTTTAAAGAAGAATAATGACAAAAATCCAGGTAAGTTTTCTCTTGTTGTTAAATTGGATGACCTGCTGAGCTCCACCCTCGAAGCTGACGAAGCTCTACCGGCAGTGGTGTTGTGCGCAATGGTGGTTGATTTTCTGATGTTTTGCCAGGCAACTACTACCTCTGTTCCTAAATATAAGCCGTTTTACGAACGGATAAATCTGAACCTTGGTGATCGACATCTTGATTTGCCGCATGGCTAAATCTGCATTCTGATCAACATGATGTTCAGTATAAGCTGTTGCATTCATTCATTTCTAATTGCAGGCAAGGAAGAGCCACATGATACATGCATGTGCTTCATATATACTTCTCTAATCTGCGTGTACTGTATACTTATACATATTACTTACATTCAACTTATTAGATCATCTAAATTAATCAGTTTCACAAACTGTAGCTCCTCTTCCAATCATCCAGGACGTTCCTGAGATATATCATGCAGCGACGACGATTGTTCACTTGACCTTGATGCAGGCGCCTGGCACGGTCCACTTGGCCTTATGCTTCTCCCAGTGCGGCAACCTAGTGTAATTCTTCCAATCATCAAGGACGCTCCTCAGATCCTTCATCTTGTTCTTCAACCCAACACAACAATTGGCATGCATGGTCACAATCTTCCCAAGGTCCTTCCCGTAGCTGCAGAAGCCGCCGACGTGCGCCGGGTCCAGGTACCGCAGCCGGACCCCGAGCTCCGCCACCAGCCGCTTCTTGATCATGTTGAACACCGGCTGCTCGTTGGCGCCCGGGTACTTGGCCCTCGAGTCGTGCCACATCTTCGTCATGGCGATCGTCCGCTTGTTGGGCTTCACGTGGAAGAACCCCGTGTTGGGGAAGTTGCCGATGTTATCTGGGTCTCCGAAGTAGACGTCGGAGGAGACGCTCATGTCGGCGTACGCCGTGATGTGCTTGAACGGGTCCCTGAACCACAGGATGTCCACGTCGGTGAAGAGGAACCCATAGCCGAGCTCGAGGATCCGCCGCTGCAGCTTCAGCTTGCTCCACACCAGCTCCAGCCAGTCCTTGGAGCCGAAGAACTTGGAGGAGGTGAAGTCGATGTTGAGGCCGGCATGGTGTAGTGGTAGCAGTGCCGGTGCACGGCCTGACACCGGGCGTGCGCGGCGGCGTCCATGGAGACGACGAGCACGTGCGGGAGGAGACGTGCTGTGCCGTCGCCGATGCGGAAGCTCTCAGGAAGAGGTCCAGCAGGGAGCCTGGCGCCGCCCACGCCTGGTTCACGCAAGTGATGATCACCGTGCGGTCGTCCGTCGCCGTGCGCGCCACCGCCTCCGCCAGCCCCCGGAACTCGTCCGCCTCCTTCGCGCCCTGATCGACCAGAGAAGAAAGCATGATCAAGCAGCAAGTTTAGTATTTTTAGACACCGGCCGGTCTGATCGGATTTGCCGTTAAGTCCGGAACGAATTTAACGGTCTCTAACTAACAACAAACAGCATTGACTGACTCGTACTAATAAGTTGGATCAACAAAGAAGTTGGGTTAATTAAATGTAGTGGCAATCCGTGACTAGTTGGTAAATTACAGTTGGTACTGTAAGCAGACAGCACCCTGAATTAGCCCATGGAAAAGCAGATAGATTGGTTAGAAACTGAATGGATCAAAACCAACCTCTTCATGGTGATCATCTGTGGTAGGAAGACGACTTAGAACAGCAGGTCGAGTACTTGTAGAATTGGCCTTCAAGGTGACGTTAGCTGAACATGATGATGATCTTCTCTTGCACTTACAGTCGGCGCCTGATGATCAGTAGTAGCTACTGCTGTGCCGTTAAGGCGGTGGTGGTGGTCTAGTGATCTCCAGCCGGAGAACTGCCCGTGCGTCCTGGCGCGGCTGAGCCCCGCCGCCGGCGCCCGGTACTGGACGAGAATGACGAGGGTGAGCGCGGCCACGGCGCCGAGGACGAACGACGCCGCCTGCGCGCCGTGGCCTCCGCGACGATGGCCTTCCCCATCATGGACCACTAGCCAACGAATCGATCGATGGTGTGTCTTGGTTCGGTATGCTAGAGTACTAGCGAAGTACACTGGCCACTCACCTCAAAGATCATATATGAATGATGAGTAAGTACTATACATGATAGAATTAGCCAGGCAGGACTAAATGGAGTACATGAGGTGTTCCGGGGCCTTAAATAGGCGGCTCCGGCCATCCCGCCGGTCCCGGCAGGGGGACTCCCACGAACCTGACGCACGTCGACCCGCCTCCAGGAATATACTCCGGCTCCTTAAACTAGCAGTAGTACTGGTGGTTTTCGACTAGAGTCAATCTTTGGGCTGCCAATCAAGCTGAATTTAACCAATAAAATGTGTGGAAATCCACCAACTCCCACCCTTAGTTTTGGCATTTTGTCAACTTTTCATTCGATTTAACAAATCGTCTCTCATTTTCCCTCTGAGTTGCTACCATGTGACGGCTGTTGTGTCAAACCAACAAGACCAACCCATATATCCAGATAACGTGGCAACCAACCGGAGAGACAGTTTTTTTTAGAACAAGTGAATCAGTCAATTTATGACAAAACCTTAAACAACATGACTGTAATTTATGACAAAAATCGATACATCTCCAACATGAACATTAACCCTAGGGTCACGCACCAGATAAACTGACAACTTTTTGTCACCCATGCGACAAAAGGCACCACCATACAACATGACTGTAATTTCCAGCTCCGTCATTCACACATCCGTTGAGTCGATGGATCTACCGTCCTAGTGACCAAACCTGACATCGAACGGCTCAAAGATGAGATCACTGTCTAACCGACAACGAAGCTTCATGGAACCCAAGCCAGTGCCTTGGATGATCGGACCTCCGAGGCGATGTCCCCAAGGGAGATGCGACGAGCACAATGCCGATGCTCGTTTTGACCATGGCTGAAGTTTGGGTTTTCACCCGGAGAGCCCAAGACTGAAATGAAATGACAAGTGAGCTGAAGAGGCTCCACGATACAGCCTCCAAGGAGGGAAATGAAGTCCAAGGATGCCATCATCGCCAACATCAAACAAAGTTTGCACGAGGCTTTCACATGGAGCTCACCAATCCCAACATCAAACGAGCCTACTCAATCAACCACCACACCGGTAGTAAACGGACCCTAGGGTCACGCACCAGACAAACTGACCATTTTGTCACCCATGCGACAAAAGGCATGTAACCGCGGGGGAGGGCTGCGGGACAACAATTTTGTCACCCATACTGACCAACCTGTGAGCATGAGCGCCGCACTGACTTCCGTAGGCCGCCGTCCCATGTAACCGTGGGGGAGAGCTGCGGGAGATGAGGTGTCACCCTCGGTGTCACTAGGGGTATGGCACGGGGGTAGTCTGTAGACAGATAATTTTCAGTTGATGGGTTTGACGCGTCCGGAAATTAATAACAAAATTAAAGAATTTGATGGGTTCTGACATCACCGTGTGCGCGGTAGTTGCCCTCCTAATGAGCTAATAATAATATTGGGTCGTCCAAGTCATTTGAAGAAAAAATAGGTCAAAATCGCCACACATGAGGCAAGAAAGAATTAAGATGTCACTATATAAGTTTATAATTACTAGTGCTGTAGAACTATATTCGCATGGAGACAATCAGACAAGAATGGTCCATACGGTTGGAATGGAAGCTTCCCTCCACATGCATGCATAACAATCACGAATAATAATGGAATAATGTGATCATGCATGAAGCATCTACAGATCTACTACTCTTAATATTGGGAGGGAAGCTATACGTTGGTGTTGTGTGTGTGACGAATGTGATGCTTTGGGAGTTGGTGCGGATGCCGGGGGCGCGCGGATGGGCTAAGAAATGCACATGCGTAGGTGACGGATCATCGCGGCGCCTTTGACTCTTCTTCGATCTTCTTCATCATCGAGGCCAGATCGACTTGCCGCAGATAATTGGTAGTATTAGTAGTAGAATCCAACTTTTGGCGTTGCTAGCGTGAGGGCGACGTATGTCGTCGATTCTGCCTAGCATTCCACGTGTGGGCGCCTATGGATTAGCTGTGAGGTCGCCGCTCCGCACACTGTTCTATCATCCTATACCCATCGGCCCTGCCCTGCCCTGCCCTCTAAAATACATACTACATCACGGACGTCGCCCTTGCCGACGTTGCCGGGACCCGGCCGGCCATGTTCGGACCACCGGTGACCCCGAAACGATCCATCAATGGTGCACACAAATGGACGGGCTGCCCCGGGCAAACCATCAACTTCTGCCCTGCTCCGCGATTAACGCATGCCTGTTAATTCGGTCAAGAAACAATGCATGTTTCCACCCACGCCGTGTGTAAATTTCAACTTAGTATTTGTGCATTTTTTTAGATTTTACAATTTATTTTAGCGAAAAGGACCCCGTCATTAAAACAAACACCAAACAGTATGAAGCATCTCAACAAAAACCAAAATTACAGAGAGATCATTGAGATGCCCTTCGTCTTCAACCTACAGACCGTGTCGACGGTACGTCGCCGCTGCCGTTCCTCGCAGAGCCTGCCTGACATTGTTGGTTGTGGACGAGAAGTCACCAGACGGGTCAAGAAGACCACGTCCGTCCCGGAGCCGAAGAAGAAGAATGAACTGCAGATGAAGTTTCATGACGACCCGGAGACCGCCACCGCCAGAAGAAGTGCACGAGAACCACACCACCCATACGAGCTTCCCGACATCGCGGCCGCGATGGGGCTACGGGGAGACATTATTGCAAGAAGCGTTGTCCCAGCAAATCTGGACAGTAAAACCAGAAAAACGGAGACCTCCCACTGACGAGGACTTTGTTTTATTGTGTTCCAAATTCACAGGCCACATAGAGGGCCACACCAGGAGTTATACATTGAATCTCATGAGTGGATCGATCGGGGCATGGATGGCCACACGAAGGGCCACACCAAGGGCTGCACATCGAATCCTAAGAGTGGATCGATAGGAAGTTCTTGTATAGTTACGGACGTGGATTGTGGATTGTTGGATCGTTTTGTTAGGTGGAATGCAGCCGACTTAGGGTTTTGCACCACCGCTATAAATAACTCTTGTAAGCCATCGGTTGGGATAAGCCAAAGTCGCATTGTGTAAATCCCCGACGTTTGTAACCTCACCCGATATAGTGAAATATTGCTGTCGCCCGTGGTTTTTTCTCCTCCATTGTTGGAGTGGTTTTCCACGTTAAATCTCATGTCTCCATTGGTTTGATCTTTCCGCTCTTCGTCGTTTATCTTGCTATCGCTTATAAGAAGATCCACCACGCCTTCATGGCCCAAAGGCCACAGAGGCGGGGCAGACCGCGGCAACGACGGGAGGCGAGAAAGCCTAATCGCTCTATCCTGGCGGCTACGGAGTTGAAGGGGTACGGGTGTCATTATGTGTGGCCCATAGATTTTATAAAACTCAAAATACTATTTTTTTTCCTAAGATCTAGAAGTTCGTTTTTTGTGTGTCTCAAAAGTAATCCAGCTACGTACGCCGAATCAAGCAAAGCTGCTGATCAAGAATCACGAGATACTAGTTGCCAATAAAAAAGAGAGAGAGAGAGAATCACGAGAGTTAGCCACCTACGTACGGGCAGGTGCTGTTGCAACATGTGCAACAGCAACTACTCACTGATAATTCGGTGCAGGTGCAAGCTAGCTGGTGTGTGGGCAGGCCGTCGTTCTTGGCCTCTTCCGCAGCTGCGCTGACGGCGACGTGTGTTCGATGCTGTACATTGGTAGCCACGTCCTAGCGACGCACGCACGCACGCCGGGTTTCATCAGTCAGTCAGTCAGTCTGCAGATGGAAGGTTCGAACCTAGCGGTACTAACTGAATGCGCCACAGTGATTTGGCTAACTTAGTTATGGTCTGCAGTCGTCCATTTATTGGTTTCGTTTTGGTTTTCAGAGAATCTTGCGAGGATGTAGTGCTAGCCAACATTCAGTTAGCTAGGCTAGGACCGATAGCAGCTAATAATTGCCTGGAAATGGAAGTACCGGGCGAGGCTAGGTTGAGCGCTCGCGCGGTTTCCGACTGCTAAACTGAAACGGTGTCGGAGCCGGGAGGAAGAAAACCACCTCCACCTCTGTCGCCACCGATCGAACTGTCTGCTACCTTGCCATCACAAATCGCCCCCTCTCTGTCGGTCCGCCGCCGCCGCCCCCGAGCACCCCTAATGCATTCAAGTACTTATCGTTGTTCTAGATAGCTTGCTCGTCATGCATGTTAGGTCCATCTACCACCACCGGTAGGTTGATTTTCCTGATTCGCCGTACGGTTCGTTCATCGACTGTCTCAGGGTTTGGTTTTGAGACGATTGGTAAAGCAGTTCGTTCAACTGCCGCTCCATGATGTCCCCCGGGGCTACAAACAACGTCGTACGGGAGCCCACTAATTTCTTAAGAGATCCTGTGTGTGTGGCAGCAGCGCTATACACTGAATATGCATGCATGCATGTGCTCTCGGTGCATCACGTAATATACGAAGCGATCGACTGTGGCAGTGTCGTGCCCATTCTTAGCAACAACCAAACAAAATCCAACCGCCACCATCCCTCCCTCCCTCCCTCCCCCGGCCTTAAATAATCCCAACGCTTAACAACATCGATCTTGATCGTTAGGTGCACCATCGCTCTTCCAAACGCACTTGATTAGTCGGTAGTGCCATCAGTACGTGTACTTGATTAATTAGTTGCTTAGATCAGCCATTAGCGACTAGCGAGCTACTGTATGTATTCTCGCGCAACAGCGACGGCGGGTCGACATCTCCATCGGATGTCGACGGCGGCTGAACACGCGGCGATACCTACGGTGTTTGGAGCACATGGCATCTTTTCACTGGAGTTTTTAATAAACCGAAGACAAAACTTTGCCTTATCCATTTATTAAGCAGAAGATGGCCGGTTTATTATCGGAAGAAATCGGACGAAAATCATAGAGTTGAACAGTTTATAAGGAAAACTGACCGAAACCCGTATAACACAACGCACCGCTCGCCGGCCAAACCCGGCGAAAACCAACACAAACCGTTGAGCGGCACCAAAAAGGAAAACCCCACACGCCTCTGAAGAGAGCGCCGTTTGCCGATTTTCTATCAGTCAGGTCATTCTTCGGGTTGGTAGAGGCGAAGACAAATAACAGATCCATGACATGTCGTACGGCCACGTATATATGCCTCTCGTAATATAGTCCATGTCCATCCTCGTCAGAATACAATACAATGCATATAAGATTTTTCAAAGTCAAACCATGCAAAAAAAATTACCAAGTTTATAGAAATATATCGACATTTAAACTACCAAATCAATACTATTAGATTCATTATGAAATACATTTTCATATGCTATACATTTAGTATTGTATATATAGATATTTTTCTCAATAAACTGGATCAAAGTTAGTGAAGTTTGACTTTCACAAAAAACTGCACTATATTAGTATATTGCGTCATGCTCAACTCATGTATTCCGCAACGGGAACACTAACCAATGATTATTGTTCTAGTGCAATAAAAATGTCAGTGTCCCCATGCCCGTTGACTGTCGTGGGACATTTTTTTTACCATCCAAATCCCTAGCGGGTAGCACATAACTATCAGTTTCCCCATCAATGTTGTATTGTATGATACCACAAAGATGTTACTACCCATTGTGGAGGTAGTAACATAGACTAGTATCATATGCATGATACTAGTGTATGATACTCCCCATTGTGACTAGTCTAAGCCAACACACCGAGCAATAACAAAGAGCACCACTTTCCCCAATTTAGCAAATAAATATCAGATCAAATACATATGAGAAAATATATGACAACAACAACAACAACAACAACAATATGGGTTGTTCACAAAGGCACACAACCACAATTTGCACATATAAAATACAACGGTTCCAACATACACAACAAGAATATATCTTTTACAGTGAAAACAAGAATATATTGCACATATATACACCATTTCTACGAAACTAACAACAATTTGAACATATATACAGTGAAATCATTTCAGGTCATGGGTGCAGATGCACCCATTGCTCAAAAAACAATTTAAAAAATGTCAAAAAATTCAAAATAAAAATTTCGGATGTACTTTAAGACATTGTATGTTAGCACAAAAAGTTCCACGATGAAAAGATATTTTTTGTGACCTATGCAAAAAAGGTAAATCCGGACGCTCCAAAATGATTTTATACGAGACATTTTTTTGTCCTTTTTGCACAGGTCATAAAAAAAGTTTTTCTCCACGAAACTTTTTGTGCTAACACAAAATGTTCTGGTGTATATTTGAATTTTTTTCTGGAATTTTTGACATTTTGAAAAAAAATAAAAAAAATTTACATAATGGGTTCATCTGCACCCATGACCCGAATCGCCGTGTCCCATATATACAACACTTTCTAAAAGACAGATATAAACAAACATTTCCTATAGAAATTGCAGATAGAAATATCTCCTATAAGGTATATGGCAGACAAATACATGAGCAAACAGGATTGATAATGGAGGAGGCAGTGCGTAGAACTCCAGGGCCGTCGGGTCGTCTGCTACTGGTCTTGGGTCGATAGTGACTTCTGGGTCGAGTGTGAGCTCAGTGGCACTAGACACGGCTACGAGATCGAGGGACACCGTCTCCACTAGAGAAGGCAACTCGAAAGGGCAGAGCTCGCTAAACGTCGTGGTTTGTGTCTGGAGATGCATCAGCAGCTAGGAGGATACAATGGCGTACAACCCAAGGATGTGGCGACGTGTGACGGGAGGATGCGGCGACGAGCGACTACGTGGTGGAATACTAGAGTACGAGTGTGACGACGTGGAGGATGGTGACGGTCATGGGAGGGAGGTGAACTGGGGAGGGAGGATGGCGGCGGATCGCGGCCTCGCTAGACAGGGTGGCGGAGAAGTGGGGAGTGCGGGACGGGAGAGGGGATTCGTGGATGCAACTGAACATAGTGGATGCGGTGCGATTTGTAGGGTTTGAAGTGGCATATATACTCTCTACTCCAACTTGACCCCGCATGTCATATTTTCTTACAAGAGATTCACAGTACCGGGTATGGAGTGTATAATTAGAAGCGGCCCCAGTTTACCCGCTGGGGAGAGATTTATCGTTAATAGCAGCCCCACAAGAATAAATCTCTGCCATCGTCATCCCCTAATAGGTGAATTAACCATCAGAGAATGTGCCCCATTGGTACACATTTATGCTCAACGCACCTAAGATTTTGTTCATTTAGAAAAGTTCAAAGCACATAAATTGTTCATTGTGGCCTTGGTTTTTTTTTCCTTCATGGTCTATTTGGGCCTCCGTACAACGGTGACACCGTCGGTGTTGGGCCATCCAGGGTCGGCAAATCACAGCAAGCTGTGGCGTTTCTAATCTAAAAAAGGTTTTTTTTTCTTGCTTTTGCATCGACAAAATTAATATGGGCTTTTATAATACAAATGCAGGCGTTTGAGCCCACGTGAATTCTGCGGTACCGAGTTTTTTTTTCTAGCATCTCTCCCACGTCGCTGCTCTCCTCCGTCACTGTCGCTGCCGCCGCCTTTTCTTCAAGGTCGCGGCTGCTCTCTCGCTGCCACCAATTCCTCATACCTCCCTACCGGCTCCCTATCACCTCCTTACACTTGTCACTTGCCACTTGCCACGCCGAACCATACCTCAAGCAAAGAAGAGAGGGGGAGTACGGGAAGGAGCCGCCCGGCGGTCGCCGATGCTTGGGCGATCCACGCAGGCCGCGGATCAAGAGAGGTCCGAGCCCCATACAATGCACAAGCAATCCGAGCGACAGGACCCGGGGACCTCACCGTCAGTGATTTCAACGAGGACGAGATTGACCTCTCTCACTACTCAACAGGGTATTTCCTTGTGCCGCACTCTACGTGTTTGATGAATTGCTGACATGCCAGTGCTTGAATTATAACTGAAGGATTTTTCCTTGGGAATGATTTACAAAAATAATCCAATCAACTGGCATACCATGATACTGGGAAATAGTGCAAGCGGCCTTAACTGCCAGTGTTCTACCATGACCCTTTTATGTTAGCATCCCAGTAGCAGTATTTCTTATAGCTATATCTCAATGGTTTAGCGCAAGGCTCCATCCACAACTTCCCCTTTCGCCCAATTTGAAGCTATATCTCAATGGTCTAACCATTCTGTTGAAATATGACATGTCCTAGATCAGTCAATGCAGTTAGCCCATTGTATTCTCTTCTTTCTTACTGTAATATTATTTATGTGGATCAGCGAAAGTTCATGCGGCTGATACTAATACAACGATATTTTCAGAACTAGTGATGTTGTGACATATTTACCTAGAGATAGCACCTCAAGCTTAATTCGAAGAAAATTCTAACCACATTGGTCGGTAATAGCACCAGAAATGAACTCTTGATCTAACATTTTACTGAACCAAATTTCAGAGACTAATTCCAGTGATGGTGTTCTTAGGTTCCCAAAGGCAGACCTGTTTGTAAGCTCCAGTCACTTTTATGTACACACGAACCTTGATGAAAAAATTCTTATTTCGAAATTATCAATTATTACCATTTTAGCTCAGATGCAGTTATACAATGATCCTTTAGGGCTAGTTTAATTCGATAAGCAAAGTATGTAGGGATTTACTTCAGTACTATTTCGTATTCAAGAATATTTTTTGATTGTGACGCTGGTTATTGATAATTGTTTTACATATTAGGCAATCATCACCCATAACAACCAGTTAGGTTGAGTACATAATAGTTTGGTTGTTGCATATTGAACATTTTAGTTATCATTCACAAAATCACTGTGTCATCGAATGATCATTGTAACAGATGTTGCTGATGGTTTTTTATGATAGAAAAGCTCTGCTTTCTTAGAAAATAAAATGATGTTGCTTTTGTTTTCCTCTGACCACCGCTCAGTATTTACTGTAATTTTCCTTTTTCTTAATTCTAAAGTACTTCATCCTATCCTTACTTATGTCATGTATGCCTTTTTTAATGCTAAATTTTCACATGTAATAACTGATGAATATAACTAGTAGGAATAATCAAAGTCGCCCATCATATTTGTTTCTTTGCTAGAAATTGTAAAATCCAAGAATGAAGAAAAACAATCACTTTCTATGTTGTCAATTCTGAGATGCCATTCAGGCCAATTCATAAGTGAGTCATGATAGCTGCTGGCCAGCCATTGACCGGAATATGGGTTTTCTGTTGTTTTTTCTTTGAAGTCCTTAAAATATTTCATTTTGCTCTTTTCAATATATATCCTTAGTTTCATATCCATGTCTTCACAAAAATGCAACACATACAGGGTGAGATGACCAACCAATTAATTGTTAAGTAGGAAAATGATAACCTGTTTTATAAGCATGATGATAACAATCGGACATCCCTAGGGCACATAAAATTTGATGTGCTGAAAACAGTATTATAAACCTAAACCCGAAAAAATTCATGCAAAGAAATTTAAATAGACATTGATCCAATTTTGTGAAAAATATAGGTACTTGTCTGTCAAAATACTGTCCATATATCCTCACTTTTTTTCCCTCCAACCATCACATTATCAATTCACCAAACCCAACAAGGCGTAGCTACTGTGCCAATGTATCATGCTCCTGTAGATACTCAACCTCCTTTTCACTTGGAATTTGCAACATCAGCTATATTATCAGGTAAATCTAAGTTTGTGAATTCTCCATTTCCTTCTGTGATCACTTCTATTTGTTTCTGATCTTCTGGTTTGTTGTCTTTATGTGTGCTAACTTTTTTTTCATTAGCTAAATAATGGTTGCAAAACCTTTGTAGTAACTTTTTATTCTATAACCTACCTTCATATGTACTATCGCCCGGGGGGGGGGGGCACTAGGATAGCTGACCTGAAAAAAGGAGCCAGGGATTGGCTTATTCCCTGCTAGGAAGGAGTAGAAGAAGGTCTCATATATAGGTCTATTAGATTCAGATAGAGATAAATACATCAAAATAGCAATAATATATATCCCTGATTTTTTACTCAAAGTGGGCTTGAACTGGGTCTTAGTTGCGCCTTAGTTGCAGACCTATCTCAGCTCTCAAGATTTAGTGCTTACATAGTTCTTAGGTGGATGACTGGTAAGATAAATTGGTGAATTGTAGGCAGCACTATTCATATCCATGAAGGGATTTTCATAAAATTATTCTTCAGATAACAGGTAGAAACTATGACCGAGCAATCAAATGCTTAATCCGTTTAGTTTTGTGAAGGTTCTCTCTCTAAAAGAGTTTGTGCAATGAATTCTTATTGTTCAGCTGCATACGTGCTTTGATTAGACAAATATGAACACAACCTTTGAATTTGATTGTATTTTCCTAGGTTATCGCCTGGAGTCACCAGGTTCCTGCTCGGAATTATTGTCCATCGGTTTCAGTTTAAAAATTCGAAGTTCAGTTAAGTGTTGAGGACTTGTTCACCCCTGCACTCACAGATATTACCATTTCCTGATCGTAACAATCTTATTAACGTTTGGATTTGAAACCCTGGTCGTGAGCAAGTTCTCATAAATTTTAGAATCTGGTAATTTGAATGGAAATTATTAATCTTTATTATGGCAAGCATAATATGCCTTTTTAGTACATTGGATGCATGACTGGGGATCCCATGTCTCAACAACATGCAACCTTGATTTGTTTTTAATTAAATTATTAGCTTTCTGTTCTTGTAGGGTTTATAAATTTGTTGTTACTGGCTATCCTAACTTCTATCGTAGTAGTTCCCTAAAAAAACTTCTATCATAGTCACTTGAAGCGCTGCGATGGAACAATTTCTTCTTGACTAATATTGGCGCAATTAAGTTTGGTTCTCTCCCAGTTTGCAACTGATTACTTTTCTGCATATTCAGGTGGTTTTCGTCTAGCTATCTTGTTGGCATTCGCCACAAAGGAAGAGACAGTATGCAAAATCAACTATGTTTGTTAACTCTTGCCTGAATCTCTACAACAATGCCTTAGTCCAATCTTCTTACTTGGTACATTTGTACATGAAAGAACATCAGACATTTGGTCTTGACAGACAGAAAGACACTGGGCACTATGGCCTACCCAATCCAACTACTATTTGCCCACATATGCCTCCCACTTATGGCTCTCTTGTTGCTTCCTTTGGTTTCTGACGCCTCCAAAGACTCTCGCCAGCTCCGCCTGAGATGTGGTGCCACCAGCAGTGCCAGTGATTCTGATGGTCGAACATGGGAAGGGGACGCTAGTTTGGGGATGGCTCTTCCTGGCTTTCCAGCCAACGCGTCATACCGAGACCCCCCCTCACTCCCATCTCCAGTGCCTTACATGACTGCTCGCATCTTCACTTCGAATTTCACATATGTATTTGGGGTTGACCCTGGTCGCGTGTTCCTTCGACTCTACTTCTATCCATCTGCTTATGGTGAACATTCTGCTGCATATGCCTTCTTTAGTGTCACTGCAGGGATCCATAGCCTTCTAAATGACTTCAATCCTTCCCAGACTGCTCAGGTCAAGGGACGCACTTACAACACCGGTGCCAAGATTTGTGAATGGTGGGAACCCAGATCTTGCCCCAATTTCCTCGGACATAGGCTTTGAGACAATGTACCGTCTTAATGTTGGGGGTGTCACTACCTCTGGGAAGTATGATTCCGGCTTTTATCGCTCATGGGAAGAGGACTCACCATATATTTATGGACCTTCAGATGGGGTGAATTACTTCAGAGATAGCAATGTCACAATCCGTTACCCACTTAGCATGCCAGATTACATAGCACCAGTGTATGTCTATGAGACAGCAAGATCCAATATCGACACAAGGTACAACCTTACATGGGTTTTGCCTGTTGATGCAGGGTTCTACTACCTTTTGAGGTTCCATTTCTGTGAGATCCAGTACCCATTTACCGAGGTGAACAAGAGGAGTTTTTTCATATACATCAATAATCAGACTGCGACGTCAATGGATGTCATTTCCTGGAGCGGAGGAATTGGTATTCCGTTTTACACCAGCTACATCGTCGTTACAGTTGGTTATGGTCAGACAGATCTGTGGGTGGCAATCTACCCCGATGGCAGCTCCAAGTATCTTTCTGCTATTCTGAATGGCCTGGAAGTTTTCAAGCTACAAGATAATAGCAATAATAACCTTGCTGGTGTCAACCCTAGGCTGATGCAAAACCGTGATGGGAATTCTAGTACAGCATCTCACGGCGAAGAAAAAACAGACCCTAGTATCTCAGCAATCGTTGGTGGAGCTGCTTCTGGTTTCTTGGCCCTGTTGGTTGCCTGTTCTGCATTTGTGTTATATACAGACGGAAGATAACTAACGATCATGGCAAGACCAACTGGATTCGCTGGAATCCTCCAGATGGACACAAACATCTGCTATTAACCACCTCACACTCAAAGGATTCCAAGCTATGCCACCGCTTCTCGTTCATGCAAATCCAGGAAGCCACCAATAACTTCGATGCAGCCTTTCTGCTTGGCAAAGGTGGGTTTGGGAATGTATACCACGGTCAGATAGCTCGTGGGAAGATGGCAATCAAGCGTGCTAACCCGCAGTCCCAGCAGGGTATTCATGAATTTCGGAATGAAATCGAATGTTAACCGATCTCCGGCATCGCCACCTTGTGTCACTGATTGGGTATTGTGATGAAGGGTCCGAGATGATCTTGCTCTATGATTACATGGCCAATGGGACACTTCAGGAGCACTTGTACAACACCAACAAACCACCGTTGCCGTGGGAGCAGCGTCTTGTGATATGCATTGGTGCAGCGCTGGGGCTGCATTACCTGCACACGGTGCCAGCAGGCTATCATCCACCGTGATGTGAAGACTACTAACATCTTGTTGGATGACAAGTGGGTGGCAAAGGTTTCCGACTTTGGGCTGTCTAAGGCTAGTACAGACATGGATATAACCCATGTGAGCACCGCTGTGAAAGGCAGCTTTGGATATCTAGACCCGAGTACTTCCGGCGGCAGCGACTCACCAACAAATCGGATGTGTACTCTTTTGGGGTTGTTTTGTTTGAGGTTCTATGTGCACGTCCAGTAATAAACACCGGGCTTCCTGAGGAGCAAGTGAGCCTGCGTGACTGGGCGTTGTCTTCCCAGAGGAAAGGTGTGCTCGGTGAGATCATCGACCCCTATCTTGTGGGCAAAATCAACCCCGGTGCTTCAGAAAATTTGCAGAGACGGCGGAGCAGTGTGTTTCTGAACGTGGCATGGACAGGCCATCTATGGGTGATGATCTGTCAAACCTCCAGGTCGCACTACAGCTGCAGCGTGGTGAAACGCAGCCGAACAGCTGTGACCGTTCCGAGGAGATACCATTGCTGACCAACAGGGTGCGACCATCTTCAGGTTCAGTGATGAGCATCTCAGGACAGAAAGCTGTATTCTCAGAGCTCATGCGTCCAGATGGCCGATAAGTCAAAAACTGCTGCTGACTTGTGAAGCTGGCAGATTCAGATTTACATGTTGACTTCTCCCTTATTTACTAGCAAGTGTGTTGTGAACTGTTCCATAATTCTGAGTGCGCACAGTACCTTTCTAAGTCCTAACTGATGATATCATAAGTTGTTGTTTGTGTGACACTAATGTATCCTGACTGCTGAAAGAACTTATGTTAGCATTCATTCGCAAAAAAAAAACTTATGTTAGCAGACACCACATGCCTCAAATTGTAACTTGAAGCCTGTGTGAAAAAAAAAAACGTTTTCTTCACTCTTTTTCCGATCAAAGTGTTGTTTTTGTTTTCCAAAATTTGTTCTACGAAGGTAATGGTGTTAGCGAAGAAAAACACTTGATTCGATTCGCGTTGCTAACAAACTTTGTTTAGGGAAATTTCTGTTCGTGGCTTGAATGAACATTTTCCTCGGCTGAGTGAACTCAAATCTGACAAAAATATTAATCTAGTTTTAGGTCTTTCTTTCCCAAACAAAACATCCCTCGATCGTGCAACAAGAGACAGATAACGAATCTGAACATGATATTCACAGTATAAATAAGCGGGTCGCATTCACATCCATTTTAATTACAGGGCAATGAAGAGCAAGGACACATGCGCTGCGCTGCATACTACTAATCTGCTTCTGTTGTGTACATACTCCATCCATGTATTGTATTAACTTACTATAGATTATAATCTAGCTTGCACAAAAAAGAATTAATCGATGCTGCTACCCCACTCTCAGTCCCTCCCTCTCATCGGTTTGTACGAAGTAAGAGGAGGAACAAGTAGGACAGAAAGAATTCTGGACCAATAGCCATCGGAAGTACTGAACCAATCAAGCAACACTGCATGCATTCTTCAGTTAGTGGATGCATATGCCTGGGACCTTCCACTGGAACTTCCCCGCCCTCTTCTCGGCCACCGGCGCGGCGGTGTAGTTCCTCCACGTATCCAGCACATTCCTGAGGTCATGGAGCTTCGCCCCAAGCCCAACGCAGCAATTCGCGTGCAAGGTGCAGATCTTGTTGAGGTCCTTGCTGAGCTGGCAGAACCCGGAGACGTACCTGGTGTCGAGGAACTGGATGGCGACGTCGAGGCGGTCGGTCATCTCGTGCTTGATGAGGTTGAACACGTCCTGCTCGTGCTTCCCGAAGAAGCGGTACCGCCCGCCTGCCAGTGCTTGTAGAACTCGATGGTCTTGGGGCATGACCGCACGAAGAGGAAGCCGCCGTTGGGGAAGTTGCCGAGGCTGTAGGGCTCGCCGACGTAGACGTCGCTGGAGATGGCGATGTCGGCGCCCATGGAGATGTGCTTGAACGGGTCTCTGAACCACATCACGTCCACGTCCTGCATATAGATGACCATCATAATTGGGTGAGTCACACGGTAGCTAGAAACAACTTGGGAGTCAATGTGAATGTCTGCTACTTCTGTATGTATGATCAGTGCCAATCATTTTTCTACTGAACATTGATGTATGATTATTAGCGATTAGGATCAACTGCTACTGTATGATTAGTGCCAGTTATGTTTCCTTGATATTTGATAGTCCAGGGCATGTAGCCATCAGTGACAGGAAAAAGCGTGTCTGGTACTCACTGTACCCAGAATCTCTGAAATTTCCGTCGACCAGTTTGGTGGACGGGACAAACCGCAAGTTCCAACCGGCCGCCGGCCCACATGCATGAGCGTTGCACTATGCACCGATCAACATGTCAAAGTCCACACGTTAATCAACCAGTAGCCTCACCCCGTCTCGTGCCGTGTACTGTGGACAATTCAACTGAACCTAGCAAGCTACTCAGACGAGTGTAACATCTCAACTGTCTCCCAAAGTGACCTACACGAATAATTCGCCGGAAAAAAAGTGGCTAGCAAGAATGTGCATAAAAAATGTACTGTAGTAAAAAATCTACTTATGCAGCAAGATAGACAACAAGAGAGTGAGTACTGACTACTGACCGTGAATAGGAAGTTGTATCCGAGCTCGAGGATGGTCTGCTGGAACTTGTTCCTTCCCCACATCATCTCCAAATAGTCCTTGCTCATGAAGAACTTCTCCGACCGGTAATCCACCCCCGTCGTCCGGAGGAAGTAGCAGTGCTGGTGCACCTTCCCGCACTGCTCGTAGGCGGCGGGGTCCATGGTGACGATGACGAGGTGGTCCAGCAGCCGCGCCACGCCGCCCTCGCCGGAGCGGAAGCTCTCGAAGAAGAGGTCCAGCAGCGAGCCGGGTTTCGTCCACGCCGCGTTGATCTGCGTCATGATCACCGTCCGGTCCGCCGTCGCCGCCCTCGCCAGCACCTCCTCCAGGTCCCCGTACGCCGACGCCGCCTGCAAGAAAATTACAAAGCTCTGAGTTTGTATTCATGGACGGAATTGGACACTCCGGCCAATGAATGCCGGCCTGCCGGCCATGCTAGCAGCAAAAGCCAGTTATTAAAACCATTTTCAGTTACATGTGGAGCCTGGCTAATGATGGTCACATGGATGTGTGTACAGGAATAGATTTTCTCTGTCAGAGGGAGGCGCCCCCATGCTGCCGTGCCTGTACTTTTCATGCATGTAAACGGCCGGGCAGACGGACGGTGGTCCTCTGGCGCGTAGGGCCGTCCGATCAGCAGCAAAACTAACAGCTCCGGGCCGCCACGTGTACGGCTGTCAGGGTGACGCATGTCCGACACGTGTGTGGGGACGTGGCAGCCATGCCGACAGCAGTGACGAGAGCAGAGTGCGCTGGTGGCAGCAACGTGAACCCTGAACCGTAATGACTAATGTAGTAAGCTTTTTTGTCATCATGTGTACAAGCTACAAGAGTGACGATGTGTCGTCATTAGGATTTTTAATGGCCATGGCAGATGACACCTAGTACCAAAATAGACGAGAAAAAAAAAGTGGTTGTTGAAGGAGAGCGGTCAGAGGTGGCGGAGAAAGCATACGGCCACACCGCTAGCCGCCTCGAGACGTGAGCTGGTCTTTCCTCTCCAACAGCTTTCGGTTTAGACTCGATCAAAGATAATCACGAGCGCTTTTCCTTTTGGTTAACCGGTCGCCATCACGTCACGCAAACTTATTCCAGGAGGGGAAATAATAATAGGATTCTGTTAGCATAGCATTGTTTATCTTCCTATCGGGTTGCTGATTGCATTTCAGCGCATGAAAATGGCATATCTGGTAACAAAGAGTATTAAAAGTGTCTGATGTAATGGAATGGGCCCAGCATACGCTCCATGTTGATCATACTCCGGTGTGAGAATAAAACAAAGCTTCTTGTTGAAAGAAGGGGAAAAAATGACGCCAAGATAGAAAATGAAGGTTCAGTACACGTATTCATGATCCTACAGTTGTAATCCTCGGATATCACCATTATTTAGTACAGTTCTCTTATGAAGTCATGACTACTCGTAGTTGGCTTAATTGAACAACAGTGATTAGTGGGAGCGGCAAAAAAGGCGGCACCAATTAACACAGAATCAAGACCGAGATTGAGCTAATGATTAGCTAGTTCGTACCTTGACGGGTGCAGGGGCCGGGGCGGCGGCCACGGTGACGTTGCGGGCGGCGTCGGAGGCGGCCGCCGAGTAGTCGGCGTCAGCCACAGAGCGTAGCTGGGTGGAGGTGCCGTTGTTCTGGCTCCAGGCGGCGATGTCGACGAGTCGCCGGCCGGGGCTGGCGGACATGAAGAAGAGGACGCAGACGGTGGCCATGGCGGCGCCGAGCATGAAGGACACCAGCGGGCTAATGCTGCTGCTGCTCCCCTCCCCCTTCATCTTGCTCCCAAACATCCTCTAATGAGAATCTTTCTGTAAGTTGCGCCGCGCTCAGAGCTCTCAGAATTTTGTTGGATTGATGTGGTGCGAACTGGCACCGCAAGAAACAGAGCCGATGGATGGATGGCTGGCCGGGGAGGATGAACACGGAGGAGAACAGGAGCGGCAGGGGAAGAGGCGACAAGCAAGGAAGCGAATTAAGGAGGCGGGAGGCTTTATGGAGAAGGGGAGATGATGGAATTGCGCGTCGTGGCGGCTAGCTTAGAGACAGATCATCATCGATCTTATTCCACCCCACTGATTGATGGAGTGGCTTGCTTGATGACCCGGTGCCGGTGGTGCCTTGGCTCTCTTATTTGTGTGCTTGTGTTCATGGAGCAGGTTCATATGCTAACTACCGATGGCTGTCTCTCTCTCGTGGCTCTTTCGCTCGAGGAGTCTTGGACTGGAAAAGAAGTGGTACTTGGCTTGTTGGGTTGGGTCCACCTGTTTGTCCCGATCAAAATCGCGTGCGTCAAACTTTCAAAGTCGTCCGTCACTCACACGGTTCGGAGGAAGGAGGGAGGGGCCGTGCCGCTCTGTCTCGTGCAGTTGCTGCTGCCATTACGCATTCTGTTGTGTACCGTAGCTAGTGTAGTGCTGTTCAGTACCTAGCTCCTGGGTATTTGCGATCTATGTTTGTGTGCCTATGGACTGATGTAGTGAGAAATTTGCAAAAAGCCACGATAATTGGGGTTAGGGTTTTTAAAAAACCATCAAGATGCGGATTTTTCTAACAAAAAACAAGCACTATTCAGTAGGCGTAGCAAAAAAAAAAAACAATCAGCAGGCAGTTTACGCATTCTAATTGATTTTCTGACATGTGGACCCCAGTTTCAGTCTAACGTGGCCAAGATGAATCGGTCAAGAAATACATTTATGGATTTTTTTTGGATGTATTGGGTCTTTTCTGTAAATTTCATCATCTATCTCAAAAGAAATACAAATCCCTGCAACCCATCCCCAGTCCGACAGCTCATTCGCGTCACTCCGACCGTCGGCCACCGGAATATCTCCAGCTCCTACACCATCCCTGATCCTCTACCTCGTCACTACCTCCTTCAACAATCTTTGGCTCTCCTTTTCCGAAAAACTAACTCAACGACCACCGGAAATGAGTGGCATCCCAAGTGAAGGACGAGCTAGCCTTCGCCTTGAACCATGGATGTTGACGGCCGCATTGTCTTTGGCAAGCAGAAGTGGAGACAGTTTTTTAGGGCAAGAATTTGGAGGTTGGACACCCAGTTCTTATTACACTATGGAATATCCACCGCACGCAGTTTTGATGTGAAGATTGTCACGTAGATACAGTGTTATTTTTATGTCGAGAAGTTTAGTTATGTATAGAGGTTAGGGATGAGCGGAGGGCGAGATCCGCCCGCTTGGCAGAGAGAAAGGACGAAGAAGATAGGGGACCTCACGAATGGGTATTTCTCTTCTTCAGAAAAGCCCGAATGCGAGAACTGGTCTAACTTTTGTGTCCTTCAACGGGTTCATCCTCACCATGTCAATGAAAGTGGGCTCCACCGGTCGGAAAATCAAGTAGAAGGAGCAAACTGCCTGATCAGTATTCTCGTAATATCAATTGCGATGGCTTTTTAAAAATTTCTTTGATGAAGTTGATGCGTCACCATGATCGGTGCGCCTGCTCGCTTGTCCGATAGTTTGCTAAGTACGATTAATTACCACCTCACGAACCAGGTCAGTGTCACCGACTGGCCGTGTCTAGGACTAGACGTGTAATTAGATCCAGGCTGTGCCCGATGGGGTGATCAAATTAAGATGCATGTTAGAGTCAACGTGTGGAGGGAAATCAAAATCGACGCGCTACTTTGCTGCTTCCTTCAAGTGGCGCACTTTGCCGTGTTAGGTTAGCCCTCTCGCCGTCTTGTGCGACGCGGCCACTTGCAAGCTGTTGCCCCCGTCGACGGTGCAAATTATATATATTGCTACCACTTCTCATTAATATTTTTATCGCACAAAAAAGTTTACTTCTTTTCTTGAATATCTGAGTTGTTAGAGCATCTCCACTCGTTGGCCCTCCCCAGGCCGTTTTCCGACGCTATTTTGGCCGGGCTGGGGGGAAACGGCGCTATTTTGGGGCGGGGCAGGGGGGGGGGGGGGGGGGGGGGTTCCCAGCCGTCGAACCCAAGAGGAGTAGCCGAAGTTTCAAAAAAATTAAATTTTGGGCGAAACATAGCTAATTTAGGCGAATTTCATTCATATATAGGAGAAATTCACAGTTTTTGCCGATTACATAGTAGAAACTTAAATTAAAACTTAAAAGTGGCGATCTGTATGTCGTTCTACATGCCCAGCTGGCTGTAGAACTGAGTGTAGTCGCCATCGTCGCCGTCGGAGTCGCTCGGGCAATCGCCGTGGCTGGGGCCTTGGCCGTCGTCTCCGCCGTGCCAGTTGCTCGGCCCGGCTGCGTCCTCCTCGTCGCTTTCGTCGAGGATGATGTAGGGCGGGGGTGGCGGCGGAGATGGACGACGACGATGAGCCGGCTGGGGCGGAGATGGCGGACGACGACGAGCCGACGCCACCTCGCCGAGGAGGCGATGCTGGAGCGCCAACTCCTCCTTCGTGTGCGTCCTGGAGCGCCCCACCACTTCCGGCGGCCGCCGGCGTTCTTCCGCCCCTCCACAGGGCTGTTGCGCCATGTGTCCTCCAGCTCGCGGGCGTGGCGCTGGACGAAGAACTCCGTCCAGAACTAGTGGTTCGCCGGATCCCACCGCGGATCCGCCGCCTGTTCCTCGGTGAGGCCGGCGAGCACCTCCTGGATCGCCTCGACGCGCTCCACCCCTTCCGGTGGCGGAGGCACGGGAACGCCGCCCGCGCTCAAACGCCATGAGCCATGCTATCCGCCAGGGACACGCATATCCGGCGGCGTTGCCCCGTTCAGACCTCCTCGCCGATTCGGTACTCGGCCTGCTCGTCGCGCTCAAACTTCTCATCACTCATCAGCCTTGTGACAATCTTCTTCGGCGTTCATGTCAATGGCAGTGCTGCCTCCGCCGGTGAAGGAAAGGAACATGCCAATGTAGGACGTCGCTCACGGTCGGAACGGCGACGCTGCTCATCGTCACGACGTTCTCTTTCCTGTGGTGGTGACGGCCGAGAGTCCTACAAGAGCTAGCACCTGATGGCCACGGTGTGGTCGCGTCGCCGGCCGCCGGACGAGGCTAAAAAGCACTCGACGATTCATGCGTGTACGTATTAGTTGGAACGAGTATTAGGGTCATCGGATTATGTTTCCAACTGAAAGAAGTGAACGCGAGGCTTAATTTGCGGAAGCACAGGATGGACGCCACGTACAGCGGGCGCACGGATGGGCGCATAGGGAGGGCGCAGGCAAGCCGCGTCCTTCCCGGAGGGTCATCACAAGACTAATCATCTCTGGCCGAACATATTTTAATTTGTCGGTGCGTCGACATGCAGTATATTATTACTCCTTATTTTTTTCTTGACAGGGGCAGTAGATTACTCTGGAGTACTACTATTAGTATTCGCGTGTGACACACACTAGCGATACTATATTTCTGGCTCCCGTCGTCTTCAGGGTTTATTCGTCGTCGCTCCGGATGGAGGGATGCGGATCGAGAGAGATGGTCGGTCCACATCCACCGCTGCCTAAACTTAGGCGCATGCGTTGATTAATCTGCCGGCTTTGGCTTGTACAACACCAAGGAAATTTTCATGTCTTACAGGTTATCAATATGGCGACTTATTGGATCCAGCTATGGGTTACCCTGCTTACTTCGGACCAGCAGGCTGGATGCGCTCGGCTCCTGTTGGTGGCACAGGAGTTTTTCTCCCGACATACGTGCCAGCATATTAGTCGACTTTCATAGTTAAAACTGTTGTTCTTTCGATGGTTGATACATGTCTCAACCTTATGTGATCGCTGAGTTGTAATAAATTGATATTCGAATTTCTTTAATAAATGGCAGAGGACGGGGCTTCACCCAATTTCTAAAAAAACAACACCAAGGAAGTTCCACAAACTCCAAGCCTCATTAATAACTGCGCCCGAGTTCGGCGCCGTGGAGTTAGGCTGGTCACCTCACTCCACACTCGGTCAGGCAGACGAAGCAGGGCGGTGTGTGGTAGAACGTCACATGCATGCATGCTGATCCAACGTTTTTCTCCTGATGTGGATGCTTCAGTTGAGTCCAACGCCTCACCACACTCTCTGCGTCGTTTTTCTAGCAAGGGAGAGTACTGGAGTGGTACCATTTTCTACCCGGCCGGCCATGTTCATTGGCCTGCAGCCAGGAATAACGAACTTGAGCGAGAGATGGATAAGTAAGAACCGGCATGGCGAACCACCAAATTGTGGTAACACTGGTGAGGGAAAGATGGTAAAAGTCACGTTCACAATCGATATGCGGAAAACACAGCCGGAGGCCGAGTTACATGAAGCTTTTCATTTTTGAAAAATTCAGAAATCATAATTTCAAGTTAGAAAAGAAGACTTAAACGAATCCTAGATGTAGACAGTACTGTATCTATATCAACGTGCAAAAATCTCAAATCGAGATGGTTCATATTCCGAGGTAAAAAAACAGGAATGTGACAGAGTTAGAAGAGTTGAAATAAATTTTGCATTGTTCACTGTTTTCAAATGTCGGACTTTGTCATTTTTACGCGGTCCAAAATTTAACATATTTCTAATTGAAATTTTACACGGTGATATAATGTCTACAATCACGAAAAAATTAGATCTTTTGAAACTTAAAATATAATTCTCGAGTTTTAAAAATAAAGTGCTTTAATGGAGCTCGGCCTCCATTTGTCCACTTTCCATGTCCCCTATGCTGGTATAGTTTGCCATATCGAGAGAGAAGATCAGCCGCCCTAGCACATTGGGACCCACGTATGTGAAATACTGAAATGAATCACCAGAGTGTGACAACAGTGGTGCGAAACTGCGAATGCGTTTAGCTAGCAGCAGTGGTACCTAGCTGCATCGATCTGTTCATTCCATGGAAGATGAGGAACTTTCTTCAGTACAAGTCGCATTCAGGAAGACGAATGACGGTCGATATGTGGTTATAATTGGTCTTAGAAATATGTCGCCTATGTTGGTAGAGTTTGACTTTCTCATGCATGCGGCGACAGGTGTAATACATGTTGGAAGGTTCCCTCATCGAGTCATCCTACGTTGGATTCTGCAGACACGTCGCCATAGCAACCATGTCGGTCGGTAGTAAAGAATAAACATAGAAGTGCCCGTGCCGGCGGTGCCTTGGCTCTCTTATTTGTTCTGTGTGTTCATGGAGCAGGTTCTTGTGCTAACCACCGATGGCCATGTCTCTGTCTCTCGTGGCTCTTTCGCTCGAGTGAGTCTTCAACTGGAAAAGAAGTGGTACTTGGCTTGTTGGGTTGGGTCCACCTGTTTGGCGTGCGTCAAGGTTTCAAAGTCGTCCGTCACACGGTTGGGGCCGGCTTGGCAGGAAGCGCACCGAAGCCAGCCGTCCGTGGCCGTGCCGCTCTGTCTCGTGCAGTTGCTGCTGCCATAACGCATTTTGTTCTTTTTTTTTGGTATCATAACGCATTTTGTTCTCTACCGTAGCGTAGTGCTGTTCTGTACAACGTAGCTCCTGGGTATTTGCGATGTATTTGGATGGGCCCGCTTTACTCCTTATCTATGTTTGTGTGCCTATGGACTGATGTAGTGAGAAAATTGCAAAAAGCCACGATAATTGGGGTTAGGGTTCTTAAAAACCATCAAGATGCGGATTTTCCTAAAAACAACAACCACTATTCAGTAAGCGTAGCAAAAAAAAACAATCAGCAGGCAGTTTATGTCTTCTAATTGATTTTCTGACATGTGGATCCCACTTTCAGTCTACCGTTGCCAGGATGAATCGTTCAAGAAATACTTTATGGATTTGCTTGGATGTATTGGGTCTTTTCTGTAAATTTTATCATCTATCTCAAAAGAAATAGAAATCCCAGTTGCATCCCATCCCCTTTGCGGCAGCTCATTCGCGTTACTCTGACCGTCTGGAATATCAACCGTCACAATTTTGATGTGAAGATTGTCACGAAGATAATACAATGTTCCTCTTATGTCGAGAAGTTATATTTTTTGTACCAGAGAAAATAAGTTAGTGTTATGATACTTTGTCGAGAAGTATAGTTATGTCTAGAGGTTAGGGATGAGCTGAGGGCAGGGTCCGCTTGGCTGAGAGAGAAAGGAGAAAGAAGAGAGGGGATATGACAAATGGGCCACTCTCTTCAGAAAATCCCGAATGTTAGAACCGGTCTAACTTGTGTGTCCTTTGACCGATGATTCATCCTCGCCATGTCACTCTAAAAGTGGGTTCCATGGTCAGAAAATCAATTAGAAGGCGCAAACTGCCTAAAACTATCCATAGTGGGAGTAACATAGGTAGTAACGTAAGTGTCACGTAAGCACAAATGATGATGTGGCATACAATTAAAGAAGAGAGAGATGGTGGTGGTATCATATGTAGATATCGTAATATAACGGATTTCGAGTCAAGATGAGTTTATAGGCTAATAAATGCATGATTATATGATACCACACATATGTTATTACCCACTATAGAGGTAGTAATATAGACTAGTATCATATGCATGATACTAGTAGTATATGAAATTCCCCACTATGAGTAGTCTAATCAGTATTTTTTGCTATGCCATTATTCTATAGACATTGCTTTTTGCGAAAATTACACGTATTGATGGTTATTTGAAATCCCAACATCAATTGTGGTGACTTTAAAATTTTCTTTGATGAAGTTGATGCGTCACCATGATCGCTGCGCCTTGTCCGAAAGTTAGCCTGACACCGATTAAGTACGATTACCACCTCACAAACCAAGTCACCGTCACCAACTGATCGTGTCTAGGATCCAGGCTTGTTGATCAAAGTAAGATGCATGTTACGGTCAATCGGGCATCGATTTGGATCAGTCGGCCGTGTGGAGGCAAATCGACTGACGTGCTACTTGCTGCTTCTTTGTATCGCCGTCTCGCGCGACGCGGCCACTTGCTAGCTGTTGCCCTTGTCCACGCTGCAAATTAGTGTAGTATAGGAGTAGCTACACTGAGAACTTGCATGTGGCAAGATAGTTAGGAGGGTGATTTTACCCTCAGTCCACCAGTGTTTAAACCGCAGGCGACGTTACCGTCGACAGCGAGGCGTCTGTGGTGACTTCGTCAATCTCAAGACCTGATCCGCTGGCTCAGTCTATCGAATGTGCTCATAGGGGTAGGGTGTGCGTGTGGGTGTTCATAATGGTGAGTGTATGCGCGTGTATATGAGCGTCTGCGTTGTACTGTGTTTCGCAAAAAAAAAGATAGCTACGACTTACCACTAATAATTTTCTCACACAAAAAAAAAGGTTATACTTCTTATCATAAATCTCTGCTTCGTTGGTCCCGTGACGGTGTGACTGCCGATCGATCGTCGTCGTCTAGTGTGCAGAATTGTAGTAGGGTTTTTTTCCCTTCCAGTGCAGACTTCCTGCCTGCTCTGTTTCCTTGTGATCACCGGTATGGAATTCAAGGCCGGCCCCAATCTCTTCCCATTTCTGGAGTAAACAAATACAGTACGAGAATCAACACCGCCGGTTAGCGACATCCATTCCTCCGGGCATCCTGCCGCCATTCCCGGGGTAATCACGATTCAGGAGACTAACCTCTGCTTTTGGGTCAAACTGATGCTGATACTTTAATTTGTCGGTGCGTCCACATGCAGTATATTACTCCTTATTTCTTCTTGATAGGTGCAGCAGATTACTATTGAGTACTATTAGTATTAGTATTTTGTGACACACTAGTACTTTCTCCGTTCCAAATTAGATGACTTCCAGTTGTCCACATGCAAATGTATCTATACTTGTAACATGTATACATACATCCGCATTTGGATAAATGAAAGCCATTTAATTTGGAACGGATGGAGTAGCTCCATATTTCTGGCTCCCGTCGTCTTCAGGGTTTATTCGTCGTCACTCCGGATGGATGGATGCGGATCGAGAGAGATGGTCGGTCCACATCCCGCTGGCTAAACTTAGGCGCATGCGTTGATTAATCTGCCGGCTTTGGCTTCAACAACATGAAGTGCCACAAACTCCAAGCCCCATTAATAACTGTGCCCAAGTTCGGCGCCGTGGAGTTAGGCTGGTCAGGCAGAGCAGCGCAGGGCGGTGTGTGTGGTAGCACGTCACAAGCATGCTGATCCAACGTTTTTCTCCTGATGTGGATGCTTCAGTTGAGTCCAACACCTCACCAGACTCTGCTTCGTTTTTCTAGCAAAGGAAGTACTACTAGTACTAGTAGTGATAGTAATACTATTTTTCACCCGGCCGGCCATGTTCATTGGCATGCAGCCAGGAATAATGAATTTGAGCGAGAGACGGATAAATAAGAGCCGGCATGGCGAATCACCAAAATGTGGTAACACTGGTGATGAGAACGCCTCTACCTACCAATAGTGGTAACCGGCCAGCTGCATGCACCTGTCGATTTCGTGTAACATGAGGAAAAGTTTGTAAAAGTCGCGTTCACAATCCATATGCAGAAAACACAACCGGAGGCCGAGTTTCATGAAGCTTTTCATTTTTTTCAAAATTCAGAAATCATAGTTTCAAGTTAAAAAAAGACTGAAACGGATCCTAGATGTAGACAATATTGTATTTCTATCAAAGTGCAAAACTCTCAAATCAAGATGATTCATATTCTGAGATACAAAAAAATAGAATCCGCAGAGTCGGAAGAGTTGAAATTTTGCATTGTTCACTATTTTCAAATGTCGAACTTTGTCATTTTTGTAACATATTTCTAATTGAAATTTTACACGTTGATAGATTGTCTACATTCAGGAAAAAATTAGATCTTTTCAAACTTAAAATATAATTTTCGAATTTCAAAATAAATGGAGCTCGGCATCCATTTGTCCACTTTCCATCGATATGTGGTTAGTGCTCATTTCTCAATTTCTGCTTAGTTATTCCCATCATCCGGTATTTATTATTCATTCAGGGCGTCCGTTCATGTGTTTAGTCTTAACCCTTGAGATTCAACATGCCCGCTATGCTGGTAGAGTTTGGCAGATCGAGAGAGAAGAGCAGTCGCCCTGACAAATAGGGACCCACGTATGTGAAATGCTGAAATGAATCACCAGAATGTGGCAACAGTGGTGCGAATGCGTCTAGCTAGCAGTGGTACCCAGCTGCATCGATCTGTTCACTCCGTGGAACATGAGGAACTTTCTTCGGTACAAGTCGCATTCAGGAAGACGAATGACGGTCGATATGTGGTTATAATTGGTCTTAAGAACATGTCGCCTATGTTGGTAGAGTTTGACTTTCTCATGCGGGGCCAGGTGTAATACATGTTGGAAGGTTCCCTCATCGAGTCATCCTATGTTGGATTCTGCAGACACGTCGCCATAGCAAACATGTCGGTCCGTAGTAAAGAAAGAAGTAGCTACCGAATTAGCGATATTATCAGGGAACCCATGCCATGACGCAACCTAGACGTCGACGATTTGTAAAGTTTTTTATTTTGAACTTATCAATGATTAGTTAGTTGCACCGGAAAGAAAATAATATAGTAGAGGAAAAGAAAGAAAAGGTGTTGGCTACAGATGGATGGAAGTGCATGCATGCGTCAACAGGCCAGGTACTTGTTTGCCCTCTGCACATGCCTCCTAGCTAGATGCATTGACGTTGCGGCGCCTCTGGAAACAGAGGACAGTTGGAGGAAGTCTACTGTTAGATTAAGTGCAGCTTGTTAGTTTAAATATATATGTAGAGAATACATCATGCATATTTGTGTATATATGGTAAGCCAGGTCTGCATGCCATAGCTTTTGAAAAAGGAATTTGTATGGTCCGGATAATCAGAGAGCTACAAAGGCTAGGGTATATGAGCAGAAGAGCATACTTCCTCATCAGGCTGACACATTCTCCTATCTTAATTTAAAGGCAGCTTAAAACCCAGGAATTGACAACACAAAGTACACATATATACTCCACATCAGAAAATTCAGCCACAACACTTTGATCATTTCGAGTGGGTCTCAAGTCTGAACCGAATGTGGAATCATCTTTCCTTGCGCTGGAGTGCACCCCCGAGAGGACAAGCAAACCCTAAATATATTTAGTACTCGATGATTGTGTGTGCTCTGGTTTAACAAGTCGTCGAAAAGGAAAAGGTCCCGTCGACAGAGTTGAACACGGCGTTTTCCAAAGGTGCTTTGGCAGGGCAATTAGGATTTGAGGAGAAGAAAAATATCCTAATCCCGAAAGCAGGCAGGCAGGCAGGCAGGCAAGGTGGCAGCTAGCTAGGTAGCGGCTACGGCTGGTGGTTGTACCGGAAACAACAGGGCAGGGAAGCTTCTGACGAGCTGGAAAATTGACGGTTTCTGCTAAGCTCCAACCACGCGTCTTTTTCTTTCCATGTGCGTGCCGTTGCGGTAGTAGCGGTTGGTGTGTTAAGCTAGCTTGAGTTGCACATGCAAGATGCATCATGCACCGGCAGATTGCCACACGTACCATTTGATCACCTCGAATGGAGTTATTAGCATAGAACCACCACATTTGTCGCCAAATTTCGAAAAACCACCACTTTGGTTTTGAATCGCATAGAACCACCGGTATTCACGAGATTTTTTGCAATTCGCGCTAAACATCGATTGAATACAAATTGACACGATTTCTGACAAGGGGACCCACCAGTCAGGCCTTACGTGGCAGAACATGTTGACCTTTTGCTGAGGTGGCACCATGGGCCCACATGTCAGACAATAAAAAATTAAAAATATCTCCAAAAATTAAAAAAAAAATCATGGGCACCCATGTCCAACATGTCCAACCAATTAAACAAATTAAAAAAATGAAAAACGGCGTCCTGAATTGGAGGAACTTCTCGATGGCCGCCATCTCCGACGACGGCTTGCCACCGCTGGCCGGCAGGCTGAACTGCCGCGACGCGCCGTTCTTGGGGCGCTTCACGGTTCCGGGGGACAGGCCCTCGGACGGCGGCAGAGACGGCGAGGGCTCGTCCCAGCCGCCGGCCATCGGGTACCCGGGGATGCCGCCGTGGCCGTAGCCGCGCGCTGTGCTGTTGCTCGCTAGCACCAGGCGAGATCGAGCACCACCATTAGCCAAGAACAGAGCAGGCCGGAGAGATCCAGCTTTAGCATCTTCTAGCGATGGCGACGGCGGCGTCAGCGGCGGCGGCGACGCAGACGGAGCACCACGGCCGCGGCAACGCGACGGCGACCACCATCGCGAAGAGCAGGTGGGAGCCCTAATCGGGCGCCGGGGACTTCACGGGCAACATGGCCGTCAGCCTCGCGTCCCTGCTCGCCGCGCTGGCGCTCGCGCTCGCGATCCACGCCGGCGTCAGGCACCTGCTCCGACGGCGCCGGCAGAGGAACGGAGGCGCGGCGGCGGCGGACCCGAAAAAGCCGCCGACCGTGGAGGTGGCGCCGCCGCCGGCACTGCTTGTGCTGGTGTACTCGGCGTCCGGGACGGAGCTGGCGGGCGCGGCGTCCGAGTGCGCCATCTGCCTGGCCGAGTTCGCGGACGGGGACGCCGTGCGCGCCGTGCCGGCGTGCGGGAGCCCGCCCAGGGACCCGTCCAGGGAGCTGCTCTGCCGGAGCAGGCCATTGTTGCCGGCGGCGGCGGCGGGGTCCGGGCCTCCGGAGCTGTTGGTGCGGAACAGGCCTTCCATGGCCGCCATCTGCTCCTTTTTTCATTTTTTTTTAAATTTGTTTAATTGGTTGGACATGTTGGACATGGGTTCCCATGATTTTTTTAATTTTTGGAGATATTTTTTATTTTTTATTGTCTGACATGTGGGCCCATGGTGCCACCTCAGGAAAAAGTCAACATGTTTTGCCACTTAAGGCCTGACTGGTGGGTCCCCTTGTCAGAAATCGTGTCAATTTGTGTTCAATCGATGTTTAGCGCGAATTGCAAAAAATCTCGTGAATACCGGTGGTTCTATGCGATTCAAAAGCAAAGTGGTGGTTTTTCGAAATTTGACGACAAATGTGGTGGTTCTATGCTAATAACTCCCTCGAATGCTACTTAGACTGTACGCATATGTGCTTGGTTAGTAGTCCGCCGTACTTAATACTAGTATAGTAGGAATATGATCGAGCTGCTTTAGGTTTGCACATGATGTCTGATAATGAAGGAAATGATTTGTAATAGTGCCTCGCCTTGGTACATACATCTACGTACGCCCTACACTATACTTGACCTTCACTGCACAAACCTACTAATTATGAGGATTTATATAGCATGACACCACACATGGTACTGGTACTTCTTTAAGCTAGGCGAAAACGTCGAGCCCTATAAACATTCTCCACCTGTAGTCCAATGTCCAAGGTATGTTGAGATCATGTGGGGGAGGATCGATCTTTGTGCGTGGCTCCATGCAAAAGCAGATTAAGTATTGCAAAGTACTCACCGTGGGCGCGCGACAATCATTGGAGATTATCTCCCCAGCTTGATTACTTTTTTCCAGAAAACATCAGGACGAACTCGGGAGGGATGTGTATATACTGGGTGCCACTGCCGACAAGGTGTCAAGGTTCCCATACCACTACAAGATCATACTTAGCTGTGCACGGTTAGGTCCGACGCATGGGGCGATAATGCATGCGTAGAACATCGGCCAACACTCGCCGAGCACTGTGGAGTTACAAGCACGGTATCGAGGGGGACCAATTTAGTTCAAAAAGCTCTCGCGACCATGGCGACGTGCGGTGACCTGCCGCGGCCGCCGGCCTGATCTCCCTGCCCCGACCTCCTCTCCCAGCTTCGCCTGCAGATCCGGCTGCCCCTCCGCGCCCTCTCTCCCTCCACGGCTCCACCCTGAGGTCCGACCCAGCTGCCCGCGGTCGCGGCGGCAGCCATCCCCGTCGGCCGTGGACGGGATTCCGGCGAAGCTGTAGCACAGCATGTAGCGGGACGAGCTGGTTCCGTCGTCGGCGCCGCCGTCTGCGTCGCCGCCAGTCCCTGGCCCGCCGGCCGCTCGCCCGCCAGCCCGGAGGAGAAGCAGCTCCGCCGCGTCGACCACCTCCTTCCGCCTCCATCCCGGCAGGCCGAAGACGTCAAGCTCGGCATCGGCCTGAAGCTCCTCGTCCAGCCCCGGGCCTCTGCCGGTCTTCAGCTCCTCGTCCTCCGGCTGCCCAGCTCTTCGCCTGACTCCGTCTCTGTGCATGCGCCATGGGGTCGCCCTCGCTCTCGTCGCGGTTGCCGCCAGCAGGGAGGTTTCGGAAGGAGAATGCCGGTGTGCTGGTTTCACGTTCGGCCGTATCCAAGCCTGCCCCTGCATCCACGTCGCCGCTTCTGGATCCCCGACCGCGTCCTCTCGATGGGCTCCTACAGCCTTGTGGGGAAAATGTGCAGATGGGGTGGGAGCCCCAGCCGCGCGAACAGCTTCCTCCGGTGGCAGCCTCCCACGTCGTGGCTCCCGTTAAGCGCTCCAGGGCTGCATGTGCGGCCGTCTTGGCCCCGTCGGCCGCCGCCTCGGCGCCCCTGTCAGATGGGGGGATTGGGTCCGACCCTGCCGTGGTTGTTGAGGGCCTCGGGTCGTTGTCGCTGCTGTCTGTTGCCTCGAGCGGCCCGGTTTCTACAGGGGTGTGCTCCGTCGTCGACGAGGATGAAGATTGTCAAGCTCCTGTTTCCGACTCGGAGGTGTTTGCGGAGCCATGCCGTGGCCTCTCTTCTGCTGCCGCCGCTATTGATGATGAGGAAGGCTGGACCCAGGTGGGTCGGGGCGGCCGTCCCAGCCGGGCGTCATTGTCTCCGCTTCGAGAAGAAGGTCTCCACCGTAGCCTCGCCTTCAAGCGTTGGGCTCGTGGGAGGTGTTTTCGGTGCCTTGAGCGTGGACACCAGGTCAGCTCATATCGTGGGCCATTCAGATGCATCCGATGTCGTCGTCCTGGTCATCGGGAGCGTTTCTGCCGTGCGCGCTCTCCTGCTGCTCGTTCTCGCTCTCCGGAGGCTCGGGCTCGTTCTCCGGTCGCTCGTGCTCCTTGCCAGCGGAGCCGTTCTCCGTCCGCTCAGCCTCGTCGCCCCTCGTCGCCTCTGAGTTGGGATGGGGTTATGGGCCACTCGTCGTTGCGTCCTAGGGTGCAGCCGTGTTGCAAGGATTTGGTCTCTACTGTGGAGTCCCAGTTTGCCTTGCTACGCATGGAGGTCCTTCAGAAGTTTGAGTTGCTTCGCTCTGAGGTTCAGGACGCTCTTGCCAAGCTTCATGTTGCGTCGGTTGTGCCTATACCACCTGAGATACAGACTGGTTCTGTTGATGAGGGGTTCGAGTGCTGCTTTGGAGATTTTTCTCCCCGTGCTCTACATGCGTCGTCGTCTGTCCTTACGACGGTTTTCGCCACCGAGGTTGTGGCTCCAGTTGTGGAGAACTTGCCTAAGCTGCAGGATCATTGTGGGGGATCTTCTGTGGTGCTTCCAGTTGAGTCCTGCGAGTTGCCCTCCTCTGTGGAGCTAGGCCTTTTGGAGCCTTTGGCGGTGGACATCGCGCCATCCCCATCTCCGTCTGAGTCCTGCGAGTTGCCCTCCTCTGTGGATAGTGGAGGTCCGTCCATCCGGTCGCCCCTCTTTGACCGTGAAGCTATATTGGCACGTATTGAACAGGCGGTCTTCATGGACAAGCTTAGTGGCTTGCTCGCTTGCTTGGAGGCAGCTAGCCCTGGATCTGGCAAGGCGATTGCTTGCCTCATAGCTGAGGAGGCTTCTACCGGCAAAATCAAAAAGGTGAAAAAGACTCTTAGGAGCATAGGCAAGAAGGGTGGCGCCATTGGTAAGGCGCCCGCGACTGCTTAACGGCAGCTGCGTGGTCCTAGGTAGTCGTCAGCTGCGGTTGCTTTGCTAGAGTGGGGTTGTCGCTTCGTGAGTTGCTGGTTTTAGGTGTTGCCCTTTGTGGTTGTGTTGCCTCATGTTGTTGGTGTTTGTTGTATGGTTTTCGCCCGGTTTCTTCCACTAATAAACCGGGCAGCTCCTTCTTAATAAATGGTTGGGGCAAAACTTTTGCCTCACAGTTCTAAAAAAAAACAAGCACGGTATCGATTTTCCGGTTGATGCATGCCAAGGATCGATCATGTGGAAGCTGGTATCGCGAATGCTGGGCAGAGGTTTGGCGAATGCTGCAGATCGTTCGCACCCATGGCCGGCCGGCATGGGGGAAATCACATCACTGATCACTGATTGATGCCTCCTAGCTATGGCTTACAGTACTTTGTATCTGCCTTTGTGGTTTTACGGGCGTACTAGTACATTTTGTAAACTTTTTTTTAGATTAGCTTTCCAAATTATTTCTTTAGCGCTAGAGTCGCTTTTCCGGGAGACACAGAGCAGCGGCAGATGTGTCCCTTCTGAATCGAAATAGGCCCATCAAGTCGGCTATGGCCAGTCCAGTAATTCAGGCCGACACGATGGGCCTCTTCCATCTCGCTTAAATTACAAATCCGTGCTCGGGCCACAACATTTCTTCTAGTCCACGAGTAGGAGAAACGAAGCGCGCGAAATCCCATCCCACTCGCCATCCTCGTCGAGTCGCTGCTGCTAGTGCTTTTACATATCTGCCATTCGTGAACTCAAAAAAAAAAAGACATTCGGCGACTAGAATTGTATCCTGCGTACAGATGAATAGATGATCCATGTCATTCCTGACCGTTTTTCATCACTTAGTATGAATAATTTCGCCCGTCTTTGCATACATATCGAAGTTTGTCACGTATCATACTGCCGTGTATGTTTTTCCAATATCGAAAATAACTGCTCTGCTTGGTCATCCACTGACCATCCCATAAAAATTCATCAGAGCAAGTCTGTTGTTTACCAAATTTCTTTAGCCTATGCTATATATTTTGTTTCTAAAGCCTCAAGTTTCGTTTTGTTCATTCAGGTTAAGAAACTGATCAAAGAATCGCCAGCAGCACCACCTACTCCACCAAATGTGGAGCTTGGGACATATATCAGAGAAACACGAAGCATTCTCTTCGAAAGAATCACCACTGAGATGAACCGGCTCAAATTCTACATTAGCCACACACAGGTTTGCGCCTACATATACTGCATTGTGGTTGGTCTGGAACATCAGGATGCAGAAGTAAATGTACAACTGCTTGCGTGCTTATGCTGCTATTGACAACACGTATTCAGCTGAAGAGCTTTTCCACATGACAGTCGTGTCTCTCTGTTGATTTACAAAATTGTCCCTTAAAACTATGCAAAAGCTGTTTCTTGGGTATCCACTGATGACCTAGAGGATGAATATCAGCGGAAAATGCAAGGTGCGGAAAAAGATTGCAAATTTAATTTGGAACTATCTTCATCAGGTAATTATAAATTCTGTTAAAAGAGATCATTATTAACCTGAAGCCTAAATGCTGCATATGGGCTTAGATTGATGTACATCTTATCAACTCTTCTTTCATTTGCAGCAAACTCTGGACTCCATATATTAATGTTCTGGCCATTCAATACTCAAAGAAGTCCATTCTGCAATCATGAAGGGAAAACCTTGGGCCTGTTCTCTTGGAAAACCTAAAGAGTTCCTGCAAAACTACAAAGCGAGCTTAAGTTTTCTTGATATTCTTGAAGGTGTTGTTAATTATGTCACAGAGGGGTTCGTTTTCTGTCATTTGGTCTGCCAAGTCTACTACGATACCATGCTTGGTTGCAAAGAATGTCTGTATATATTTATATTGTTGCAAGACGAAGTAAGGTTTCATTGGTTCGTCCCCAAGGCTGGAGACAGACTCGCTGGTAAGTATCTTCCATTGATCTAGGTCCACAGCCACCCTTCTCCACACCTCCTGCACCCTGGCCATGTTGTGGCATTGAAGTTCGGTTCACTGTATCCAATTTCTTGTTGTGTTTTACAGAGAGTTTCCGAGCTCAACACATTTGTATTTCTGAATTCTAAGGATTGATGCTTACAATTATTCGAAGTCATGATTTGTTGGAGTTGCGTCTCTCAGCCCCTCTCTTCTCTAACCTCTTAATCTCTCTTCTCTCAAGAACACAAACAAGAACAGGTCACACACGCCAAGGAAACACAAACACAATGGATTTGCCACGGGACACTTTTCCTTGGCAACCACAAAGACTACATTTTGGTCTCTTTTCATACGCTTAAACCAATAACAAGATTAGTTCCAACATGATTGACTTGTAAATTTTTTATCTGTAGGCTCCTGCCCTTCCAAGTCTGATGTAACAAAGTTCCGGTCTGAGCCTGATTACACAGATTTCACGCGACTGTGGCACGTTAGTGTCTACTTTTCTGTGAGGTAAGCATACATCTTATTGACACTTATTTCATTTGTCAAAAGCTCTCACACGAGCGGACGATTTGCTTGCCAAGCGCATCAATGGTCGAGTTATGCGTGATTTTTTACTCTTGGCCCAAACAATACTATGCCCGTTGCACTATACTAGTATCGAGGGATTTGACCCATTAGATCAAGTCAGATGTGGCATCTATGCTCTTTTGCTTGATGCAGGTTACATTGAAACTTGCACAAGAAAAGTAAATAGCTAGCTGACATTAAGCAGTTATAATTCACCATGTGATCAACATCCCAATCAGCATTATAAAGCATCACACCTCACGTAGAAGAAAAGACATGAAATAAAATATTTTAGGAACGGGATGCTACATCTTTTAAGTAGGAACAGGATGCTATATCCTTACATAACACGATACTAGCTGACATTTTTTGAAACTGATACTAGCTGACATTAAGTAGGAACAGGATGCTACATCCTTACATAACACGATTGGCCTCACCAGGGTACTGTGAGTAACTTGGACGAGGACTTGAGCTTAGTCAAGACGGAAACAACCCGCTGACAGATCACTAACCTCTAACGACTCTGTTGTTTCCAGTTACGATATGGTTGTTCCCAGATACCGTATTGTTGACACCAGATACGGTGTTGTGGCTCCCAGATACGGTGTGGTAGCTCCCGGATACATTATTGTCTTCTCCGGACACGACATTGTTGTTGTCCGTGACGATATGCTTGAGCCCACATACGACGTTGCTGCTACCAGAGAGAGTGTTGAAACATCCAGTTACGACGGTGTTGTTGCTCCCGGACACAGTATTGGTGTTCCCGGACACGACAGTGTTGCTGCTCCCGGACATGGTGTTGTTGCACCCGTTCTTGACAATGTTGTTGCTCCCATGGATTGTGTTTGGCTCTTCGGCGAGGGCTTCGGTGCCGCCTGATCTCCTGTTACGCTTGAGGAGCTCCTCCAGCCCTGCCACGCCCGCCATGGATGCTCCTGGGACAGGGCCCTCGAGGCTGCGCCTGGGCAGCCACATCGCCGTGACGCGGCCGCTGGCGTCGTCGCAGCTCACGCCTTCCCAGCCGCAGCACGAGTCGCCGGACCACGCGGCGCGGAGCAGGACGGCCCCGCCGCTGAGGTTCCCGGCGAAGCCGCGCAGTGCACGGAGGTCCTCGGGGTGGCACGGCGACGTCGCGATCGCCGCCGGCAGGAGGACGAACGCCAGGAAGAGGAGCAGCAGCCAGCATTTCGCCATGGAGTCGAGCTGTGTTATGCTATGTCTACACAAAACGCAACGACTCAGTGAGATACCTCGATCTCTTTGGAATGCAAGTGATGATTTGCAAGTGTTCTTGCAAAAATTGGTTGGACGGTGCATCCTATTTATAGTGTAAGCGTGCGTCGCAAGTGCAGTACGTGGTTCGGCACTGGTAGTCCGTGACCACAGGCACAGGGCATGTGTAATGTATTGTGCTGCAAGTACTTCACAGTACTGCTTGTCCGTGGCCACGAGGCCCACAATGCATGGCCTCCCTATTGTAACTTGGTTTTTGGGGTTTTCTATCGACAGAGATTCGTCGGTGCCATGGATTCAGGGACTCAAGCTGTCGAACTCCTCATTCCCACTTCAATAATCGATTCGTCTGCTCCATTACTGCCTTGCTGTCCGGTAGAGATGTGAGAGGAGATTGTCGTATGCAAGCACATAGACGGGTCCTGTCACCCATGTCTACCCACTGAACCCATGCGGCTACAGTTCCAGTGCACAGAGAGAAAGAGGGACACGAATACACGAATCGGAACGTGCAAGCGGCTCCTGCGCTCACCAGTGTTCGATTTGAAAAGAATTGAAAACCATATTCTTGGTCTAAAAACATCTGAAATTTGGTATAGAAGTACATATACAAATGTATTTACGCTAGATGTTTCGTAAGAAACAACTTTATATTTTGGGCTACACAAATAAGAGGAAATTCATTGAAAAATCCTACTATTTTCTCCTTTTGTGTCCACAATTTTGTTATTTTTCTCTAGCTCGGAACACGATTTTCTTGCACCAACAATTTGAATATATGTAGAAAACATTACGAAAAAATATTTAATTTTTCAAACTCATTTTATAATTTCTTTACATAATTTTGCGACAAAAATACCGTAAGAAGATTTTGTCATGCAGGCGTGGAAAGAAACGAGGAATCTAAGACGACGTGGATGACATGGAATGGGTATGAAGAGGCGCTGCATTTTGGCCGGCCTTATGCAATGGCTATGTTGATTTTTTTTTCCTTTCTATATGCCCACTAATTCTACCCGAATATAGAGAATATGTGTGTAAATGTCCCATCACCGACTTAAAGTACCAAAGATATGTGTTGTCTGGTTGAAATAAAGATCTAGAAACTTACAATCTTCTAGCAAATCGATCAAGGCTCCCAAACGACACAAGGCGATCAAGATCATCAAGTAACTTGTTCGTTGCAACATAATTGTAAGGTAATTCGCGAGCACCAACTTCATTACAAGAGATTGCCTTCTAATTTAGATTTCAACATAATACATCACGTTCAAAGGACATAATACATTACTCCAAATCAAATGATTACAAAAACCACATATATAATCCCTTCAGTCAAAGATTAGACTTTGAGTGGAATTCTATCAGGAATTAGCATTGCTACTCCGATAGTACGCAAGCTCGACATTGGAGACTTTTGTGTGAAGTTCTGCATATGGTATAAATGTTGAATATATGTTGTAGTGTGTCACGTAAAGTCTGTACTGTTTGTATCCGGTGTAATCTCCTCCCTCTAGATTAGGCCTAGACCGGATCCTTCGGATCTCTCACCTGACGTGCGGAGTGCTCTCTCCCACGTCCAGCCCTTGTATATGTACTGGCAGTTCTGATCAATACAACTCGTGCACTGTATTCTGTTCTTCTGCTATAAACTTATTGGATTTGAGTGTATTTGGTGATTGTGTGTGGCCCATAACAACCTAAAATCATGAAATATATATTCATACTTTATTTATCTCGCATTATAAATGTTTATATTTAGTTCTATCAACATGGTCGAATCGCACAAACATTTTCCTATTTGAAAAACTATTACTGTCAGATCTCGTAGTTTAAACTAAGCAAAGAGTAGGGGTTAGTTATGTGCACTGCATTCATACATGTGAAATATGAAGAAAAAAAATGCTTTTTTATCAAGTACGACAAAGTGATCTGAGTTTTGCTTTCGTTCGGGAATTAGGGTTTAAATCACTATCTAAGTTTGACTAATTTCGACATGATCATTATTATTATTTTCATCTGGGGAATGAAAGTGCATATGATGTCGTCCTACGTGCGCTTTGGATGATGAACGAAACATGTGATTGAGTGACTAATATGTTTATCTAGTATACACACGAAGTTAGTCCCAACAGTTGGTTTGGTAACGTTTACCCAGTGTATTCAAGCAAATCTCTCTTTGATCAACCGAAGATTGAACCGAATATTTCAAGAATCCCTCAAGAACAAGAAACATTGACACACAAATGCTTCCCTTATTGATCACATGTAATGCCGACACATATAAGGATCAAGACATAGTTCTGACCAGAAAAAACTTGACGAACCATCTCAACAGATGGATTGTTTCAACATATGGAACGCTAAAATAACACCATCTCCATGCAACTATGGTAACAACTATACAAAGCTGGTTCGATAACCTTGAAGATGACCCCTCAAAGCAACTCAAGACATAGACACAAGCTACTTTTTTTTGTTTCCATTTTGCAATACCGGAGGCTGGAGCACGTACACCGGTCCGTTCAGCCACGAGCCATTGATGCAGGTAATACTGACACTTGCACAAGAGAAATGCATGGCTTGCTAACATAAGCTGTTATTATTCACCGTGTGATTAACAGCCCAATCAGCACAAAAAAGCACCACACGTCACAGAGAATAAAAGACACGAAATCAGACAACTTATGGAATATTTAAAGTAGGAAGGGATGGTACATCCTTGAAGTTACATAACACGAATTGGCCCCATCAAGGTATTGTAAGCTAGCTACCCTGAATTTGGACAAGAAGCGAGATCATTAACCTCCTGTCACGACTTTGTTGCTCCCAGTTACGATATGGTTGCTCCCAGATACGGTATTGTTGCTCCCGGATACGGTATTGTGGGTTCCCGATACTTTGTTGAAGCTCCCGGATACGTTATTGCCGTCCCCAGAAACGTTATTGTTGTTGTCGGTTACGATATGGTTGCTCCCATCTACGACCTGGTTGCTACCAGACAGTGTATTGAAACACCCACTTACGATAGTGTTAAAACTCCCAGACACGGTGTTGTTGTTCCCAGAAATGACAGTGTTGTCATCTCCAGAAACAGCATTGTTGCATCCATCTCTGACGGTATTGTTGGTCCCATGTATTGTGTTTGTTTGTTCCTCGAGTGTCCTTCTGTTATGCTTGAAGAGCTCCTCCAGCTGGGCAAGTCCCGCCAGGGATGCTCCAGGGACGGGCCCCGTGAGGCCGCCGCGCTTGGGGAGCCACATCGCCGTGACGCGGCCGCTTCCACCGTCGCAGCCCACGCCTTCCCAGGAACAGCACGAGTCGCCGGACCACGCGGCACGGAGGAGGACGCCTCCGCCACTGAGGTTCCCGGCGAAGCCCTGCAGCGCGCGGAGGTCATCGGGGTGGCACGATGTCGCGCTTGCCGCCGGCAAGAGGAAGGCCAGGAAGAGGAGCAGCAACCAGCAGTTCGCCATGGATTTAAGCTGTGTTATGCGATGTGTACACAAACGCAACAACTCAGCAGGAATCTTTTTATTGGAATGAAAGGTATTCTCAAGTGTTCGTGTTAAAAATTGCTCGGGGCTGCATCCTATTTTATAGTCTACGTTCTTTTGTAAGCATGCGTAGCAAGTGGTTCAATACTACTAGCCGTAGCCCGTGGCCATAAGGGTGTGTGTGTTTGTAAGCATATATGTGTTGCAAGTGGTTCATCACTGGTAGCTTGCCCGTGGCCACAAGGCACCCAACAGCCAACATCCGAGGGGCATTAAACTTGGTTTTTGTTGTTGTCTGTCGACAGAAATTCGTGGGCGCCACGGATTCATGGACTGAAAGCTGCCCAACTCATACTCCTCAATTCAAACTTCTTCTGGTCCATTACTGGTTGCCGTCAGCGGGAGGTAATAGGATAAGAGAGACAGGAGATTGTCGTATGCATGCAAGCACATCACATAGACGACTCTTGTCACCCATGCCTACATTGTCGTAATGCTTGAGTGATCCCGTGCTCCTACAGTTCCAGTGTACAGAGAGAAAGATGGACACAGAAGAGTGAAAGGCACCAGAGGTCATGAAGTTGCGCGAAAAGGAAGGATTGGTCACCAAGTTGCGAAACGTCAATTATGGGTCACGAACTTGTGGAGTAGGCAATCTTTGGTCATTCCGTCATGACGGACGTTAATTTGGTGACGTGGCAGTCTGTTTTTTGCAAAAAAAAAACTTCAAATTTTGTGTCATCCAATTGCTAGGTCCTTTTGATTTATTTTTTCCTCTTCTAGCATCGGCGACGACCCGTTCGCCCGCGACGCCGACGGCCGCTACCTCTTCGACACGGCGGACAACGACGAGCCGCGCGAGGACGGGACCTCGCAGCCAGCGCCGAAGCGCCCCCGCCGCGCCCGTGCGAGCGAGGACGTCGCCGCGGAACGGAGGGGCAAGCGCGTCATCCATCCCGGCGACGGCCGCTACTTCTACACCACGGAGGGGACGCGCGACCAGGAATATTCGTCGGAGGAGGAGGCGAGCAGCCTCCGCCGAAGCGCACCCGCCGCGACGCCCGGGCCCGTGCGTGCGAGCACGCCGCCGCGGAAGAACGGAGGGCGAAGCGCGTCACCCATCCCAACGACGGCCGCTACTTCTACGCCACGGAGGGGGCGCGCGACCAGGAAGATTCGTCGGAGGAGGGGACGGCGCAGCATTTGCAAAGCGCACCCGCCGCGACGCCCGGGCCCGTGCGTGCGAGCACGCCGCCGCGGAACGGAGGGCGGGGCGCGTCGTCCACCACGGCGACGCCTGCTACGTCTCCGCCACTGCCGGGGCGCGCGACCAGGACGCCGTCGGAGGCGGAGGCCCGCTTGGAGAAATTCCCCTCTGCCCGTTCTTTCTTTCTTGTTTTTTTCAATTCGATTAAGCAAGAAATTCCCCTTTGCCCGTGCTGCCAGAAACGGAGGAGGCGGGCATCGCCGGCCGGCCGGTGGGTGGGTGGGGGAACCCTTCTCGCTCGCGCCGTCTCCTTCTCGCCCGTGCTGCCAGAGACGGAGGGACCTAGCAATTGGAACGGGCCCTCGCTCGCACGGGCGCGGCGGAGGCGCTTCGGCGCTGGCTGCGAGGTCCCGTCCTCGCGCGGCTCATCGTCGTCCGCCGTGTCGAAGAGGTAGCGGTCGTCGGCGTCGCGGGCGAACGGGTCGTCGCCGATGCTAGAAGAGGAAAAAATAAATCAAAAGGACCTAGCAATTGGATGACACAAAATTTGAAGGTTTTTTTGCAAAAAACAGACTGCCACGTCACCAAATTAACGTCTGTCATGACGGAATGGCCAAAGATTGCCTACTCCACAAGTTCGTGACCCATAATTGACGTTTCGCAACTTATTGACCAATCCTTCCTTTTCGCGCAACTTCGTGACCTCTGGTGCCTTTCACTCGACACAGAATATCATAGGAAGATATTATTATGCAGACGATAAAAGAAACGACACCAAGAATCCAAGATGATGTGGATGGCATGGAATGGCTCGGAAGAGACCATGCATTTTCACCGGCCTAGTGCAAGGACTATGAAGAAAATTTGCTTAAGCCCACTAATTCTAACTAATTACCAAATAATATTTGATGTTTCGCTTAGCGTGAGATAAAGATTTAGAAACTTATAATTTTCTAGCAATCGAGCAAGGCTACCAAACAACACAAGGTCAAAATCATCAAAGAACTTGTTCACTTTTTCTGATAAAGGGAACATATTGATATCAAAGATAGTAATTACACTCAGACTCCGCACCAACATAAGTCAAGAACTAGTCAAAAAAAATGTTCATTGCAACATTACTGTAAGGTATAGCAAGCACCGAGTTCACTACAAACTTGAGATTACCCTCTAATATAATTTCAACATAATACAACATGCAGTTCAAAAAACAGAATAGATCACGCTTTACTGCAAATCACATGTGTAAGATCACACTTTACTGCATATCACATGTGTATCCGTCACTGGGTCTCCTTTTCAGGGACCAGGGATTAGACTTTGTGCGGAATTGTTTTCCACCGCATGGCAGATCCGGTGGAATTCTATTCGGAATTAACATGGCCACTCTGGTAGTATTTAAGATCGACGTTGTGGCCTTTTGTGGGAAGTTCTGCACACGGTCTAAAGGTGATGGATTTGAGTGTGTTTGCTGTTTGTTTATGGTGCATAACATCCTTAACTCATGAAATATATTTTCATACTTCTTTTATTTCACATTGTAAATGTTTATATTTTGTTACATGGTGAAACATTTATATGTTTGACTATTTAAAAATTAATACACCTTATATTTTGAAACGAATGAACATGATTATACTCTGATCCATTTTATTGTCTACAAAGTAATTAAGACGCTGACAAGATGATTAGTTGACTGCATTTACGACCGCCATCATAATCGGGCGCTTCTCTATCAACTTGGATGTGGCGAAAATAATCTTGTTGACTTCTACATGTCGGCAAGAAAAAGAAACAAAAGAGCAGGAAACTACTCAATACTACCACAAGTATCTCGAGCAAGACAAAATTTCAAGCAGCCATGTCGGTTGGATGATATTTGGTGAACCTGCTGCTAGAGTGCTTGTGCAATCTACCATAGACAAGTACCAGCTAACTAGAAATATGATGCATGCATGAGCTGTGGATTATGGAGTACATGAGGTGTACTAGTCACTAGATAAACTATAAGTGGGTGTGAGAAACCAAGCTACGAGCCAGTGACGTGGCTAAAGGACGGTCAGGGTGATTCATGGACCTGATTTTTTCCCATAGCCAATATATATCATAGGAACATAGTTTACCTCCGTATTAATAATATAAGGCTCTCACCTACTTTCTACACACATGTATCTAGACATGTTTTAGTGTAAGATTAGAATAAAATTGTGTGCATAGTTGTTTTCGTGGACCATCCTAGACCATTGGGTTTGGATACGCCACCACTGTGAGATGTAATCGGAATGAACCTGTACTTTGAACTGCCCCTATGTGGCAAAGTCGGTTCTAAAAGGGCATAACTAGTTCCCTGAATAATTAATAATGTTGTGAGGCCTCCATTTGACGTCACGGTGAGTGCATACACATATCAGGAATGTGCAGCTACCTCGACGGCTTTTGGCCGTCGGCATAGCTCAGATTGCCGTCGGCGTAGCTTCCTCGGCCTAACAGGGACTCGGCACAACCTCTAATGCCATCGGCGTAGGCCTAGGCCTAGGCCATAATTTTTTTCGAAAATTTCAAAAGAATTGAATTGTTTAACCGGTTAATTGCACTAGATACATATTTATCTTCATTTCTTCTGAGCATACTTAATTTCAGTTTAGATCGCTCACTTCTAATAACACTTTCCGATCGGTCACCCATCCTCAGACTACTCCAGCTCTAGCACGCTTAACTTCTTAGTTCCTTTCCTATGATCTACCTAGAAAGAACTCATACTTTGTTGATAATAGTATCCTACCAATCCTATTAACCCTCGGACCATGATGTCACACACCTTTATTTTTAAATCCAAACAATTATTTAAGTAAACAAAAATGAATAAGTACTAATAATCTTGAATTCAAATAACAATAAAATGAATTTTAATTCATTTTTTGCCTTTTTCCATTTAATATTGAATAATTCATATCTACAAATCCGTAAATCAGAATTCGACAAATAATATGTCTAAATCATTCAGAAAAATAAGAGGAATCCAAATATGACATCCATATCATCTTTTTCATCATGTATAGGGTCACCCCAGGAAAGTTAGGTGTCGAAAGTAGGGTTTCTGGGGGAAACATGCCAAACTTGGGCACAAATGATCAAACCATGTAGGAATGGGAAAATATTTGGCATAGTGGAGCACAATGGCATTACAAACAAACATAGCCCTGGGTTTGGGGTGTTGGGTGTGTGGTATAGGGTCACCCCCAGGAAAATTAGGTGTTGAAACTACGGTTTCCGGGGGAAACATGCCAAACTTGGGCACCAAATGATCAAACCATGTTGGAATGGGCCAATATTTGGCAGAATGGAGCACAATGGCATTGCAAACAAACATATACCTGAGTTTGAGGTGTTGGGTGTGTGGTATAGGGCCACCCCCAGGAAAGTTATGTGTCGAAACTAGGGTTTCTGGGGGAAACATGCCAAACTTGGGCACCAAATGATCAAACCATGTTGGAATGGGCAAATATTTGGCACAACGGAGTACAATGGCATTGCAAACAAACATAGCCCTGGGTTTGGGTGTTGGGTGTGTGGTATAGGGTCACCCCAGGAAAGTTAGGTGTCGAAACTAGGGTTTCTGGGGGAAACATGCCAAACTTGGGCACCAAATAATCAAACCATGTTGGAATGTGTATGATGATGTAGATTTCATTCTCCCCTTTGAAACGAGCTAAAGAATATCAAAATCCGAATTCAAATGCAAAAATTATGATCAAAACGGTAAGTAGCATAGATCAAAACAGAGCTATGCCGAGGGCAATGTCGTCGACATAGATCAAAAGATAGCGATGCCGAGGGCAATGCCATCGGCATAGCTCAAAATGAAGAGTTTAGAAAATGCTATGTCGAGTTCTTTTTCTACACCGATGGCCTGGAGAGGCCTACGCCGAGGGCTTTTTCTACGCCGAGGGTGGCCGTCTGCCTAGCCAGGCTACGCCGACAGCCGTTTCTACATCGAGGGCCAAGTCGACGGGCTGGCCTGTTCAGATTCTACGCCGACAGCCCCGACAAAAAAGCCGTCGGCGTAGAATATGGCCGTCGGCGCAGCGCGCCATTCCTGCAGTGTATTAGGATGAGTCCAACGGGGCGACCCAAACGGACGCGCGTTTGGTCCGCGTTTTGTCCGTTTGGGTCGTGGAACGGACGCGCGTCCGGCCCAAGTCCGCCCCTTTCTGGCCAGTGCGCCCAACGGGGCCGACGCATTGAGTTTGGCCGGCCTTTTTTTCCAAACATTTTTCTTAATAATAAATGACCTAATACATAATACATAATAAAATTATCAAGGGCTTCTCCTCTTCAATCGCCGGCGCCTCGCCGTGGTCACGGAGACCAGGGCCGGCATTAAACCTTAGAACTACACTAAAAAACATAAAAAAAAATTAATAACCGACCACCGGCCGGCAAGGGGGAAGATCAAAGAGGGGCTCCGGTCTTGAGGAACGTCCAGCCGCAAGCCTGTTTGGCCACGGACTTGCTGGCTCTTCCTTCGTCATGGCCATGGCCAGCCGCGGACTAGCTGGCTCCTCCTCCTCGATCCTTTCGTAGCTACGAAACACGTAGCGGCGCCGGCTTCATTGCAAAATTGGCCGCGCATAGGCGGCCTTGTCGGCGGGGATATGGCATCAGTTGGAGCTGCCTGGTCCGTTGACGGCCGCCTTGGCCTCGCGGTGCCGTTTGCGGCGCGCCGCACGCGCCGCGGTCTCTATGGCGCGGCGAGCTTACACTGTCTCGGCCTCCTGTGCAGCGTCGGCAATGGCGCGTGCGGCGGACATGAACGCGGCCGCCCTTTGCGCATTCAGCTGCATGTCGGCTGAGTTCGCCGCCTCCTCCTCGGAGCTGTGGACATTGCCACCCACGCCGATGGGAGGCTCGGGCGGCGCGCTGCCCGCCGCGACACCGGCGGCGTACTCTTCTGCGTCGTTGTCGATGGAGTCGGAGTACGCGGCCTCCACCGCCCTTCTCTCGTCGTCCGACAGCCGCGGCCGCGGCGGCTGCGGAATCATGCCGGGCTGGTCACCATCCGGCGGGAGAATCTGCCGCGATAGCGCCCGCGCGCGTTCATGCGCGCTCGCTCGACCTAGCCCACCAGATGCTGCGGCGGCGGCGGCGGCGGATCCATTCCGGTGCGTGGATCTGTGCTTGGAGGTGGTGGCCGCCATGGCTGGGAAGGAGAGCTAGGGTTTGTGCTTTAGGTTTTGGTCGGCCGGTGTCATTTGAAGAGCTCCACCGCCCACAGTTAATGGGGGTAGTTGGCCGCTCTAGCCGTTGTGTCTATGACACGCGGGACCTGGGCGGACACGGGGAGGACAGGCCAGCGCTCCGCGTGCGTCCGCGGCTGACGCAAACCTGGCCCAAATTTGGGTCACGAATGGGTCGCGTTGGACAGGAAAACGGACGTGCGGTCCGTTTGCGTCGCCTCGTTGGGCCGTGTTTTTGGCTCCCGCGGACCGGGACGGACGCACGCGGACTCGATGCGTCGACCAGTTGAAGTTATCCTTACTGAATATTCCACGTATTTTCCTAAGCTTGTTTGCTCTAGAGTGACATCTTGTGGTTCCTATCCGGCTTCTGTCATAAGCTTACCCTGTGTACTATTTTTATGTACGACAACTTGTAGCAATAAATGTACCATACAGTGCTAACCCTAGCCAGAAATGCACCGTACCCTCTACTTCAGTTTACTGGGGTACAGCTTAAGACAGAAATGCACTATACTCTGACAGGATGATTGGTACACTGCACTTACAAGCGCCATGATCTTTGTCGAGCGCCTCTCGGTCAAATTTTTTTTTTTTTTGATAGTAGTTCTTCCCAGCGAGCGATTAACAAGGATTACACAAACCCAGAACACACGCACGCTGAAGAACAGCGGAAGGAAACCCAGTATAACAGCAGAAGCTGGACCCTTGTCTGCTGAACCGCCGCAACACCCGCAAGCAGCCTCTTCGACGGAGCCGGAGAGGAAGCAGCCAGGCCACCGCCACACCCCGGAGAGAAAGCACCTCCACTCTTGTAGAAGGCTGCATGAGCCGTCCGCCGCAGGCGACGGAACCGAGCACGATGAACACGCACGGCCATGGCGCTCCTCCCCGCTGCCGCCCATCTTCCAAGAACCCTGCACTGAGCACAACCTTCACTTTGCCGGAGCCGTCGTCGAGAGACCAAGCACGCCACGAACATCCCCCTCGCCACCACGGCAGGCCAGGGCACGACGAAGCAAAGCCTTGAGAAACCAGAGCAAGCTGACCGAAGCACTCCTCCCCTCGCCACCACAGCCGGCCGGAGAAGGCAGAACAACGCTCAAAACGCCGACGAACACCTCCAAGAACCACTCGATGAAGCTCCTGTACAGGCGTAGGAGAAAGCCAGCACCTAGCACCAGCAACCCACCACACCACCCCCAGCACCCCCATGCCGTGGCCAGGAGAAGCCACAGCAAGACAAAGAAGGAGTCGAGGGACAAAACCTCCACCAGCCGGCCATCACCTCCGCCGCGACGACCGCCCTTGGAACACCAAGCCTCGCCAGATCCGCTGATCCGGGAGGACACCACGCCAGAAGCTCGCCGACGCCGCCCCGCAGAGCACCGCCGAGGTGGAGATCGAGCTCTCGCACTATTATTCCATGGCGCCGCCGCAGCTACCACCTCTCCAGCATCGCCGAGACACCCTACCCTACTAACTACAAGCCTCAGGCACAGATCCGGGGTCTCCCCACTCTCCCACCGCCGCAACGGCGGCCGGAGAGGAGGGAGACCACCGAATCGGCCGTCGGCGGAACGGTGGAGGTGGGGAAGCTCCCTTTCGCCTCGCTCTCAAACAGTAGCAGAGGAGGGGAAAGGCAGAGCGCTAACCAAGAGGCCCGCCTCTCGGTCAACTTGTTTCCGATAAATAATCCTATCGATCTTGCCAAAATGCCTATTGATCTCGACATTTTGGCAAGATCGAAAGCTACTTCATATCGCCGGAAATATCATTATCACGAGACAAAATACCAAGCAATCATGCATGTGGGATGGTATTTAGTCAGCCAACTAGCTAGTGTTCACATGTCAGTACTAGCTAGAAAGAAGCTGATGCAGTTTCTCTTGTGAGCCGTGGGGATGAAATACGTGAGGTGTACCTATTAAGTGTGGACAAATCGAACCCGAGGTCCAGAGAGCAATCTAATTTTAAAAAAATCAAAACTTATCTTTTGAAGTTTTAAAAAAAATCCAAAACACAATTTTGTGCGTGGACAATGTTGTATTTCACGGACGTGAAATCTCAACTAGAAATATCTTGTAATTTGGAATACACAAAAATGACAAGATCTGATATTTGAAAGGAGCGAACTCTGTGAAATTTCAACTCTCTCACATGTCAGATTTTGTTATTATTGTGTAGCGCAGAATATTTTTTTTAGAAACCGGTAGCGCAGAATATGAATTATTTTTAATTGAGATTTAGCGCATTGGTAGAATGTATCACCGTCTATATCCACGATTTTTCAGATTTTTTATAAAACTTCAAAATATGAATTTTGAAATTTTCATAATAAATTGATCCCTGGACGTTTCATTTGTGGTTTCCGTACCTACTAGTCGCTAGACAAGGTATATGTTACTACTTCCATGTATTTGCCTCTTTCAAACTGTCCAATGTAATTAAGTCGGCTCTAGAAGAGAATGCCTAGTTCTTTATGACAAACCAACCGATGTTGTGACTTGTGAGGCCTCTATACACCATATATAGGTCCTAAATGCATTTTCAAATCTCACAAAAAATCCACGTTATTAGAAGAACACATGATTTCAAAATCTCCCCAAACAGAATCCAATTATCATTTCAGTTTTAGCAATATGCATATTCCGATAATTTCAGTGGCATCAAAATTTATTTTTCGCTAGCCAAAAAGGTCATTTCAAATTTATTAGAAGAATATGAATTTATTTTTCTGTAATCAAAAAGTTCATTAATAAAAATACTCAACAGTTTTACTTTTACAGCAATATTTTGACACTTAAAATTTAAATTTCAGCAAATATATCAATGTAATTAATTAAAATAAAAATCACATGTCAGTAAACACTTTTCACTCATTCCACAAACACATATGATAGTCATTTCAATTTTAACACATTTAGATTATGATAATTTCATTTGCATCAATTCACATTTTGAATTCAACTCCGCGACATGTTTCAGTTTCACAACATATTTGGATGACTACAATGTGTTCGAGTCCCACATCCAGTTCATAACACATGATACACTAAGATATGTGTGAGGACCCCGGATTAATTATCCGAGATACTCGTTATGTTTCCTGCAACAGTCCCATGATCAGTGTGCTGTTGCACATAACTTGAGTTGGTATCACAGAACACCCACAAATACCGAATAAATATACTTACGTGCTTGAAGTGATCAGCTTCAACAAGGCACTTGCAGCGGAATCACCAAATCAACGTGGAGCCCAAGTCATTCGCCTTAACCCTACAGGCAGCTGACTGGGAAGCGCCCTAGTTCGCAAAGACGCCAGTGAACTCCTCTTCTTCGAACTGCTTCTTCTTCCAAAATCTGGCTAAGACAATAGCCAGGGACGAAACCAATATGAGTACATTTGATTGTACTCGCAAACTACCCCAACTTGAGCATGCACTAGTTTTGATAATCTTTCAATAATACCTTTATTTTTAGAGCAAAACATCTCTAAACCGTTATTGAAAAGGGAAGAGTAGATCTTTTAATCTTGTTGAAGACAAAACATTTTGGAAAGTAATTTCTCAATACCGGGGTTAGAAACAACCCTTTTTGGAAAGTAGTTTTCTCACTATTTTTGGTTGAAAAAGGTAAGAAGTCTTTTTAAACCTTTTTCTCGAAAATATACCCTTTATTTAAAAAGGTAAGAATTCTCTTTTAAAACTTTTTCCTCGAAAATCACCGTCTTGTCCTCAGCCCCATCCTGGTCACTTATTTTCCAGCAACATCATACCACCCCCTCGGTATAGTTGCCTAAAACAATCTTCACTTCATTTTCCTTTCAAACTCAAAACTTTGTAAAACTTGCACATGGTCTTAAGACAGCCTCCCAACTGTCCATATCCGAGGACTCGGCTATTCGAATAGTTTTACCCTCTGCAGAGGTAGTACGCTTTTCCCACACCCATCCGGTCACTCATCGTGTCAGCCACGTCCCGCCATACCAGAGGTATGCGAAGTTGAGTTCCCGGCCATAGCCTGTCCTTTGCTCATGCTAGTATAGGACCCTGCCGCTACGACACTTTCCACCGACACTCAAATCCTCAGAAACTAAGTGTGGGGACTCGTAGTTCTGCCCGGCGGACCCAAGGGAGCCCTTCAATCCTCTTCCTCCGACACGCTCATACCGGCTTCCGGTAGACTACAATGAAGAGGACCCAGGTCAGGGGGTAGGTCCTCAGACCATCCCCTCATGGAACGAGGTCATCCTCGTTATTGAGGCATCCAGTACTAACACGAGCAAATTATATGACTACGCCCTTGCCATATGGGGTAAATGTGGTCGCACAGGTTATCGGCTGGTAGTCATGTACAGACACAATGTGCATTTTTCATAAACACACAACTTTTCTCTTTCATACCGACATCGGCATACCATAATCATCCAAGGGTTTCCAAAGGAGTTTTGAATAAACAAAGTTTTTCCCATCCTATAGTTTTATTTAAACAAGATATTCTACATAGAGTGGCAAAATAGTTTTTCATAAACTTTTGAAAAGGTTTTCACAATCATTTCCAATTTTCATAGCAAAATACTTTTAACCAAAACTTGGGTGGTTCGTAATCCCACCAAAAGGATTTTCAAAGAAGGCTTTGGAGTAAAACAAATTCATTTCGAAAACACTGTATACCACTGACACCTCTATATCGGGTGCCTTAATAATATACTTGTATTTTGGAAAAAAGGTTTTTCAAAATCATAGCTTTCGTGGTAAACACCACATAAATTATTTATGCTATTTATAGTAAAACAGGTAAATCAAATTAGATGTATCTAGGTGCAAGCTCAGTGAAGTAGCTTGCCTGGCTTCAGCATAACGTCCTTGGTCTTCTTCTCACTGATTAAAGAATTAAACTCCGATGCTCCTCCAATAAATCCTCTCCACGGACTACTCCGGTATCGGTATTATCTAGCGTCGCAACAGGGAATAACAACATTCAATAAACCAAACAAAACCACAAGTGTTGCACAAACAATTAATAACCACAAGCATCAACTAATTATTCAAGCAACCAATTAGGGTCTACACTCGTAAGGGTCTTTTACAACTCAGGGGTCTAACACTTCGACACAAGCTAGGCCAAGCAATAGGTAGCAAAAGGGATGACATGCTACAACATCAGCAGCTAGGAAATGCTACTGATATTTCAACATCAATTTTGAAATTCATGCACACAAACGATTCTATTAGCACACAACTCCTGAGAGTTAGGAATTCCTAGGAAATACCCATACTAGGGATATTGTTCCCCAATAAAATCTAGCAACACTAATTTCTTCCTAGCAAGTGATCCAACCAGTAGCAAGATGGCATGCTACTGATGATCTAGCAAGGCTAACTAAAATCTCAACACACTAAAGAACTTCTACTAGAATAAATCCTATTAACTAGGAGCATCTATAAAAACCCTACCCTAGTACTATTAACACATGCAATACTAACTTTTTCCAAAGTGCTAAGACACAGAGCTAACACACTCCTAATAACTAGTATCACACTTATACATGCTAGAAAATATAAAAGGGACACTAGCACACCCTATATAGTTGGATAAAACTATAAACAATAAAGGACAGAAAAGCATACCACCTAGTTAATTACACCTAAAATAATCTATAGCTCTAAAAATCACACCAAGCTAGGATTAGGTACTCCTAATCATACAGAAGCTCACACAAGTGGATTCACTCCAAAAATCATCACCAAATAATTTACAAAAAACCCTAAATGGCTCTCTGGTCAAATACCAAAGTGGGTGCCATTTTGTTTAGGAAGGTCATTTGCATGAGAGGCCAATTTCTACTGCTAGGTATCACTCAGATCTTTCCAAAACAGTTGAGTGTGCATCAATAGCTATCATAGATAAATAGCTATTGAGTTTTTGGTGAAAAGCAGCAGTTCTGGCTCACATTTAATTTCTCAAAAACTATTTATCCAAAAGTGTTTCTACCACTTGGATCTGGCTAGGAATAGGCTAAGGTACCTCCCTAATTTTTGGTTTGGTCAACAAGGCACTCAAACTAATTTAAAACGATTTAAACTAGGAGTCCAGAAACAGTTGTAGAAGCAAAAGAATATTCAACCTGAAAAAAAAAGAGGGATGGGCTGGATCTGCCGGATTTGGGCCGTGCCGTGCGGAGGGAAATCCAGCTCGCGGCCCACGAGCATGAACGAAGCGGTACGGGCCGCTTCCTTCTTCCTCAACGTGAGCAGAGCGTGGACGCGGCGCTGCCGGAGCGCGGCGAGGATGGTTACGGCGGCTCCGACGACCTGAGAAGGAATTGCGATGTCTGAGAGAGAGAACACAGCAAGGGGAGCACGTGTGCACGAAAATGGCGAAGGAAAGTGGCCTGTGCCCACCGCGAGCTTGCTCGCACGTCCGCGGCCGGAGAAGAAGATGATCGAGACGGCGACGGCGATCCCGGTGTCCCTCAGCGATTCCTTGCGCAGAGAGGGGAAGTGGGGCACGGCGAAGGTACTGGCAGGCTTGGATTGGAACGGGGAGGTCTGAATCATCGGCGATGCGCGTAGGCGGCGGCGGCCGTGGTTTGTGTTCGTGGGAGAAAAATCAGAGGGAGGGAGTGGGGGAATGAGTGAGGGAGTGAGGGAGTGAGGAGGGCGTGGCGTACTACTTATCGTCTCACGGATCCGCGCAGAGGAGAGGGGTCCAGCGATGTCGACATTGCGCGGGGAGCGCACGGCGTCGACGGTGTGCGCCACACGGCGTCCGTGCCGTGTCGCGTTGCTGCAGCAGGGGTGATGGGGGACAAGGGAGAGCAGAGGGGGGGGTGGCGTGGAGTGGCCTGATCTTCTCCAGGGCGAGGTCTGCGTCAGGGGGAGGCAGGGAGAGCACGGCGACGAGGTGAACACGGCGACGCGGGCACGGCAGCGTGCGGGAGGAGCCACTGCTGTCCCCGGTGCGAAGCTGATGTGAGGGGAGAGGGCAGAGGAGCCAGAGGCCAGCTGGGCGAGGGAGAGGTGCACGGCGAGCGGCGACCACGGCATCGCCGGCGTGGGGAGCACGGCGCCGTGCCGGCCAGCGTGCGGCCACAGAGGTCAACGGAATTTTTGCACAACGCCCCCTGAACCTTTCTCTCCTCTCACGGATAGGTCCTCGTCTAAAAGAAAACCTTTATTTCTATTTTGAAACCAGTAGGGTTTCCAGAATTTTATTGAGGGGTTTAAACGTTTTACAAAAATCAGAGAAAATTCATGTAGCCTCCCCTACATATGAGGAAGCTCCACAAAAATTGGTTTTACAAAATAAAATGTTTTGCTCCATTTTTGTTCATAGGGTTTAAATAAACTATTTTTGGAAATTAAAGATTTGAGACTCCTTTAATATTTAAAACCAGAGATAAAATAGTTTGTAGAACCTTTGGAGCTTTCTTGACAAATAAGGTAGCTTCAAAATACTTTATCTTTTCATAAATAAAACATTTGTTTTGGAGGAAAATAGAGGAATTGGGAGGGAAATTATTTATGAAGATCATTTTAACTCATGACCTTCATTTCCTTTAAAAGATAGAAGGGTTTTGTTTTAAAGTCACAAGTAGGTTTACTAGAGGAGGGAGTGATATGAATTGGAGAGAATTATCATTTCACCTCCTTCTCTAGAATTTTGATAAAGAAAGTATATTGGTTTTCATAAAATAGAGGAATAGATAAAGAGGGAGGGTTATTGAAACCATCTCCCTAAATTTTAGGATTTTAACTTGGGGTGCCTAATTGTAGAGGATTTATTCCTCTTCAAGTCACCCTCCAAGTTTGGTGGCCAAGGGTGTCCTAAAGTGGTAACAACTCCACTGAGGAATCATCCTCACAAGAAGATCACACACACAGCAAAATCACAGCAATAGCAACAGCACCAAAATACCAATCAACACAACAATATCCACAATTCAATCAAGCCACACACTTCAAACTACAAGAATAAATCACACACCTTTTTTCCATAACTAACAATACTATTTTATAAAAGTGGCCACACCCAATCATGACAAGATGTTGTTTAAGGGATATATCAACCCATAACTTAATAGTTTCCAAAATGGTTTGATAAAGGGAAAATATGTGAGGTGATATATTCCCCACTAGTATTTCTTTTGAAAATACTTTCACTGTCTCAAATTAAAGAGTATTTTGTTTGTTGCTAAAACCAAATCATTTGTTGAAATAAACTTTTGGCCAACATAAGAATGGGAAAGACATATAGAATAAATTCTTGTCATAACATGGTCACCAGTGTTGTAAATATATTTTTACCTAGGTGGATGTCTGGAGTTGGCATCTACTAGTCAAACAATCACAAACAACAAGTTACACAAGATCAACAGAACAAATTAAAGGAAAACACAATCACTTGTGAAATAATTCAAAAAGTTTTTGTTGGTTCTGAAATTTGGGTCTTGTTTACCCTTGTTATAAATTTGGGATGTTACAATATGACTATAATCAGGATTCGCCTCCGAATTTGTCAAGGACCCTACTCGTCCCCCGCGTCGTTCTTGCTGGGGCAACACGGTCGGAACCCTAACCCCGCCGCCACAGCCACCACCTCCTCCACCAAGCTTCCGCACTGCCGCCGGCGAGAGCCACCGGGCAAAGCCCGCGAGGCGGCAGCGGAATTCACAAAACGTCGACTGGCGCTCTGAAGCTCCCCCAAAGCCCTCGGTGCTCTGAAGCTCTCCCACCACACGTTGTCCCGCCAGTCTGCCCGGTCGTCCTCATCTCCCCCGCCGGCCGCCCCTCCGGCGGGGATCTGCCATCGGACCTCCTCCGTACAGATCTGCCGCCAGGTGCGTCGCCACGCCTCCCCTGTCGCCCCCCGTGTGGATCCGTCGCAGCTGACCTCCTGGTCGCCGCTCCTCCGGTGCGGTCTTCTTGGTCGCTACGGCCCGGGTGCTGGGCATCGTGGAGGTGCCCTTATCCCCCTCGTGGCCGGCTGCTCCCCTCCTCATCTCCCTGGTCCGGTCAAGGCCAGTGTCAACAACTAGAGTGGACTGTGGATGATGTGTGATCTGCTTCGGGTGAAAGCCCTTTGTCGGTCCTGGCCGGTGCCGATAATGGCGACGCTGATGGGCGCCGTCTTCCTCTTAGGAGGCGTTGTCGGGAACTCTCTGCATTCCACACATCCCTTGTGAGCCCCAGGCGAAAGCCTAGATCAAGTTTCTGGATCGGACGTCGGTGGCGTCTGTGATGTCGCTACCCCCTCTAGGGCGATGTCTTGGTGCGCCAAGTCCATGTTGTTTGATGTCTCGGTGCAGCCAACGCCGCTCTCTGTCAAGGTCTGCAGATTTCTCTTGAAGATCGACCAAGTTTTGGAGGTGTTCATATTGGTTAGCGAGCCTTTGATCCAACCGTGGATCATCTCGTTCCTGACGATGCCCCTCCCTCTCTTTGAGTGGTGTCGACGGGTGGCGACCAGACAACCAGTGGCCATGGCGCTTGCCGCGCTGGTTTTTTGAAAAAGAGATTTATTACATAAAAGGTTTAATCATTACACCCGGCCTCTACATAAGAATACACACAACCGAAATCCAGCAAAACAATAAGAAAAATGTAGCACTAGACGGATTACAATCATGAATAAGTAAAACGCCAATGCCAAAGAAGAACGCCAACGCCTATGGAGGACCAATCCGGTGATCAAGCGACCATCCGCGCTGGTTAGATAAAGATGAAAGCTGAATCCTGCTGGTGTCTCTGCTCGTCTACAGCATGGAGGAAAGCACATCCATCCTGCCGCCTATCCTATATTCCTATGTATGGTCCATTAGAGGTACATGACACATGAGTATATTCTGCAAAAGCAGTGCTCCGTGAGTCCGTGACACATGAGTCCATGGAGAACGTACTGGCTGGTATGCGCGCCTACTCCATATATGCCGCCCAGCCCATCAAATCACGTGTACGGCATGCGATTTGATATATTTTTCGTGGTTGCATATGCAGTATACGATCTATCCATCGCACTATGCCACCACACATAAGTCAGTGTCTAGCAATTGTCGGCATAGACCCCATACACCTTTTTTAAAGACGGTACAAACACATACGTTCACATACACGTCCACACAATCACCTTTATGAACGCACACACTCGCACCATATCCCTATGAGCACTTCCGAAAGACTGAGTCGGCGGCCAAGTCTTGAGAGTGACGAAGTCCCGTTCCTCTGTATTCAGCATCTCGTTCGTTCCCCTCAAATCTGTAGAGAAAATACTCATTCCCCTCCACGCTGATCCCAGATCCCTACGTGATTCATTCCTTCGTTGAGATATCACTTACGCTTCGCCGCCTCCACGGTTCCGACGCTTCAGCTCCCTCGGGGAAGACCTAGCCGTTGATACGATGGTGCTGCTCCGCCGCAACGTGTGCGACCTCATTGACGAGTTCGTCCGATGGCGCAACCCCTCTCAAACACTTGTAGGTGTGAGTTCTTACTAGATATGCGAATTGTGTGTACTGGGTAAAAAAAAAACTCTCCGTCATCTTAGATCCAAAATTGTAATACATGGATGCACATGGTCGATGTGAGCTGCGTGATTTTACCAAGCAACGAATCTGATAGTAATAGGCAGAATTTGACCTTGTATGCATCAACCGTATATACCAAGAACCAAGAAACACATCCATGGCATTGGCCTGTGTAGGACCAGATGGAAGAACGGGGAAAACGAGGGGAGTGCATGGAGAGCAGCGAGGCATATAATCACGCAGGGCAGGCAACGCGCAGCAAGGATGATAGCGATGTGCGAGATAGATTTCCAATCTCCCATCAGGAGAGCCGGAGGCGAGACGGTCGGGGCGCCGTCATCTCTATGGATCGGGGCGCCGTCATCTCTATGGATTCCGGCAGTCAGTTAGTCATTCGTTCTGTGGTCAAAAAAAAAAGTTAGTCATTCGTTCACACGAGGTCATAGAGAAGAAGAGATAAGCTAGGGGTTACTTACAAAACTAGCATGGTGGCCCTCGCAAATGCGAGGGCATCGCTTTTAGCTCTATATTATGTTCATGAACTAAAGTTTTGGTTTCATAGATACTAAAAAGAAAAAAAATCATAGGATTCAATAAATGTCCTACATATTATGCTAGATGAAATATCACCAACATAGAACCTTTTAACTTATGGAAGAGGGGTTTTTAACTTATGGAATGGGGGGGTATTCTGACATTTACCCAAAAAACAATGTCACATATTCTAAAATGTCATTTACTTTTAACCGTATGAAGTGCTCTGTTCCTGTCCTCCCCTATTTTTCATAGTAATTCCTCGTTGAAACATACTTTTTAAGACATGTAACAATGAATACATCGACTTGATGGCATATAGCTTCACATAACATAATAAAGTTAAGAATAGAATACCTGGATGGTTCATAGTTTTAGCATTTAATCGGTAACCAATTTATTTCAAGCCATTTCACATATAATATTTTTAATTGCACCGTGAAACTATAACCAAGAGGTTATTATTGCTCCTTGCAGCATACTACTAATACTACCCTATAGTTAAGGTTGATTATTTTATTCACATGTTATACTGCTCTCCCTACTAAAGCCACTCTTGAACCTATTAATTATATGCTCTCGCTCACTTGTATTTATCGTGTCATGAAACAACACTGTTTTTGCATCTTCATTAGTCATATTTTTGTATACATATTTGCGAATTCCAGTGATGTCTCCTATTAAATTCTATAAATAAGAAACCAAATAAATTTCCTACAAAAATCAAAATGAATTTAAAAATAGTGTACTTAATCACAACATAGGAAAAGACCATATGAACTCATTAGGCATGATTATTTTTCAAAAGGTTATACTCAAAGCAAATTTTTATTTCTAGTTGAGTGTTACTGATAGAAATATTTTCTTAAAGTTATAGTCCTCAAAAGTAAAACTCCTTCGTCTATTCGGAATTTCCAAGAAGTAATATTTTATCATGAGTCCCGAATTATTTAAAAAAAAAGGTAGGAGATCATTTATGATAGAAAACCAAATATTATCGCTACTTCAAACTACACATCATTGGATGATGGTTTATATAACGTTAATGTATACTAATGCAATCTTTCGGTCGTGATGAGTTTAAATTATACTATTACACTTTATACACTTTAGGAAGGTCTATCGATTGATACAATTATCGTGATCGATGGACCCTTGTTATCTTAAGTAGGACTATCAAATATGAATTGACTTGTGAATTGCTCAAACACATTTATGATGATGTGTTTGTTTTGATCTTGTGTATGAATAGTTATGGACATTGTTTTTTCTGGTCTACTAACAAAAGGAGAATGTGCTACAATGATGACCACATGTTTTGATTTTCTGAGAAATTATGGCATATCTATCTTTCTCTACCATGTGCTCGTCTACCATACTTTGATTTTAACGTAGACTTCCTATTGTGATATATAAATTTAAATTATGGTGATGGATTAAAAAGTAGCTACCTCTTTAACATCACAATTCCCTCGAACCTGGTCTTTTAGTTTTCCATTTCAACAAAAAGATTTTTTTTAATCTTTACCAATCTCTATCACCCTAACAACAGATAGAGACTCTGATAGGTGAGAGAGGGCAATTATCAATCCCTATGTGTATTTTAGGTATGTGTGTCCTTCATGATAGTGTACGTCTTAGGGTTGAAATTGTGCCATATGGAATAAAAAATTATTGGTTTCGCCTAATTCTTTGTTTTTTATGCATCAATGCTTATCAGACATTGGTGCATGGAACCGATGGTCCCCTAATAAATATCATAAGTGTATCTTAGGTATATTATGTTAGTTCTTCACGACAATGTCTTGGGGTTGAGATGGTGCAATGATAAAAGCATATTGACTCCGCGTAATTCTTTGTGCTTTGCTATGGTAAATGCTTCAGGTAGTGGTTCATGAAACCGATGGTCGTGGCTTGTCTTTTTTACTTTTTTAGTATAATGAAACCTCGGGCTATGCGTCGTATGTGTACAATTAAAGAGGATTACTCTTGAATATGAACGTTGATAGCGAGCCAATAGTGGTAATTCATTTTAATCTCGATGCTTCTCGACTCAAGTCATGAATGGACGATGTAGTGTAAGAAGTTTGTGTACATATATGGTGATACCGTGCTAGTGTGCGCGCGAGTATATCTACATCATACTCAACGTTTCTAAAATTTGCACTCCCTCAGTCTGAAATATATGGCGCGTTTTTTTGAACGATCCTTGATGCACGACTTTGACCAATAAAATCGTTGCATTCATCTTTCAATTTGTTTTCCATTTTATATATCATTTATAGTATTTTTGGACATACTGCAAGTACATATAATAGTCCAAACTGTAACTTGTTGACCAACCAAAATAAAGGACGTGATATATTTGTAATGGAGGGTGTCGTTATTCTGTGATTAACATTTTATTCTCAACCATGCATACATAGAAATATATGCGAGTATGCAACGTTTATATAGAGTAACATAGTTTTCCTTTTTTTCCTAAACGGCACCAGTTTTGGTTGGCCGTTACGTTTTAAAATTCTGAAGAAGAAAAAAAACGAAGAGCCTTGCCTTGATAAGGTAGAGGAAGTTAGAGAGAACTCTTAGCCCAAAAGCAAAAAACGATCGTGAGGTGGGCAAGCCCCGGCCGGCCGGCAGGAGTACGATCTGTTTTTTGTTGCTAAGCTTTTACGTGGTTGTTGTAAAAAAAACTGTTACGTGCCAACTGAACTTAGAATTGTGTTGGAAAATAATTAAATTGTTACGTGGTCATTGAAACTTCATTAAATCTTGGCCACATATTTTAGATCTAACTATTAAAATTAATTTAGATGATGTGGCTAAACGTGGTGTCTCGAAAAACTCTCTCATTTTGCTTTTAGTATATAATAGATAGATGGCTGTTAAGTGGCCGGTGGACATCCACCTCGCATCTGGACAGTTCACTTGAGATCTAACTTTGCAGGTTTGTAAGGAGGTTTTCACCCGATACGTTGCCATTTTCCTAAGCTTGTTTCTATAGAGTGACATCTTGTGCTTCCTATCGGGCTTGTACCCTGTGTACTATTTTTATGTACGACAACTTGTAGCAATAAATGTACCATACAGTGCTAATCCTAGCCCGAAATGCACTGTACCCTCTACTTCAGTTTACCGGGGTACAGCTTAAGTCAGAAAATGCACTATACTCTGACAGGATGATTGGTACACTGCACTTACAGTCTTACATGCGCCATGATCTTTGTCGAGCGCCTCTCGGTCAACTTGTTTCTGACAAATCTAATCCTATTGATCTCGACATTTTGGCAAGAACGAAAGCTACTTGATATCGCCGGAAATATCATTATCACGAGACAAAAAACCAAGCAACATTCATGTGGGATGGTATTTAGTCAGCCAAACAGCTAGTGTTCACAAGTCAGTACTAGTAGCTAGAAAGAAGCTGAAGTTTCTCTTGTGAGCTGTGGAGATGAAATACGTGAGGTGTACCTATTAATCCCTCTGTTTACAATTACTTTGTGTTATGCGTTTAGTCAAATTCAAACTTTGTAAAGTTTGACCAAATATATAGGAGAAAATATAAACATCTACAACAAAATTTTAAATTATTAGAATCTTCATAAGATATATTTTCATACTATATATACTTAATACTATAGATGTTGTTATTTTTTCATATATACTTGGTCAATCTTTAAAAAGTTTGACTTTGAAAAAACCCAGAACACGAAGTAAATAAAAACGGAGGAAGTAAGTGCGGACAAATGGAACCCAAGGTCCACAGAGCAATTTATTTTGAAAAAAACGACAATTCTATTTTGAAGTTTCAAAATTCCAAAAAAACAACTTTGTACGTAGACAATGTTTTATTTCACCAACATGTAAGATCTCAACTAAAAATATCTTATATTTTGGATTGCGCAAGAATGGCAAAGTCTTACAACTGAACGTAGCGAACAGTATGAAAATTCAACTATCCCAAATATGTCAGATTTTGTTATTTTCGTGTAGCGCGGAATATGAATTATTTTGAGTTGAGATTTGGCTTCTTGGTAGAATACATCATTTTCTATGTCCTGCATTTTTCAGACTTTTTAAAGTTTGAAATATGAATTTCAAAATAAAGTGCTCCCCGGACGTTTCATTTGTGGTTTCCGTACCTACTAGTCACTAGATAAGGCATAAGTTACTACTTCCATGTATTTGCCTCTTTCGAACTGTTCAATGTAATTAAGTCGTCTCTAGAAGAGCATGCCTAGTTCCTTGTGACAATCAACCCAATGCTGTGACTTGTGAGGCCTCCATACACCATAGGTCCTAAACGCATTTTTCAAATCTCACAAAAAGTCCACGTTATTAGAAGAACACATGATTTCAAAATCTCCCAAAACAGAATCCAATTATCATTTCAGTTTTAGCTAAATGCATATTCCGATAATTTCAGTGGCATCAAAATTTATTCTTCAGTAGCCCAAAAACTGATTTCAAATTTCTGTAATCAAAATCCAAGGTCATTCATAAAAATACTTAACAGTTATATTTTTACAACAATATTTTGACACTTAAAATTTAAATTTCAGCAAAAAAAAATATCAGTGTAACTAATTAAAAGAAATTCATATTTCAGTAACCACTTTTCACTCATTCCACAAAACACATATATAGTGATAACCCACAAGTATAGGGGATCGCAACAGTCTTCGAGGGAAGTAAAACCCAAATTTATTGATTCGACACAAGGGGAGACAAAGAATACTTATAAGCCTTAACAGCGGAGTTGTCAATTCAGCTGCACCTGGAAAAACACTAGTAACAAACATGATGTGAAAGCAGCAGTAATATGAGAGCAATAGTAACAGTAGCACAGAGACAATGACACCAGAAAATAGTTGCTTGTGTGGAGTTGACGGGAAAGCAATGATGATGACAGATGGACCGGGGTTCCCAGCTATCTACACTAGTGGTAACTCTCCAATAACAAGTGTTGGGTGAACAAATTACAGTTGGGCAATTGACAGAATATTGAGCGCATGACAATGCATATATATGACATGATGACTACTATGATATTTAATTGGGCATTACGACAAGATACATAGACCGTTATCCAACAACATCTATGACTAATAATCCACCGCCGGGTTGTCATCCGAGTTCCCCGTTGGTATTAAGTTGCAAGCAACGGATAATTGCATTAAGTAAAGTGCGTAATGTAAACAAATACATATGACCGTGGACATAGCATTGTTAGGTTATCCCTAGTGGCAACAGCACATCCGCAACCTTAGAACTTTCTGTCACTGTCCCAGGTTAAATGGAGGCATGAACCCACTATCTAGCATAAATACTCTCTCTTGGACAAGCATGGAACATCAAAAATTATAGATACGTTTGAGACGTATCAGATAGTCATTTCGATTTTAGCAGATTTATATTGCGATAATTTCATTTGCATCAATTCACATTTCAGATTCAACTCCGCAACATGTTTCAGTTTCACACCATATTTGGACAACTATAATGTATTCGAGTTTCACATCCAATGTATTCGAGTTCCACATCCAGTTCATAACACATGATACACACAAATATGACTACAATCAAGATTCGCCTCCGAATTCGTCAAGGACCATACTCGTCCCCCGTGTCGCTCCCGGTGGGGCAACACGGTACATCCACCACCCCCTCCACCAAGCTCCCTCGCCGCCGATGGCGAGAGCCGCCGGGCAAAGCCCGCGCGGTGATACGTCCAAAACGTATCTATAATTTTTGATTGTTTCATGCCATTTTTATGCTTTTAGCACTTGTTTGCTTTATCTCTAAGTAGTTTTTATTTTCAGTATTAAGTTGTTCTTTATCTTACTATGGATAGGGAATGCGAATTACAATAAAAATTAGGTGTAGTTATTATCTAAAAACGTTTTCAAAAAGAAAAGTGATTGGAAAGATGAGTAATGGTTAAATGGGGGTCGACCTTGAACACTTGTGTTCATGCCTATGAAATCAAAACAAATCTTTCCATGGAAGCTTTTCATTAAAAACATGTAAATATTAAGTTTATTATTTATTTGGACTAACCTATTAATAGTTGCAAAAGTGCATAATGTTTTTGTTTTACTATTTGATGTGTAGAAATTATCAAGAATACAAGAGGAAACCTTGTTGGAGTCGAATTGAGACTTTCCTGAAATCTGTCTGAGAACTTTTTACGAAGTTTGCCAGTTTGACCCTCGAAGATGACGTCAAATGGAGACCTGGCTGTTACGAAAGTTGTCACAATTTTCCATACGAAGATTTTAAGCCCGAGATCAGCCCAATCGGAGTTCGGACGCGGCCTGTAGGCCCGTTTTGGTGGAACCCTAAAAGGGGGTGACGGAAATCCGAAAAGATATATAAAGGGAGGAAACCTAACTCGTGGAGGACTCCTCCACCCACGAATTTCAGCCACCAAAAGCCACGTTTTTGCCTCCCCCATGGATCCCATCTCCATGGGGGAAGGCTCCCAAGAAGCCATGAAGGAGGGAGGCTACGGGGCGGCGCTCCCCAAGCTTGCCGGCGGCGGGGAAAGGAGTTCCCCGCACCGCCGGCGCCGCCGCCCTGTGCCGCCGCGCTGCCCCTCTCCGCCGTCTTCACCGCCATCTCCATCACCATCTCCTCCTTGTATTCAGTGGTTCATCCTCCCATAAATCTCTGTACCGTCCTATGTAAACATGGTGTTTGATGCTATAATATTTATCCTATGATTTACATCATGTTTCCGTAGTTTATTTATCTTTTGATTGCTTAATTGAATGCATGAGGTTCATTAGAGTTGTATGTCTATATGGTACTGTCCTTTGGTGTCCATTATATTTGTGCGCGCATGGATCAAACACCCTAGGGTTGGTAGTATTTGCAAACGAAGCGGGGGAAGTTCTGCCGGAGTGACAGAAACCTGAGAACGCGAACCGATTAGTTGCACGTATGTGTGTAAGAGGACCATGAACTTAAGCCTATGGTTGGGGAAACCTTAATGCATTGTTAGTATTTGCGGATGCCTGCTAACAATCCAATCATATAGTACTTGTAATCCCAAGTAGTGGAGTGCATGTATATTTAGCCTCTCCCACATAGAAAACTGCATCGAGGACATTGAACCAAGTAACTTCACTAATTAATCTTGGACAAAGCCATCACAATTACCACCACTTTTCCACACTCATGGTACTGTTATTTTAAGGTTACTTAGTGTATTTTATTGCTGCAGCACTAACATTTACTTTCTTGCATTTATTATCTCGCAAAGCTATCTCTCATACCCGTATTGTAGTCTAGTATTATTTCCTAGATAAAGTAAACGTTTAGTGTGCGTAGAGTTGTATCAGTGGTTGATAGAACTTGAGAGAATACTTATCCTACCTTTAGCTCCTCGTTGGGTTCGACACTCTTACTTATCGAAAAGGCTACACGCGATCCCCTATACTTGTGGGTTATCACGCGGCGGCGGTGGAATCCACCAAACGTTTGCCGACGCTCTGAAGCTCCCCCAAAGCCCTCCGTCCTCTGAAGTTGCTCCTCTGACCTCTGAAGCTCTTCCACCACACGTTGTCTCGCAAGCCACCCCGACAGTCCTCTCCCTCGCATGTCGTCCCCTTCTAGCGGGGATCTGCTACCGGACCTCCTCTGTATAGATCTGCCGCCAAGTGCGTCGCCCCCGTCTCCCTGTCACCCCTCGCATTGATCCGTCGCAGCTGACCTCCTGGCCGCCGCTCCTCCGGTTCGGTCGTCTGGGTTGGTGCGGCCCGGACGCTGGGCATCATGCAGGTGCCCTTCTCCCCCTCGCGGTCGGTTTCTCCCCTCCGCCTCTCCCTGGTTTGGCCAAGGCCAGTGTCAACAGCTGTAGTGGACAGTGGATGTTGTGTGCTGTTTTGCTTCGGGTGAAAGCCCTCTACCGGTCCTGACCGGTGCCTATAACGGCGACGCTGATGGGCGCCGTCTTCCTCGTTGGAGGCTTAGTCGGGAAGTCTCCGCATTCCACACATCCCTTGTGATCCTAGATCCAGTTTCTGGATCGGACGTCGGCGGCGGCTGTGACGTCGCTACCCTCTCTGGGGCGATGTCTTGGTGCGCCAAGTCCCTGCTGTTTGATGTCTCGGTGTAGCCGGCGCCGCTCTCTGTCGAGGTTTGCAGATTTCTCTTGAAGATCGACCAAGTTTGGGAGGTGTTGATGTTTTTGTCGAAAGCCGGGTTAGCGAGCCTCTGATCCAACCTTGGATCATCTCGTTCCCGCCGATGCCCCTCCCTCTCTTTGAGTGGTGTCGACGGGTGGTGACCAGACAACCAGCGGCCATGGCGCCTGCCGCGCTGGTTAGATGAAGATGAAAGCTGAACCCCGCCGGTGTCTTTGCCGATTGCTCAAGATTTTGATGTTGACCTTGTATCCCTTTTCACCTTCTGTAGTTCTGTAGTGGCTGTGGTGTGTTGCTCCATCTCTCCTCTTTCTCTTGGAGAGGTTGAGTTTCTTCCTTCTCTTTCTTTTTTTGTTTTTGAGCCCTTTGTACGCGTTTACTCCTCCTGATGATCGAAACAACTCTAACGCTGCTTACTTTCCGTAAAAGAAAAACAGATATGAGATCCAGGCGTTCCAATAATTTCAGTAACGAAATGATAAATATGTCCCGATGGATGCATTGCCAACGATGATATATATGGAAGCTGGTGCCAGCGGGGGTTCGGTGGTGACTGATGACTGACCGGCGCATCCCTGATCACTCGCAGTTCATGTCAGCATGTGCCTCTGCTCGTCTACAGCATGGAGGAAAGCACGTCCATCCTGCCGCCTATCCTATATACTAATATACTAACTATCCTTAAACCTATATTAAAGGAGCAACGAATCGCCGGCTTCTCAGCCCTCCGGCACTGTAGCGTCGACTCTAGCGTGTCCAGGGCACGTGCTACAGTGCGGCGCTACAGTAGTCGTTTTTTTTTTTGCAGAACCAAAAATTATATACATGAAATATATGCGCACCGACGTGTAGATTCCATTCCCGTGATCGGTTTCGAGTTTGGTCGACTCTAGCTCCTTAATTTCGGTCGACTCTAGCTCCTTAATTTCGGATCCAGATTCGCACAAACTTTTGACAAATTTTGTCCAATTCGCAGCGCTCAATCATCCGTTTGAATTTTCATTTCACGAGTAGATGCATATCACCCTTCCAAACAACTTTCATGTTTTATTTTGATGTACAAATGTGCGGGACCCATCTGTCGCAATTATAATAATACAAAAAAAGTTGAAATTTGTAACACATATTTTTTATAGAATGCTCCTTACCTTTCCAACATTTTAGAAGTTTCTATTTTTCTCTCTACTCATAAATCACAGTTTTCATCAATTTTACTTTCCATAAAAATAACAGAACATTTCCCGAGAATATTCAACAATATTCATCAAAGTTTTAAATATATTTCGTGCATGTTTCTCTGCTTTTCTTTGTGAGCCCGGCCTGTCAAATTTTAAACATTTACGAAAATGGTGTCGGGAATTAATAAAACCGTAGCATGTAGGCCCCACTGACAACATTTTAACTTTTTCAAGCGTTTTTTTTTTTGCAGAACCAAATATTATATACATGAAATATATGCGCACCGACGTGTAGATTTCATTCCCGTGATCGGTTTCGAGTTTGGTCGACTCTAGCTCCTTAACTTCGGTCGACTCTAGCTCCTTAATTTCGAATCCAGATTCGCACAAACTTTTGACAAATTTTGTCCAATTCGCAGCGCTCAGTCATCCGTTTGAATTTTCATTTCACGAGTAGATGCATATCACCCTTCCAAACAACTTTCATGTTTTATTTTGATGTACAAACATGCGGGACCCATCTGTCGCAATTATAATAATACAAAAAAAGTTGAAATTTGTAACACATATTTTTTTTTAGAATGCTCCTTACCTTTCCAATATTTTAGAAGTTTCTATTTTTCTCTCTACTCATAAATCACAGTTTTCATCAATTTTACTTTTCATAAAAATAACAGAACATTTCCCGAGAATATTCAACAATATTCATCAAAGTTTTAAATATATTTCGTGCATGTTTCTCTGCTTTTCTTTGTGAGCCCAGCCTGTCAAATTTTAAACATTTACGAAAATGGTGTCGGGAATTAATAAAACCGTAGCATGTAGGCCCCACTGACAACATTTTAACTTTTTCAACATATTTCACAAAAATGTCCAAAAATCGTAAAATCAATAACTCTTCATCTGTAATTAATAAAATCCCTCGGTTTACCTAATGGTGGTACTTTAAAAAAAACTTTACTACTTCCCTATAAGCTACAATGCCTGCAAAGATAAATGCATTATACGAACAAAGCCGCCACTTCTAGTTACAAAAATTAAAATCCCTCAATTTAGCTAATGGTGGTACTTTTTTTTTTAAAACAATTTACTACTTTCCTATAAGCCACAATGCCTGCAAAGATAAATGCATTATACGAACAAAACCGCCACTTCTACTTACAAAATTTATGTGACTAAAACAACGCATTGTACAAACAAAGCCGCCACTTCTACTTACAAAATTTATGTGACTAAAACAAAAAAAAGCTATATTCACATAAATTCCCACCTAGGGCGTGGCGTGCCACCGCGCTGAAATTCAACTAGTACTCTACTATGTATGGTCAGAGGTACATGACACATGAGTATATTCTGCAAAAGCACTGCTCCGTGAGTCTGTGACACATGCGTCCATGGAGCACGTACTGGCTGTGGCTGGTATGTGCGCCTACTCCATACATGCCTCCTAGCCCATCAAATCACGTGTACGGCGTGCGATTATATTTTTCATGGTTGCATATGCAGTATACGATCTATCCATCCATCGCGTCAGTGTCTAGCAATTGTCGGCATAGAACCCATACACCTTTCTTTTCGAAACAGTATATGTGCACAAAATCACTCCAACGCACGTACGCACAACCTGTCACTATGAGCACTTTCGAAAGACCGAGTCGAGTATTGAGATTGACGACGAAGTCACCATAAGCGGCCCGCTATCGACAGGAATGTCGTCTCACACTGAGGAATATTCCGCTTAAATAAGAAACCGTGTCAAATCTGAGAGTTAAACTCTGATGTGTCGTGGTATAACCACCCTCCTAACTATCTTCCATAGGCCCCATACACCTGAAAACCTCCTGGGCACTAGTGTGCGTATGTTTGAAATATGAAAGACAATATTTTTTGGTCTAAAAAAAGTTGAAATAAAGTATACAACTTCATATACGCATCCAGTATGTTTTTCATGTGGCCCACAATACAACTTCTTTTTAACCAAAAAATGCAAATACGTAAAAGAGATGCGTATGTAGCCACGAAAATGAATTTTTTTCTGACTCAAAGTTACCATTTTACGACTTTTTGTACAACTGATGCTCGGGTGCCACAAACCTCAATCCCCATGACCCCAACATCAGAATTTCAAGTGTTGGCAAAGATCTTTGCCGACTGAATGGAGGTGGCACCTCTACCAATGTTGAAAAATGTCTACGCCGATGTCGTGTAGTGGCATCTTCGGACATATTTCCACCATACGTGTTTATTTGCTCATTTGCTCATAGCTATCATCACGTGTTTAACCTTTTTGAGAAACCTTTTTTCGGATGCGAGGGAGTACATTTTGTCTTCAAATCAAAGTTAAATCTTAGCATCGTTGCTTCTAAAGAGGACTAGGCCTTTCCCGTCGGCCCAGTAACTCGGGCCAACAAGATGGACTCTTTTCAGCCCGCTTAGAAAAAACACCCGTACTACTCGCCAGTGAAAGCCCGTTAGCAGAAGAAAACGAAGCGCGCGAAAGCCCATCCCACTCGTCGTCGCTCGCTGCTAGTAGATCTCCGTCTCCCCCCAAACCCACCGCAACAGCAGCACACTCCCTCCGTCCGTCAGATCTCGACTCCCCACGCCCACGCCCACGCCATGGCGGATCTCGCCGTGATGCCGCGCCCGATCGCGGCGGCGGCGCCGGCAGCGACGGACCTCTTCGGGGAGCCCATCGAGGCGCACCCGCCGTGGTTCCGGCCGGAGTCGTTCCTCCGCGCGGACTTCGACCCGGACGCCTACGTCGCCGAGCTCCGCTCCTACGTGCCCCTCGAGAGCCTCGCCGCCGAGCTCCGCGCCCACCTCGCCGCCCTCCGCGCCGAGCTCGTCGGCCTCATCAACCGCGACTACGCCGACTTTGTCGGCCTCAGCGCCCGCCTCAAGGGCGTCGACGCCGCCGCCGCGCGCATGCGCGCCCCGCTCGCCGACCTCAGGGACAAGGTCGCCGCCTTCCGCGCCGCAGCGGCTGCCGCGCTCGCCGCTCTCCGCGCGGGACTAGAGCAGCGCGCCGCCGCTTCCGCCGCGCGCGAGCTCCTCGAGCTGCTGCTCGACACCTCGCACGTCGTCTCCAAGGTGCGATTCCAGACTGCCCCCCTTCTTAAAACACCAATGTAGCTACTTCCCTAGTAACAGTTAGCACCATCATTTGTTGACTAGAGTTTTATGCTTGCCTAGAGATGATAAAAAAAAAGAGATGATCCGGCTCATTCCTGACCAAAATTTCAGCACCTAGTATGAATGGTCACAGATCAGCGCCTACTTATTGAAAATTTGCAACATATCATAATGCTGAGATTTTTTTCCGACGATCGGAATAACTGCTCTACATTTTAAAGCATTGGCCATCCAGATTTTTCCATCAAGCTTGCCACTGAAGCTTGATGGAAACATGTCTACCAATATGTAAATGCTATCGTTTAATGTGTAGGTAGAGATTTTGCCCACTGTTTCTGAAATTTCAACACCAATGTAGCTATTTCACCAACACTGCGGGATCCCACTGCATAACTAGATATTTACTACATATATGCCATTTGTCCACTAGAATTTTATAATGCATACAGATGATCCATGCCATTCCTGACTAAATTTTCATCACTTAGTATAAATGATCACATCTCTTTGCATACATATCAAAGTTTGTGACATATCATAATGCTGAGATTTTTTCCAATGTCAAAAGTAACTGCTCTGCCTTGTCATCCGTTGAGCATCCAGAATTATTTCATCAAAGCAAGTTTGTTATGTGTTTACCAGATTGCTTTAGCACATGTCATGTTGTTTCTGAAACCTAATGGTTCATTTTGTTCATTCAGGTTGAGAAACTGATCAAGGAATTACCAACAGCACCATCTGATTCATCAAATGCTGAAGTTGGTTCAGTTGATAATGGCTACTCTGGCAATGATACTAATGTGGAGGCAGGGACTGATGTCAGAGAAACACAAAGTATTCTCTTAGAAAGAATTGCCAGCGAGATGAACCGGCTCAAATTCTACATCAGCCATGCACAGGTTTGTGCCAACAGATACTGCCTGTCATCCGGCACTTCAAAATTCTAATATATAAACAGTTTTCTATTTTTATTTGCACTGTTAAACCGATCCACTAAAAAACATTACCATGCAAAATGAATACAGCTACTTCACATGATAGGTTTAGTATTTCTGTGCCACTAAGGTACCAACCCGATTTTGTATTGGTAGCACTCATTTTGTTTCTAACTGGATGCATCATATACATTTTAATACAACATATATATGATTCTTATTCTGTTACACTATGGCAGTACAGAATCTTCCTTTTATTGAGAACATGGAGAAGAGGGTCCAAGGCGCTACAAAACTACTTGATGGTAGCTTGGAGCGTTGCTTTGTGGTTGGCCTAGAACAGCGCGATGCAAAAGTAATATACAACTGCTTGCGCGCTTATGCTGCTATTGACAACACATCTTCAGCTGAAGAGCTTTTCCGTACAACAGTGGTGTCCCCATTGATTCAGAAAATTGTCCCTCAAAACTATGCAAAAGCTGTTTCTGGGGTATCTTCTGATGACCTGGAGGGTGATTATCAGCAGATAATGCAATGTGTAGAAAAAGATTGCAAATTTATTTTAGAAATATCTTCATCAGGTAATTATAAATTCTGTTAAAATAATTCATTATTGCCTAACTGCTGCATGTGGACTTAGATTGATGTACATCTTATTCTTCTTCCATTTGCAGCAAACTCTGGACTCCATATTTTTGATTTTCTGGCCAATTCAATACTCAAAGAAGTCCATTCTGCAATCATGAAGGGAAAACCTGGGGCCTGTTCTCCTGGAAAACCTAAAGAGTTCCTGAAAAACTACAAAGCGAGCTTAAGGTTTCTTGACTTTCTTGAAGGTATTCTTAATTATGTCACGGAGTGGTTTGTTTTCTCTCATTTGGTCTGCTAAGTCTGCTACAATACTATGGTTGCTTGCAAAGCATGCCTGTGTATATCTACGTATCTGATACTATGAGCATAACGGCCATCATATGGTTATAAGGGAATGAGGTTACATTGGCTCGTTCCTCAGCTAAGGAAGTGATGTCTGTAGCACCTTGATATGTAACCAGGTGCTACATTCAGCTGCCGATGGAGTTTCATTGAAGTTCAGTTCGTTGTATTTTATTGCATGTCGTGTTACAGAGAGTTGGAAGGGGAGCCTTGGCGCAGCGGTAAAAGCTGCTGCCTTGTGACCATGAGGTCACGGGTTCAAGTCCTGGAAACAGCCTCTTGCAGAAATGCAGGGAAAGGCTGCGTACTAAAGACCCAAAGTGGTCGGACCCTTCTCCGGACCCTGCGCAAGCGGGAGCTACTGCACCGGGGCTGCCCTTTTTTTTTTTTTCGTGTTACAGAGAGTTGCCGAGCTCAACACATATGTATTTTCTAGATTCTAAGGATTGATGCTTACGATTATTTGAAGTCGTGATTGACCTTTTTCTTTTCTTTTCTGTAGGCTACTGCCCTTCCAAGTCTGCTGTAACAAAGTTCCGCTCTGAGCCTGCTTACATGGATTTCATGCGACTGTGGCACGTCAGTGTCTACTTTTCTCTGAGGTACGCATAAATATCTCTGCTAGTCTTAGACACATCACACACTTCAGAACTATGTTTCTAACTTTATTTCTACTCATTCAACTACACAAGATTCCAGGAAATTGCTGGTGGTCTTGATTCTGCTCTTACAGCCACAATTAGCCCTGTTGGAGTGAATGAGAATCAAATGAAGCAGAAGACATTATTGTTGAAGCAAAGTATTAAGCTCTTAGAAAGTTTGCACTCCTGTTGGAGTGATGAAGTTCTTGTTTTCTCTCACTCTGATAAATTCCTCCGTTTGTCGCTGCAGCTTATTTCAAGGTATAACTATCACAAAGGATATTTAGTTTCTTTACTTTTTGATGAGTTAACATCTGAAGGCTGACCTTTTGTTTTCATCCATGTCCCTGTACAATAAGGTATACAACATGGCTTTCTTCTGGTCTGGCTGCACGTAAAGCCACTGATGGGAGCTCAAGTTCTCCTGCAGACTCTGAGTGGGCACTCTCTGTACCTGTCGAGGATTTCATATATGTATGTCGCATCTACAAAACTCTTTGAACCCTTACCATGTCATTTTCAGTGATCAAGACCTTGCACTTTTCAGTACTGAGTGTTATCATCTTAGTTGTGTGTACTGTGTGTTACTCTTGTGGGTGTATGGTTTGTTTGTAAATAGTAGATTTACAAAATTAAAGTTCACAATAAGTTGATTAGTTGACCCCATGCTAAAATCTTAATGTTCAGCAGTCAGCGGGCTGAGTAGTTGACTGCTTGCCTTTAGCTTAGCCAGCATCATATGTGGCGGGGTTAGTTCGGGAAATAATCCGCAGTTGGTAGCGCATCATGTTGACAACTACGCGGCAATAAAAGGGCGTGGCTATAACTTCTTTTGCATGTGAACTGGAAATAACTCTTTATTTAAGATATTTCTATATATGTGCAGCTCTCCCAGCTGTCCTGGCCCCTACTCCCATAGTCTCTTGTTACATTCTGAATATGCATGAAACAACGTGTAGCAGTTTATATGATTGACATTTTTTATTTTGATTAAAATGTTGAATTCATTGTTGCACAGGTGATGCATGATGTAAATGATGTAATCGGCGAGCTTTCAGAATCAGGAAATTTTGTGGTACATGTGAATCAATTGCTAGCATCATGCCCCATCGAAGTACTTACCCTTGTGAAACAAAGTATATTGCAAGCTGTTGATCCTTTGAAGGAGTTGTTGCCTGGCATAATGGATGTCATGATTGGGGTCATAGTTAAAAGGTCTAATGAGGTGAGTGGACCAACGCCAACACAAGGGCACCCTAGTATCATCATACATATCTTTTGTTTTGGCATAAAATATTGCTGTATATAGAAACTAATGTTTCATCTGTCAATAATTGTTTTCTGATTGCATTTACATTTTTTTTTGGATTGATTGTAGGATCTGAAACACCTGAAGGGAATAACAGCCACATATAGGATGACCAATAAACTTCCTGTGAGGCATTCTCCATATGTATCTGGGATATTGCATCCACTGAAGGTGAATGACCTTCATGTTTGGTTTTCTGTTCTCCACTTTCTATGTATCTACATTTAGCACTACAGGTCAACGAAAGTCTGTAAGGTTCTATGCTACCTTGTTTACAAAAAACTTATTCAACTCTCTGGAAGTTATGTTCCTGCATCTTAAAGCCTGTTTTTAACCTGTGGAAATTGAAATTCCTGGATATTAACAAGTAACAATATACACTGGCTGAGTCTCATTTGAGTTATGGTCGCCTGTTTTATGTGCTGAAATTTATCAGCAGTGTCTCTTTAACTTCTATAACAGGTTCACGCTGTTTTCATTTCTGATATTTTATTATAAGCTTTCTCTTCGTGTTCTTAGGTGTTTCTTGACGGAGAGCGTGTGAATTATTTATCAGAAGATGAGAAAAGTAAACTGCGTTGTGGATCTACAGACAAGATCACTGCAATTTACTATGATATGGTATCTGAAGTAGTCAATGTGGTAAGTAAGAATTGCCTACCTGCCTATGAAATTCCGATTCTACCTATGAGTTTACTCAGATTTGTTCTTTCCAATATGAAGGCAAGGAAAACCGAATCTTCGTTGCAAAGACTGCGCCAAGGTGCACAAAGACGAGTAGGAGCTAGTACTGATTCCTCAGATAATGTCATATCTGACACCGACAAGATCTGCATGCAGCTATTTCTTGATATTCAGGTTGTCTTTTACACTCATGCTCATAACTGGTATAGGTTATATGCACTTTGTAATTTGTATTTGCAAATTTCATCTTTCATCAAATGTTTTTCTGGGATTCTTTTTTTCTCCAATTGCACAATCTTGTATCCCTTACGAGCTCTTTTAACCTGTTTTCCAACTTTCTGTATGCGACACTCGGAAACATTCTGTACTATCGGCCAATCCAGACAGCTTATGTGACTAAATATGGTATAAGGGTTATAACGGATGCACTGGACTGCCGACTGACATGTTCTTTCACATGTTTTTTTTTCAGGAATACGCACAGAATCTTCGCTCGCTAGGAATAGATGCAAAGGAAATTGAATCCTACAAAGCTCTATGGCAGTGTGTTGCCCCTAAAGACAAACAAGATAGCATCCAGTTTTGATGTAAAGACATCGTCAGTACATAGAACTGTTGACTATAGGTCCTTTGAATTGCGTAGATATGCCTGGTGTTGTTCATTAGGTCAGAAGTATGTACAATTTATACGTGGAGAACTGGGTTTTGATCACTGTCATTGTTTGATTTTACCAGACTGTCACCCCCAGAGGCCAGATGTTGTTACAAGGATACAAGGATATGTTTTGAGAACTTGTGTCATAACATTTTTCACTCTGGAAAACCTTATGCTAACTTCACTTGAAGATCTGCTTAAGATTGAAGCTGAACCGCTTATCCTTCAATGTCAAGTTTTGCGATTTTTACCCCATTGCTTTTGGTAATTAGTATTCAGGTTTGGCTTGTGATCCCCTTAAGTCCAGCAATGACACAATGTTGCACAATTCACTCAACCAATCACTGATTACAGATGCTCAAAAGCTGAACCAAAGCCTTGCCAAAAATTCGTGTGTTCACATTTTTTGCTACCGAATAATAAATAAGTGAACAAAACAACAGACGGAGGCTACTACTCATTTGACAAAGATACAATCCTCACAAGTATGTTGCAGACAGGGTGGGTATTTACTTTCTGAGCCAGCTGAAGCATGAGCAGCCCTGAAAAAGAAGCAAATACAGGGCCATCAATTAAACACAATTTCTCGATGTGATTGCGCTGGACATATTTTAAATGGTCAAAATGTACCGAGCTGTTACTACTGGTGTAAGCAACTATGACACAACTCCTTTAAACCAGAAGCAAGATTTTTAGTTCGGAATAACTAGTGCTTAGCCAATCTTTAGTTATCGCAGAACTAAGCATGTCGGTACACTCCATAAAAGCAGTGGAGATGAAGCAAAACGACGAAGCAGCAAAAACTAGTTCCCCGAGCAAAACAAAGAATGCTTACTCCACATATATGAAAATATTAAAGTGAACTCACTGAAGACTCATGTCTGCCCCCTCGATTGTAGCGGTCGGTATATGCGCGGCTGCTGCTGACGTTATCTGTACCCGACTGCTTCTCCTCTCTCACCTTCTCAAATATGTCGGTGAAACCTTCACCTGTTGAAGGATCTTTCTCATCCCAGTCTCCGAACTTCGGCACAGCTGATCCTGTTTCAGGCTGCACGTGTAAAAGACACAAAGCGGTACTTCAGAAACTACGTAGACAAGCAATACTTGTACTGCACTTACAATCTGCTTCACATTTTGCTATTCGTTGTCAACATATCAAGGCAATGGTATCAGTTAAGCAAGGTTCAGAAGCTAGGACTTTACCGTTTCGTCACCTCGCCCGGTTGATCTCATTCTGGACCTTCCAGGTGTGGTGGGAGCATTCCCGCGGTTTCCTTCTGATGAACCCCTGCGATCTCCAGAAGGAGATGCACCACCACCTTTGTTTGCAAGCCTTGCAGCATGACGAGGATGCATGGGTGACCTTTCATTGCTCGCTTTTCTCGCAGCACCGTCGTTGCTGGTCTGATCCCCATATCTGTGATTAGGTGACTCGGCATGAGATTTTCGAGCAGTGGGCTCGTGCCGACGAAGATCATCTTCTCGGGTGGCACGTCTTTCGTCCCTGTTCTTGCGCAGGCCCGGCTCGGCTCCAGCCCTCAAGGGAGAGGCCTTAACTGACGGCGGATCATTCGAGTCTGCTTCTGAGGCTTCATTACGGTCGTTCGGATTGACAGACCTCCCTGGAGATTTACCCTTGCGGGCATTTTCGAAGTACTGCGTGTAACCTTGGCCCTCATCCTCCCAACTTCTGAATTTCGGAACTCCTTGATGCTGATACAGTTGAACAAGGAAGCACCTTATTAGTAAAATGTGATGAGCAGATTAAATTAGCACACACAATGTTTGAGGCAAAGCACCTAGCATATTAATCGAACGTCAGAAACATAATTGGATAAAGAGTTAAAATAATGATCTAGAGCATACAGAATACTGCATCTCCAAGATCTTGGCACTTGAGCATGTTCCATTTGATTAATCATGACTAGAATAAGCATTGTTATTTGACCTCGCCACAAAGCATATTGTTGACTGCAATCTTATCCGTATCAACTGCAGTTTTCATATTTTCATCTAATCAAATACTACTGTAAATAAAACAACTCAGACGAATCAGCCCTGATTTGGCACCTACTAATCATTATAGTGACACTGGATACACAACAAAATCACATCCATGGGTGCACAAAGGCTGGATCTTGGCACCCGCTATAGCTGTATAACTAAAAACGAGAGAGCAAGACAGCCATTTTGGTTCCAAATTGGTACATTTGTTGGGTAAGGAACAAAAGGCGAAACAGAGAATCGAACAGAGATATCCCCTGAAGGAGTCAACAAGAAAGAAATTGCTTCCATAGTTCCATGGAGACGCAATCTGTCTACGCAGGGTATGACCACTTGGTCAAATCTGTCCAGGAAATCCCACATGGGGGAGGGGGCATCGCCCGAGACGAACATTCCCTTCCTCCTACCACACGAGCCAGACACCCGATCTAAACAAAACAAGAAACCTCGGAGACAGCAGCAGCAGCGAGCTGGTCATTCAGTCAATGGAGCAAGAACTTACGGCCATTTCCGTCTGAGAAGAGCGGCGGCGGCGGTGCGAGCTACTCAAGTCTCAGTGCGGCGACCCTGCCCTCTCCTCCCTCGCGCCGGCCTGTACGGATTCAGTTGAACACGAGGATGAGGAAGAAATCGAGACGGCCAATAGGAGAGCAGCAGCAGCAGGAGAAGTAGGAGGACCAGACTAGACTAGAGGAGGAAGAAAAGGTAGCAGGAGGAAGGAGGAGTCATGTTTGACCATTGTGGCGTCGGATTCCTGCTGCTGCGGCTTCCTGTCGCTCGCTTGCTTGCCCACCTTCCCCGCTGCTGCCGCGCGCCGCTGCCGAAAGCCGGGATGAGCTGGTTTGGTGGGATGATGCGGTGGAGTAGGGTAGAGCTTGTGGTGGTGACTGCTGAGCGCTGAGGAGCGGTGACTCCCTCCTGCACGGCGTCTAGACCTGTTCCTAGTTCCTACCCATATCGCCTTAACTCTTGTTAGTGTCCATCAATCAATCATGGTGTCCCTTGTTAACTTGGCTAAGGACGCTATTACCACGCAACACTGTGATTTTGTCCTGAAATTTATGTGCGACTTTGTTGTTGAAGCTTCTTGCTTCAAAATTTGGCTCAAATTTGGAGGTATCTAGAAAAATCTTTTTTTTAAAAAGTACCATAAATCATATCCTAATCTACTGTTCAAATTTAAGCCTGAAGGGGCAGTTGTGACTCAACACACTTATACGTTTGTGATGTCAATTGTCTAAGATTCTATTGGACTTTTCTATATTCATGTAAAATTTAATACAACTAGGAACAGTTTACACGATTGGCGATACAAGGTTATAGGTCTAGCACCGCCAAGGGACGGAGCAATAATTCACGCATTTTTTGACGAAAATACCAGGACATGCTGTATATTTCTGTTGATTTAAAAAATGTACAAGCAAGTGCAAGTACAAGAGATTTGTAGATAAGTGATCAAATCGAAGTATCCACACCCAAGTGGAGAAAAGACTATTTCTTTCTAATTGCTCTGCATTTGTATAAATTTAGTCTGATGCCCTAGAAAATTAAGGAGTTTCTAGTGAGCCTAGTGAGCCTCCGTGAAAAAATGTTTGGTGATATTGTCCTTAAGCTGGGAGATACACTCCAACTGTGAAAGAAGGTCTGAAAGTTTAGTCATGGGCAAATGTAATTCCAGCGGGCCTGAGCAAATGGGCAGTGAATGAATAGGTGGGATCTAGCCTCCAAAACCTCTCTATTGCACATTAACACAAGAATAGTCCTCAAAGAACTACTTTCTCTGCAAAAAATCTTTGGTATAAAGTCTATCATGAAGCAATAGCCAAAAGAACACAATATGCTTTTGCGGACAATAGGACTTCCAAAGCCAGCAAAAGCTACTTCCTTCGTTTCACAATATAAGATGTTTTAGCTATTGGCATGTTGATTAGATACAGACTAAAACGAGTGAACATATACACTAAAACATGTTTAGATACATGTAGATATATATATCAATATGTAAAAAGGTTAAAACATCTTATATTGTGAAACAGAGGGAGTACACGGGAGGCATTGGAGATTTTCTATTCATGAAAAAAAGGTATAGGACCTAGAAACTGAAAATCAACTTCCCCAAAGATCATACAATGATCTTATTGAGAATGTATCCGTACAGAGAAAAGAAGCTCACCGGACTACTGAAACTCCTCATAAGCATGGACGGTGAGTCGGTGAGAGGTCGATCACCCCCACATCTGCCCTCTTGTAAAACTAGCTAGCTTTAGGAAATATATTAATATCAATACGATACCAATACATCAACATGGTCTCAAGGGATAGTCAAAACATCTAGGATACACACAACAAATTATATTTTTTAAAGGAAGGTAAAAGATTTGTCTTATCCATTAATTAAGAAGAAAGTGCCCAGTTTATTAGTGAAAAAGGGCAAAACGGGGACAAATGAAACCAAGTCCACACAAACACCAAAGGGTCACAACCCAGCCCATGGCGCAACAAAGTCCACAAAATAACGCCAACCACACAATGACACAAACACACCCAACGGCGACAAGCTCCGCCAAACTATTCAATCTCCCACCGCTGCTGAAGAGAAGAAGTCTCGCCTGCTATGGGAGGAGAAAACACGGGACGCTCCTGCAGAGGTGAAGAAACCGCATTTCACAAGCCCACACGCCAAAGGTGATCCTGACAAACAGACGACCAGTTGCGAGAGCCACCTCATCGTCCACACGACACAAGGTTGATCACCCTCACAGCTGTCGAAAATTCGGAGCCGTCGCCCCGACTTTCCTCCACTCCGCGGTGCCCTGCACGGTCATCCAAGACACCGCGGAGTTGTGAAATGCCAGCTCTCTCGAGTTGCAACGCCGCAGGACATAGCCATCTGCAACTCAAGCTGCACAAGGTAGCCATCCACAGACCACGGCCGCCGCACCAAACATCCGGGGCCGTCGCCCCGACGTAAAGTCAGACCATTCCCTATGGAATGCATCGACCGAGCCAACAATCCTGCCGCACTAGTGACTCAGAGCCGCGCCACCCTGCACCATAGGGCAACGATCGCATCACTTTCTGAGGGCGCCGCCTAGGCGCACATCAACCTTCCGGGGCCGCAGCCCCGACATCCACCAACCCTGACGCAAGAAGTATGCCACGACCACGATAAATCAACTCTCAAAGACGACATATTAATATGTAACTTTGACCACTCATTTCTATTGATTATATGCATAAATATCTCAAAATTTATAATATCATAGATATACTTTTCGAGATAAGTCTATCCATATTATTTTTAATTTTTCAATCTGAATAAGTAAAATCTGTCCTTGGCAGTAAATTCATTGACCTTCGTGGGAAGAATTTTATTAGTCATCAAAAGGAAAAGAGTCAAAAAGAGAGTCATCCCTGATGAGAATGAGCAGGGCAGAGAGGGCGTAGAGCTTCAGGGCCTCTCACTATTCTCCCAGCGCTTTGCACACTCCCCTCCTCGCCGGCGTCGGCGCCGTCCCTCATTTCATCAACCATCGTACGCCTTCCATTACTTGTCGCACCGGTTCCTGAATTGAAAGCGGCGGAATCGAAGAAGAACAGAGGATCAGTTCCCGCACGCTCTCCAGCATCGTCACTATCCTCAAGATCCAGAACAAGGGGGCCAGGACGCACCTCTCCATCATCGGTGAGCATACCATGCATGCTTGATTTCTTTGTTCAGGCCTCTTTCATTTTTTGGCCAAAACCAACAGACTGGTCAACACCTACTTAATTTACCTTTTAATTTCGGCCGCACATGCCAAAACTGTGATTTTTCCACTCAACTCGGCGTTGGGTTGACAAGCGGTGGAGAAGCCGTGTAAACTGTGAGTAGTCTTGGTAGGAGCTGATGCCCATGGTCAGAGAAGAAATATATTGGTGGAAAGCTTGTCGCCCGAAAGAATTTTAAATTGGGGGTAATTCTATTGCTGCCTGATGTATCAGATCCTCTGCAGTTGTTCCTTTCAGCTCTTGCTTTAAGGGTGCGCTGCCATTTCTTTATTATTCTCTAATAGTTCCCTTCATGGTTAATTATATTAACTTATTTTCTTAAGAAAAATTGTTTAATTAGGTATAGTGGGCTAGTGGCTCACCGTAGCTGTCTTTGATTTGGGACTCGTCTGAAGGTTGAAGAAGACCCAGAGCGACTCTTCTAGTTTCTTTTCGTTGATGCGTATTTCTGAAAATTCTGACGATAGCTCATTCTTGTACCATATGTGTACTTTGTGGCATGCTTTGCTTCACAGGAGTTGTCCTTCCTGCAAAATAATGATAATGGTTTTGCTCTTGTTTCAAGGATGCTCTATATTTGTACAGTGATTGGAAATGGACGTCCTGGAGAGGGTGCTGCTAGATGAAAGTGCAGAGCCCACACAATTGCCATTGTCACTTCTGGAAGGCATCACAAATCAGTTCTCTCCTGATCAGCAAATTGGCATTGGCGGGTTTGCCGTGGTTTATAAGGTACCACACACCTACCTATAGTAAGCCCGCTTATCCATCCTAATTACGGTCGATCTAAAAAGTAAACAAACTTATCATATTTGCACATCGCCACATGTACAAGAGTTCTTATTGGCAATGCATGTTGACATTGTAGGGAATGGTCGGTAAAGGTATGGTCGCCGTGAAAAAGCTTTCCAACACATTTTGTATACATGAGAATGCTTTCAACGAAGAGGTTAAATGCATGATAAAGGTCAAGCACAAGAATATAGTACGTTTTCTGGGGTATTGTGCTGACACGCAAGGAAAAATGGTAATATACGACGGAGACCTTGTCATGGCAGATCAACGGAACTGGTTGCTCTGTTTTGAGTACGCATGCAACAGCAGTCTCGATAAGCATATTACTGGTAGGATGAAAACGTCTATTCCCATCTTGATTTACTCGGTTAAATGTTTAGATACAATACATGGTGTAGACTTATCATACCTACCATTCTGATTTATGTCACATTGTCACCATTTCCTGAATTATGTAAGAAAACACAAATCCATGTTGCTTCGTGTGCAGATGCATCTCTTGGACTTAATTGGAGGGTGCGATATCGAATAATCAGGGGGATATGCGAGGGCTTACTTTTTCTCCATGACAAGCGAATTCTTCACTTAGACCTTAAGCCCGCCAATATATTACTAGATGGTCACATGGTACCCAAGATTTGTGATTTCGGACTCTCAAGATGCCTCACTGAAGAGCAAACCCGTGCAAGTACTAAAAACCGACTTGGAACACTGTAAGCTAACCTCTTGAAAGCTCTTCGTTTTGTTAGGCACGACTTAATACTTCACATTTATTTGCACATTCATTTATTTGACCTTAAAATTCTTCTCTCAGGGGATATATGGATCCAGAGTACCTCAGATCAGGACGAATTGCACTCGCGTCAGACATATATAGCCTTGGCGTTATAATCTTGGAGATAGTGACAGGAGTGAAGTGGTATATTGATGAGGAGAAGGCAAGAACATTTTTTTGTTTTAGGCATTTCCTCCAATTTGAAGTATATATTTTGAAAAATAATTAGGTTATGCTTTAACTTCCGGAAATATAATTCTATTGGACTTTTTCTTGATACCAAATGTATGAAAACAATCTATCGTTGAGATGGATTTGTGAGACACAAATTTACTCATCAGAATTCAAATCGCACTTAGATACACATGTTTTCACTATGAAAATAATCCTATTCATACTATTTAGTCTCATATCCTGATATACCACTTAAACCAAACTGACAATTATGCATCTATGATATTATGTATACTTGAACTGTAATTTGAAGATACCCGATGTGCATTGCATGAAATAAATGATAAGAGAACTTATATATGTTTTCTATGTACCTTTTTCTATATTACAGGAATATGCAGTATATACACAAATAAGCTAATGTGTAATGAAATTTAGTGGCTCCAATGAAAAATCATCATGGTCTATATTTGGTTGATCACCAGCATATCTTCTCTAGGTGCTTTAATGTAACAACTACATATATCATCACATTTTTTATAACATTACTAACTCACGATTGCAACCTTAGGTAGTTGAAAGTTGGATGAACCGACTTGAAGCATCAGAGAGGGACATGCAGTTGGAACAAGTAAGGGTATGCACTAAGATAGGGATAGAATGCATGAACATGGACCCAGAAAAGAGACCAGTTGCACGACATATAATTGATAGGCTTGATGAAACAGCAAGTGCTGACTATACATACGAAAATGGCAGCAGCAGTTCATTAGCTGAGCTGCAGGTAAGTTTACGTACGGAACAACCGGGAGAAGGAATTGGAGATCTTGCAGCTGAGAGTTCCCGAGCGGAAGAAGTCGAAAAACACCCTGAAATATTGGGGGATTCATTATGGGAAGCGCAAGATGTAAAGCAAAAGGCCAACCGTCATGGCACAAGTATTTTTGGCTCTATCCCGACTTTGTTCAACAAGTTGAAAAAATTGGACATCTTCAATAGGAAATCGCACATGGATTCAAATAGGAACAACTGGCATCGTACATTAGAACAGTCGGATAATATAAAGATCTTCAGAAAGAAGGAGCTCAAGCCAATACTAAGGTCTTGCCTTATAAATGGAAAAGATCCCTCTGGTGTAGTTTACAAGGGAGTGGTTGATAATGAGGAGGTCGCAGTTAAGAAACTGATTAGTAATAATGTCATAACACGCGATCAATTTGCAAATGAAGTCCTCATCCAGTCCCAAGCCATCCACAAGAACATCGTTAGGATCATAGGTTGTTGCCTAGAAATGGATACCCTCATTCTAGTATACGAGTTCCTTCCCAGAGGAAGCCTTCATGACATTCTTCACAGCGACATCCCTCTCAGCTTGAATGCGCGTCTAACTATTGCTGCCGAATCAGCAGAGGGACTAGCTTATCTGCATTCACGAGCTCACACCAAAATTCTACATGGTGATGTTAAGTTGGAAAGCATATTCTTGGATGATAACTTTATACCAAAGATCACAATCTTTCGCCTTTCGAATATAATTACCATAGATATAGAGTACACTGGACTCTTCAACAATAAATTCATTTATATGGACCCAGTATACTTACAAACAGGTCTACTGACCGAAAAAAGTGATGCCTACAGTTTCGGAATTGTGATCTTGGAGCTCATTAGCAGGAAGAAGGCCACTTCTGATAACCACAGCAGCTTAGCGAGGAGTTTCCTTGAAGTTCACGAAGAAGGGGAGAAAGCAACTGATCTGTTTGACAAAGTAATCGCAGTGACAACAGGAGATTTGGAGATTCTTGACCATATGGCAGAGATCGCTGTGGAATGTCTTAACCTTAATCCAGATGAAAGGCCCGCGATGACAGATGTTGCAGAGCGCCTTCTCAAGCTGGATCGAACTCGTAGATCACAAGTTGTTCGCCAATAAGTCGATGCATATTGTTGTGTCAGCAACATGGATGTCGTCGAACAAAGTTTGCAACTATCAGTGTTTGATTTATTTGCTGCTGTGATTCTTTTCTGAAATGTATATAACTATATAATGCAATTTTTTCTCCATTTGTTCGGAGAATTTTTGCTTTATTATAATGCGGTTGGCTGACCAAATTGTATAGAACTGGTCTGGTTGGAGATTCTTGTTCTGCTGATGAACAAAATCCTTGGAATATATAGAATCATGGTTCATACTGCAATTTTCCAATCCCTTTGTTCATAGGAAGTTTCCTGTACTATTAAGCGTTGGGTAGAAGGCTGACCAAATTATTGTATGTATTAAGAGCATGGACTAGGAACATCGGAAAAGTATACAGTTCGTAGCTTCCAATCAGACCAGTTGCAAGGCATGTTTTCGTGTGACAAAACATTGGATTTACATGTAAAGTAAAACAAATCATGTTGCAAATTACTCCGTTGGAAATCTCAAGGCGTATAATTACTTCAAAAAGATGGTCCGTGGCATCCTTAAAGGGAAAGTATAGTAGTCCCCCGGGGGATCTTTCCCTCCGATCCCCCGGGTCGCCAGCCTGACACCTGTCCACTAAAAAAGTGCTAATCCCGCTTTTGCTACGAAAACTCCCGCTTTTGCTACAAAATGTCCCGCTTTTGCTGCATTGTAGCAAAAAACAGTTCGTACACAGAACATAAAAGAAAAAATGTGGCCTCGCCGGAGACCTCACCTGAGACCTCGCCGGAAACGTGGTAGCAAAAAGTTTATGCTATTGTAGCAACAAAAAAATTCTATTGTAGCAAAATCAACTTCGTCGGAGACATCGCCGGAGACTCTCGCCGGAGACCTCACCGGAGACCTCGCCGGAGATATAGTAGCAAATTTTTTGATCTGTTGTAGCAAAACCAGATAACAATAATAGCAAAAAATATATTATATTGCAGCATCGTAAAAAACAAAAAATTCCGGCGAGGTTCTCCGATGAGACTTATGATGCAAAAATTTCGGACCGAAAAGTTTTTGCTACATGTAGCAAAAAATGAGACTTTTTTTTGCTACCGTAGCAAAAACGGGCTCTGGGGTACTATTTTCCGGACCGAAAAGATTTTGCTACAATAGCACATTTTTTTTGCTACGGGATCTCCGGCGAGGTCTCCGGTGAGGTCCGGCGAGTCCGGTGAGGTCTCCGGCGAAATCGGTCTTTTCTTTTCTGTTTTCTGGGCGAACCATTTTTTGCTACATTGGAGCAAAAGCGGGTGATTATTTGCTTCAGTGTAGCAAAAGCAGGATTTGGTGGGATTTTGGGTAAGAGAGGAGGACACGTGTTGGCAGGGGGATCCGGGTGATCTTTCCCCCAGATCACCCGGGGGACGCCTAGTTCTCTCCATCCTTAAACCCTGTTTAGTTAGATCAAATCTAGAAATAAATCTTAGATCAAAGCCCTTGAAAATCGACAAGGTAATACCGGGCGCTCCTCCCCATTGATACCGCAACTCTGGCCGCCCTAGGCCCGGCATAAGCCGCCGGCTCCCCCTGCGTGCCTGTTACTATCAAGTCGTCATAGGTTACACGTGTGGTGCTCCCCTCATTATATGGGAGGCCAGTCTACAAGAGTTCGACTTGAACTCTATTCGTATCCTATCCACACCTAATACAACTCAAAGTCGAAACGTAACCCAACTCGTACATAATATTCAACACAAACACAACATTCTAGTCTGAAGCGAAAGCTCTCCTTTTGGCGGCAAAACTTGCACAAGTTCTTCAATTTGATGACCCAATCTTCATAACTGACAACCAGGTACTCGCTAGGACGTCAGCAGCAAGAAAACTTGATCATCCTCTCCTTCGTTGGAATGCAAGAGCCTATCTGGCAGATTTCTTTGAAGCCACTTCAAACACTTCTCAGTAGGTGTTTCATGTCTCAAGGAACCTCAACATAGTGGCCCAGAGTTGTGCAACACAGGTTCTTAGGCGCAGCCTAGAAGATCAACCTATCGATAGATGCTTAAATTCAGCTCATTCCTTGGAGACTTTCAGGACTTTGTACTCACAGATGCCTGGTGCAGATGAGCTGAACAAAATAGGCGCCACTGGCGCCCTTGCCTGTTAAAAAAAAAGCAACGGTTTTTTTTTTTTGACGGGAGCAACGGGGTTTTGGTTCTACCTGTATTTTTCTCATGACATGTCCAATTAGTAAGAGTTTTTTCAACCGAGTTGCACTTTAATTGATGGACCCGACTAGCAGGCCCATAGAAGCCCAAGAGACTAGAGACATCAGCAAAGCCCATTAACCAGAGCAGCTAGCGTAGCCATTGTTGACCTGCCTGCTTGCCTCGTCGTGGACCGGCCGGTGAAGACGCCGGCACGAGCTCGCACCACCGATATCCAACTCAAATCCAGCCCCCTCTTGCCTGCCGCGGCTGCTGCCCCGCCCAAATTCCCCTTTCTTCCCACTGCTATGGTTGCGTGATCTGGCCGGGGTTTGGATGAAGGAACGGAAGCCGGCGGCCGCAACCTCCACGTTGTCCCGGATCCTCGCGACGTGCGCGTCCCAGGTGCGGATCCTCCCCCCACCCCCCCACCCCCACCCCCGGCGCTCTCTCTCTCCCCTACATGTGGGGATCCGATTGGCCCTGTTGAACTTTTCCTACCTATTAGCTGCTGGTTGTTGACATGCCTGGTGTCGATTTCGTGGATTCGTGTGGTTTCCTGTCGCATACACGTAGATTTGACTAGTTTAGTGCGTCTGGGAAGATCAAGATGGGTGATAAAACTGTTAGTTGCTATCCTATCCCTGGTAACACTAGTTCCCTAGTATCATATTGTTGCTTGCCAGATCGTTAGAACCCTCTTATACGGTCTAATTTGATCAATGTCTCTGTCCTGATTTGGATTTGTGGCTGTGAGTAAGATGACCTTATGATCTGGTTTAGTTTCTTTATGTTGCGACTGTTCTATTTATCGGCTATGCTGTGCAGGCAAAAGATTATGGGAGATGCGTAGCAGCAAAGGTCCCTGAGATTGAGCATAATATGTGTTCTAAGGAGTTCCTAGCGCTCAGAGCATGCATGCAAACTGCGGTAATCTTTTCTATCATTAGGAAAACAATAGTGTGTGGTTGTATCAAATCATACCGTTACAACCTCCCAACTACAATTAATTACCCCATTCAAATGGAAATGGCCTTTTAATTAATTAACGCTGGCTGTTCTGTTCTTGGCCAACAATCGAATTGTGTACCAATCTTTTGTCCTCCTCTTGCTTGCTTCCTTCCTTCTCCCTACCTCCTCCTGCCTCTTTCTGATGGTCAATCAGACAATAATTGGCTATCAATACATAGTCTCGAAATTAATTTCCTTTTGCCGATTCATAAGCTTACAGAAATCAATTTGTATTAGTTCTATAAAACGACTGCTCATAGCCTATGGCTCTGTGCAACACTTTCATGCTAGATATTTGAAAACTGATTTATCTTCCGGGCCTAACTTTCACATTTGCATAATCATGTTTTCATCTGTCCTTAAAGGTCAAGAATAAGGCTTGAAGCGTCAGTCGCTGTGGCTCTCTGAGTCTCTGGTAAGTCTATGTATATATTTATAACTCAAACAAAATATGTGATAGTGTGGTGCCTTATAACCATATAGTAACAAAAGGAACTGTGCATCATGCTGACAGCAGCTCCCTTTCCATCATGTGATAAAATGTAGGCTCACTAGCTTATTCGCTTGAAATAACAAAAGGCGCAATCAGATGCAAGGAGGTTTAGGCAGCCCTGGTGCGCTCTCTCACGCTTATGTACAACATCCTCCGCTACGATGTGACATTCCAGACATTAGGGGCCTATTCTATGATGATGGAAATAAGTTTCTTGTAGCTCCAACAGCTGATCGGGTATTTGAACATACAGTTAATTGATTTTTCAATTTCCCCCCATGAACCTGGTTATTATAAAGTAAATTGGTTGCGTTATTGCAGATATTATACTGGAAGATAGCTCCATCTACTCCATCTGGACCTCCAAACTCTGACCCAGTAAATGAAGGCCCTGTCTTATCAGTTCGATTTTCGCTGGATCAGAAAGCCATAGGTATTCAAAGATCCAGTCACGAGGTTGAGTTTAGAAATAGAGAAACAGGGGAAGCCTGTAGCAAGAAGTGCAGAGCAGATTCTGAAACAACGCTGGGCTTTTTTGGACCGACTGCCCCACTTGTGATGTCATAATAATAAAAACAAGGTATGTAACATGTTGCTGCTAAAATATAAATGACAGAAAATTTATATGTTTTCTACATCCAAATATCCGATTAGCCTATTGCCACACCCATTGGAGCACTTTTTGCGATAGACACAGTTACTTATTTCCTCATTTTGGGACTGACTTCATTCAAGTTTTAGTTCTGTGTAGAAGGAGATTATCTTGTTCGTTGGTTCATTTTTTTGTGAATTGTCTCTCTATTGCAGTGGCCTAGATCTGCTTGTATATGAGCCTCAATCAAACGCTCTTCGCTTGGTGGAATCCAAAAAAATCAATATTATTTGGTATCTTTACACTCATGAAAGCAGGTTGCTTCTTCTTGCTTCTGGCATGCAATGTAACATGTTCACTGGATATCAGGTAATGCATCATGCACACATGAAAGATAGCATATCCCATAGAAAAACCTCTGATATAGATTTCTTTCATAAATGTTGGTTGCTAAGAAATAATTGTTGGTGTTTACCTGCTTTCACTGTTTTGAACCATTCTAACATTTCCAACTTCCATTCTGCTCGGCTACTGCTGTAGTTGAACTTCAAAGCAGACTTTGTATTGAGATATTTTCAACTTCTCCATGTAGTAAAACAGTGGTCGTGAATCTATATAAAACTTGCTTTCTATTTATACTAAGATGGCGTTTCGTATTCCTTTAGATAGTGTTAATAACTACTAAAATTTACTTTCAGTAAAATAATTTTTTGTATGGTTGTTCGTGTTTATTTGGTGTGCATATTTTGGATGGCGTATAGAAGAAAGCGATGGTAAATAAGACACTAAATTTGTAACATATTATTCCAATTCCCAAATTCTGGAGATACAGTTCACTCACGGTATCAGTGGTGGAGGGTCTTGGAGACCATCCTGCGAATATATCTCTTAGTACGTTAGCCTACCTGCCTTGCTACGTGTACGTTATTTTTGCCAATGCTGCATAATTATTAGCCGGCATCTCGACCAGGTCTCTTTGCTTCTCAGTTCTATACTCTAGTGTAGTTGGTATTCTTCTTCCCCTAATGTACAAGAGCGTCCCTGCGCTACCCGCTGGTAGTAAGGTTCAAGCCGGAAGCATCCAATATTTTCATCCTCCTCTTGACTCCTGGTCATATCGTGAGCTTGGGTTCTTTAGCACTTGCAAATTGCTGCTTGATGTGTAATGGTGTAGGAATTGCCCCTCTCTTGATTCTGGTTCACGCTCCGCTACTGACGGTGTGATTGATCCATTGGCCCAGGCCCTGTATGCTGAACAACAGTTTGCAGTTGAGCTGTTTTTTGCAAGCTAGACATCTATGCATATGAAACTTTTCTTATGAATTCGGAGAATTTTTCTATGTCCATCTTCATGTCTAATTTGAATCCAAATATATATTGAATGAACTAAACAAGATTAACTGATTAACTTTTTCTCCAGATGGCATGATTTATCATCCAATCTATACGCTAACTTTCACCCATCTTTCTGACAGTTTTCTGCTGGTGGGATTGTCAAATTGCCTAAGTTTGAGATGGTGATGTCTAAATGTGAAGCAAATAACAAGCCTGTCCTTGCTGCTGCTGATGTTCACATTGTAACAGTGTATGCTTTTCTGTCTCTTTATCTGTTTTGTTCTCGTTTGTTTTAGAAATTTCACATATAATTCCAATAATATTTTTTATATGTGACAGGTACGGTAGGATTTACTGCTTGCAGCTCGATAGAGTTAACATGGCATTGAACTTGTACCGTTTCTACCGTGATGCTGTTGTGCAACAGGTTTGAATTGCAAACTGATTTCCCTTGTCGTTCCTTTTTTTTCAAAAACGTGTTATATTTTGGATATTTTTCCCCATCCTAGCTCTAGCTTTAAGAGGCGGGAGGGGGCACATAATTATGCCTGGACTAGCCTTTGTAAACTAGGTGTCTGTTTCAGTTGATATTTATGAAAATTAGCACCTTGGTCATGTTCTTGACATTAACAGCATCCTATTTTGTCTTGACATTAATTTAAAATAAAACATGTAGAGGAGTTAGTTAAGATTAAGGTGCTGGTAGAAGATCTGGTTATTTGTCTTGAATAAGGATTCATTTCGAAAAGTTAGCCTTCTTGCATTTCACAAGGAACAGTTTGAGTTCATAGTAATTAAACTGGATGAACTGGTGGTTCGACCCATAGTTACTGGATTCGCTCAACCCTTCGTCAAACCCCGATCTAAATCGGTTTCTAATTCGCCACCTCACTCGTGAATCACTACGATGAGCAGCCCGCGAGTACGATCATTGTCACCATTTCCTCTCAGTCATCAACCTCTATGTCCATAAAGAAGCTTTGTCGCAGTCGCAGTTGACCATGATTTCACTGAAGTCTTGGTGGAACAAACCACATTGGCCTTGAGTTGTGCTGGGGAGCAGAGTTGGCAGCGCAGCGCTGGGAGAGATGTGGAGGAGGGCAGCAAGATGGAGAGGAGCAGGTGGTGTCAAGTCGGAGAGAGCGAGAACTTGGATGTGACCGGCGAAATGCAACGCGATGGAAGAGAGAGTCAGAAAATTGTATGCCTGAATACAACTAGGGTTTGGCCAGCAGTACATGGGCGCAGGATATCTTATTTGTGAACCCAATCTTCGATCCGCGAGTCAGAGATGTATACCCTAGCCCCAGCCCACATTGTAATCGAATTGTAGAAGGTCACGAATCGTGAACGGTGAATCTCAATCTGGTAACTATGATGTTGACCGAAGAATGAATAATGCCCAGTCTGGTCTGTCTGACCTATTGTGTCGGTTTAGGAAAAAGAAGAAGGGAGAGATACTGTGATCTGCATTAAGGAGGTGTCCACTCCTACATTGTTTGACAGGTTGTACCATCACTGACACAGTTCTAATGAACGCTACCGACTGAGTCAGTTAGACCTATAATGATATGTAGGTGGTCATGATTAAGTGTGTCTGATAAATAAAAGGTCAAATGTTATGATAGCACTCCATTCATGCATCTGGGGGTTTCTAGAAGATGTTCAGATGGATCATATTTTAACTGTCTTGTCATTATTATGTGATTATATCTGGTTGAATCATAGAGTTCTTAGGAGAATGGGCATGAGGATTAGCCTGTAATGTTATACGTGCTTTGCTTTCCATTTTATCTAGTGTGTTGTTTGCTTTCCAAGAAGGCTGCAAGCAGTTCGAGCTAAAGTTGGGACGGGGTTTCTGGTTCGTGGGTAAATTGGACATCTTGGTCCCGTTAGTTTGTATAAAACCACCTCGTTTACGGATTACACTCTACCTGTTTCATAAGTCCTGAGCTGTTAATTTTGTTTTTTGTAAATTAACACTTCATTTGTTTCTGAAAAGTTCATAAACTTCTAAAAGTTTGGGTGAAGCGACTGAGATACTAACAAATATTTTTCCCAAAAAGAGACCACAGGAATAGTGCCTTGGTCAATGATAACAAGATCTTATTATTCTGATCTAGGTTTGGAATCCCTGTTTGGTAATGTCTTTCTATTACTGCGTTCAAGAAGTAGCGGCAGTCCACTAACTCATAGTTTGTTATTTCAGGGTACACTGCCAACTTATTCAAGCAGAATTGCAGTTAGTGCGGTTGACAATATTATCATGGTCCATCAGATAGATGCAAAAGTTGTCATACTATATGATGTGTTTATGGATTCTTACACACCAATATCTGCACCACTTCCGCTCCTAGTGAGAGGATTGTCCAGCAATAGTAGGCAAGCAGGTCAAACTGCCGATCACCAATCAAGTGCATATGGTGGCACTTTATATGGAGAAGGCTGGAACTTTCTCATTCCTGACCTTATCTGTGATGCTGATAATGGGCTGCTGTGGAAACTTCATTTAGACCTGGAGGTAAGAAATCGGCAATGGATTATTCCTTGATTATATCATCCTCAATGCAATACATCTTTGCCTGACATGCATAGCTTGAAACCTAGGCTATTGCTGCTAGCACTTCTGATGCTCCTTCGATTTTGGAATTCCTTCAGAGACGAAGGTCTGACCTGAGTATGGTAATATGATTTTACTGCTTCGCAGATATGCCCATCTCATAGCTCAGCTTTTGCCAATTATTACAATTTCATACCATTTCTTACTTAAATTTATGAAGCAGGTCAAGACACTTAGCTTTGCTATAATTCGAACAATCATCCTGGAAAGAAGGCCAATAACTTTGGTTGCCAAGGCAATGGATGTCATTCTTGATTCATACTCCCGTTTGATGAAAATGGGAGGCAGTGCTGCTGGGGCTAGGAGAACATCTGAGCAAAATGAACAGTCTGGTCAGCCTATTGAGGACTCCCGTGTGGTTTCTCAGGAACCACCTTCTGGGACAGAGAATAGACCTGTTGTTCACACAGATTCAGCAATTGGGGTCGAGAGTAGACAGTTGCAATCAAATTCTGGAGCTGCGCATGGAATTGCTAACCTGGCAGCACATGTAGATAGGGCATCTTTAAATACGTCTTCTGATTCTGAAGATACTGCCAATACATCTAGAGTACCAAATCAGGCAACATCTGGTGCCACCAGCACAAGACCGCAGGTTGTAGGTGAGGATAGCAGACCATTGGCTTCTGATGCATCAATGCAGCATGGAACACATGTCGCTAGTGTGGCAATTTCACCTATCGAAATGTTCCAGTCTGTCTTTCTTCTTGTTGAAGATGAAATGATGGGCGACCCTGCATATCTTATTGCTGTCATCATGGAGTTTTTACGAAGGTACTTAGTGTTCATGAAAGTAGTTTAGAAGCAACGAACACATAATAGTAAGAACATAAGTTACTGTCTTGTTTTGTGTACAGCATGTCAAAGGCTGGGCTGAAGGCTCCTCCCAACCTTTATGTGATGATGACTACTTTGCTGGCCCGCAGCAACCGTTATGCTGAAATAGCACTGTTTGTGTCAAACAAGGTTAGTATGTTGTTCTAAAACCACTATTACTGATAATTAGTGTGGCAGTTACCATTAAATACACTAGCAATCATGTTGTGTACTGATGACTAAATGTATTATGTTTTTACCTCCATTAAATACACTTGCAGATCCTAGAGCCCTCCAGGGAACTCGCAATGCAGCTAGTTGAACTGGGTCGACATCATTCGCTGACAAGAAAATTGGGCGTGGACATGCTGCGGGAGAGGTGCCTGCACCATGATTATGTCGCTGTATTACTGCAAGAAGGGTACTACCTGGAGGCTCTACGCTACGCTAGAAAATACAAGGTATTCGTTAGTATCATTGATGCTTGCGTTACTAGTGTGTTCGTTACGCATATCTGAGCATGCTATGTTGCCAGAGTAAAGCATAGTTTTGGTAACTATAGCCAAGGCTTCGGCTAGGCATAATCTGAATCGAACGGTTACAAATAAAAGAAAAATAAATTAAACCCAGTATAAAAACACAAGACGAATCCTGAGGCCAAGTGGCTAAGCTCAGGCGACTAAAACTTGAGAAAATCTCGGTAGACTGAGTACTAGTGATTACGGCAAGTTAGATACATTCCTGCTTGCTGTTTATTGGTATCATGTCTACTGAAAATCGCTGCTCAAGTGCTCATCATATGATCTAAGGTAGCACCTTGGTTTTGTTCCAGTAGTTTTGTTGCATCCCCTTGTAACTGACATGAAGATTCGTCCAGGTTATCACCGTGCAGCCTGTCCTGTTCTTGGAGAAAGCTGTGGCCAATGGCAGCGCGTGGAACGTTGCTGCTGTGCTGAGCTTCTTCTCCGAGTTCACGCCTAGCTTCAAGACGACGTCGGACTATGGCAGATATCAGCACATACTGTCGGAAATGGTTTGATGATTGGACAGCTTCTCTGCCCCTAGCGGTCAGCAGGCTGTATGGACGCAACGCTCGTTCTTCTCTCATGTGTGAATTTTGAAGCTTTTTTAACTGATAACTTGGCTCTTCCCTGTTTGAAAGATTATACTTGCATCAATATTTTGTCGCGAATAAAAATAAACTGGTATGAGGTCACGCTTGATTCAGTTTGAAAAACAATCACAACATAACGGGAGAATAAGTTGTACCAATTCGTTTTGTTTTTTCTCTTCGAGGAATAAAAAACTACATAAAAAATAGTGACTTTGCTTCTGCAAACTCTAGAAGGCTAGAAAGGTATCTTTTTAGGAGGTGGAGAGCATTGTGAAAGAAGCTATGATCTAATTTTTCTAAGGCCCCGGGCCAGATAGATTCCCCGCTGCCTTCTTCCAGACCTGTTGGGATGTCATTTAGTTTGATGTGTGGGCCGCCATCCGAAACTTCTTTCGATCAGGAAGACTGATTAAGGAGGATCATTATACTATCATTACTCTAATCCCCAAGAGCTGATTGATTTCTTTAATAGATATGAAGATGCCTGTCCTGTTACACCCGAGTTGGTAGAGATTGACAGGGAATGGCAGGGAATACAGAAACCGCCCACTTACAAAAGTTTTTGGAAGTAGAGTAAATAGAAAAGAAAAACTGGAAAGCGTAAAACGCTTATTACATGGCTTTAACTTCTAATAACAAACTAAGTTTTTAGAAGATAACCACACTTTCAGCAAACTGCTAAACACCACTGAATCTCCCATAAAGAGATCAGTTAAGAGCAGCACTTTCTGCACCATCACAGAGTTAATCTCGCAGTAGCCAGCGCCCAACCATGATTTCTAGACAACGCTTCTCTTATCACCGTCTTCAGTGTCTTCACACCATCTTCAAGCATTCCTCGCCCTTGACCTTTCTGCAGCATCGCCCACATGTTAAGTATATTACACAATCTATACACTACAGATGCAGGATCATCAGGGATTTTTTTTTTGTTGAACTTCCACAAGGTCCAGCAAACCGCTGCACACCAACTGAAGACCATCTTCCTATTGTTTGGAAAGGAGTTAATCCATGCTCCAAACATGTCATCCACTCCATCAGGAGGTCTGACCAGATCAAAAGCACACATCACTACCAACCATAGCAGAGTAGGCAGAAATCCATAGTAGAGACAACATCCGTATTCGTTTTAAAATATGGAAACGGATGTGGGAAGGGCATTATCCGATCCGTTTCCACCCTATTCAAAGATCAATAGCATACTTGTATTGTCTCCTCACTAGTAAGCATATACGTTATGTTCCCCTTAGTCCTTCCGCTAATTCTGTGAACTATCACTCTGTTAGTATAGCGAGCCACTGACAACATATACAGGCAAAGATTATTAAGTACTAGGCCTGAACTCCTTATTAAAATCATTTACAACAAGATAACAAGAAGTATCGACAAGTGTAATTTCATAACACTATTGGTTTTCAAATTTTCATAACTGTATCATGAAACGTGAAGAAACCTAAAGTAGAGACAAAGGAGGATGCATCCACCTTTCTAATAAATGATTTTAAGATTCAACAGCAAGCAAAAATAGACGGCATCTACAAAAATAAACTATAACCAAGGGACGGAACAACAATCTCCAAGGTACCTGTAATGATCTCCCCATGTTTGACACTCTGGAACCACTGCTTCAGCATCCTGGCTACACTCTCCTTCATCACAGTTTCTAGTAATTCAGAGTTTTATACTTCGTAGTATTATCAACGGCTACCCAATTTATGAGATGCGGAGCACCATGGCATTAGTAAAGAAGCTACCAACTTAATGTAGCATTTTTTCATACGTATTTATCTATGATTCCAACCAATTCTTTAACTAGAAATATACTCCTATTTTGCCTTTTTAAAGGGCGAGCAAAATAATAAGCCGCTTTCCGCAATAAAATTTGCACTCTGGTATCAATGCGCTAGCAGCACGGCCAAATAGCAACAATCAGCCACTACGGGAATGGATAACAGTGCCGACGGCCAGGACCTGTGCCGACGGCTATTTATCGGGGCCGTCGGCACAGGGTCGTTACAGGACCAGCCGTCGACAAGTCCGTCGGCACAGAAACGGCCGTCGGCACAGACAATCTATCCCGACGGCCACCGTCGGGACACAGAAAGCCGTCGGCACAGAATACGAGGTGACGTCGACGGCAGTCTGTGCCGACGGCAAAGCCGTCGGCATAGACCTCTACCATTTTTATTCATTTTTACCCTATTCTTCATTTTTATGTATCTATTTATTACTCTTATTTAAATTTAATATGTTTTTATTCATTTCTATATGTATATAGCTACGCCGAATAGCGGTCTCCACCCACATAAAATAACGTCGCGAATCTTGTTTATCCCGCCATCTTTCTCGTGAAATTGCTTCCCGCCATCGTATCTCCCGCCAACAAACTTGGATACATAGACAAATGACAACAAACTTGGGTACATAGACAAATGACAACAAACTTGGGTACATAGACGAATGACAACAAACTTGGGTACATAGACGAATAACAAGAAACTTGGGTACATAGACGAATGACAACAAACTTGGGTACATAGACGAATGACAACAAACTTGCACTAGTAGGAATGTGTTTATAGCCACCAGTCTACATCTTTATTTAATCCATAATACATCACGAATAATGTAACTAACTTTTGCCGGGTCCTAAGCCGCGAGGTGCTGAGCGGCCGCGGCTTGCACCCAAAGATAAGGAACCATCACTGGGGCAATACTCACATGAGGAGGATCCCTATGAAGTGTATACCACATATTGTCATGCACCGCTTGCGTATCCAACCTAACCAGGTAGCGACGGACGTGCTCGTCCTCATCTCTGATACGGCGACGCACCTCCACCTCGGGGGCCGGCGGCCTCTGCACCGAGGCTGGCCCACGCGACGGCCACCAAACAAGATCCGGGTCGACGACGTCACCCGGATTCCTCACCAAACTACGCATCCCGGAAGACACCTCCCAGTGCCAGCCCGGCGGAGCCCAGTCCCGGACACTGCCCGTGTCCAACAAATGGCCGGTGGTCATCATCGATTCCCGCCGAGATCTGAAAAAATGAGTGGGGAATTTGATCAAACAACTAAGGTGCGTGCAACCTAGGTACGTAGGGGAGGGAGAGGGCAGCACCTTGGCATGGCGGACGGCACACGCGGTGGTGACGCCACGGGAGAGTGATGAGGGATCAGATATCAGTTTAGATGTGCTATGCTAACGGAGGCCATGACTACATATATATAGTGAGAAATGGGCTTCTGATCTGTAGTATGCCCAATCAGGAAGAAGCACACGGATCGTGTGTTTCCTCCCAGCGCTTCTGAGTCGTTGGATCAGCGGTGTGTTTCTTTCGCTTGATCCAACGGCTCAGAAGCGCTGGGAGGAAACACACGATCCGTGTGCTTCTTCCTGATTGGGCATACTACATGCAATAAAGCCCATGAAAGAAACACACACCGCTGATCCAACGGCTCACAAGCGCTCGAAAGAAACACACCGCTGATCCAATGGCTCACAAGCGCTCGAAGGAAACACACGATCCGTGTGCTTCTTCCTGATTGGGCATACTACATGCAATGGAATCTTGTGTCGATTTGGGGGTAGACTTTGGTTTCTCATGTTCCTATGGCCTGACCTAACACAAGCAAGCAAAAAAGTCCACTGGGCTACCCCCTTTCGATGCACGTCTATGGGGGTAGACGGAAACGTTAGGGTTTTTCCAGCGGATTCAGGGTTTCGCCGAAGCGGGGCCCCGGAGAGTCGGAACCCCACCCAAACCTAGGTTGTGCCATACCATATGTGTACAAGTGTGTTGTGTGTTTCAAATGTCCAACAATCTACTCATAGGTGTGACCGACATCACCGGCTTCACCGACTCTCTGGTGAGTTTCTGCACTTAGAGGTGAAAACTCCCCTTTCGGGCGAACCGGATGGAATCTTGTGTCGATTTGGGGTATACTTTGGTTTCTCATGTTCCTATGGCCTGACCTAACACAAGCAAGCAAAAAAGTCCACTGGGCTACCCCCTTTCGACGCACGTCTATGGGGGTAGACGGAAACGTTAGGGTTTTTCCAGCGGATTCAGGGTTTCGCCGAAGCGGGGCCCCGGAGAGTCGGAACCCCACCCAAACCTAGGTTGTGCCATACCATATGTGTACAAGTGTGTTGTGTGTTTCAAATGTCCAAGAATCTACTACTAGGTGTGCTTCATGAGCAAACTACGATGCACCTGCAGTTCAAATTTTACCCGTTTCCAGCTGAATCGGCAGGAATTTGTCATTTTCAAAAGAGGAGCATGGAAACCTTTTCACAGCCAACACTTTGGTTATTTGTGAATATAACATGGTCTAGTGTACTCAAAAAATGCATGTCCCAATTTTTGCAACATATTTGTGGTTGCTGCTTCACAAAAAAAACCCATTTTTCGCACTCGAAAAATGGAAAATGGTTTTTTTTTCTAATAAATATGAAAACTTCCTCCATAAACATTGTTCATGCTTCCAAGATGCATGTTTGTGTGGAAGATGGGAACATTTTAGCAAACTATGCCATGGATGTGGCCAAAACTCCCGTCATTTGGCCCGAAACCCTAGAATGTTCGTAGGAGATAGCTCGTTTCTTTGAAAACATTTTCAACAGAACTTTGGTATTCCAAGTCTATTATTTTTGGTGGATACTAGGTCATATATAATGACACCACGCGAAGGTCTTACACCATTTTGATTTTTCGTCAATTTTGTAGAATTTTCTATGCCGGTTTCAGGAAGAAGTCAAGACGGCGGGCACGACCGTTCGTAGCTAGGGGTTGAATATTGAGAAACTCTTTGTATATCTCTGATGAAATAGGTAGTTGTGTACCTAAAAATGATTTTTCCCAAAAATCATGACTAAACTACGATGCACCTGCAGTTCAAATTTTACCCGTTTCCAGCTGAATCGGCAGGAATTTGTCATTTTCAAAAGAGGAGCATGGAAACCTTTTCACAGCCAACACTTTGGTTATTTGTGAATATAACATGGTCTAGTGTACTCAAAAAATGCATGTCCCAATTTTTGCAACATATTTGTGGTTGCTGCTTCACAAAAAAACCCATTTTTCGCACTCGAAAAATGGAAAATGGTTTTTTTTTCTAATAAATTGTAACAGCCCAAAGTTCAGAACCTAAAAACCCGAATAAAATTTCCACTTTTTGATTGCATTGCATCATGGCATACATGTTTAAAATTGCTTAAGTTAAATAAAGCAACACTTGAAAATTAAAACAAAGGAAGCAAACTTCCCAAACCCCAAACCAACTGTAATTGCTTAACTTGGCAAACCAATCAGTCTTGGACTTCCAAATTGTTTAGGAAGTTCCAAGCTTGCAATTATAACCCTTTTCTCAAAATCTAAATATTGCCAGATAAGAAATAAATTTGAGACTCCAAAATTGGTTCAAGTCAAATCCTATTTTGAAACCAAGCTAAACCTTTCCAAAAATTCAAACTAAAATCATGGGGAGCTTCAATATGATGGTGAGAGCCTCCATGAATATTCTCAGTATTTTTGGAAGTGTCTACGTGACTCAAATAATTCAAATACTGCTGCTGGGATTTTTAAAGGAGTCAGGAAAGGACCTAAGTGTGAGGAAAGCAAATCTGCCAGGGGGCTTTTCGCGAAGTCATTATTTTCCTCCCTGTAGCGACCGAACCGCACCCTCCACTGGCGCCATGCCGCGCTCCAGCGCGTCGAGGCCGCGCCCTCTCTCTCTTCGCCCTGCGGTGGATAAGGAGCAGCCCGAGACCGCCTTCTCTCTCTCCCCTCACCTGCTCCCTCCCGTTTCCTCGAGGAACCCTAAACCTAGCATTGAGCTCCATGTCCACCATGACCGCCGTGCTGGTCGCCGTCGATTCCTGCCGTTGGAGCTCGAGCTGAAGCCGTTGTCTTCACCGCCACGTTGTGCTGCACCTCCACGCCGGAGGAATCGGCCCGAGGTGACCGAAATCGACTCGTCCGTCCCCGTCTCTTCCGCCTCCGTCCGTCGCTCGTCGCCGTCGTCCTCGCCAAATTGCCGTCGCCTCCGACCTCCCCTGCCTCCGACGAGCACTCGCACGTGGCTAAGGGTGAGCACCCGTCCTCCGGGACATCTCCTCCTTCCTCCTCCTGCTCTGGATCCTCGCCTTCGTGCGAGGTGCCGCTCGGCCGTCGCCGTGGCCGCGCCAAGTCAAGCCCACCCTCGTCGCCCTGCGCCTCTCCTTCCGCCTCCGAGCACACGCACGGCTACGGCCCTCTCACCGCACTCGTGTTTCGTTCACAATCGCCGCGGAGCGCCGCCCGAACGGCGTCGTCGCCGGCCGTTTCACCGCCGGACCCGCCATCCCGCACACCACCGTGCGCCCGGCCTGGACACCGGCTTGGACCGGCCAGAAGGCCGGAAGCCTCGGGCACAGGCCCGGCCTGGGCTCCGGTTTGGGCCGACCGAAAGGCCGGCTGGCTCGGGTGTTGCCCCGGCCTGTGGGCCGGTTTGACCGGGCTGGAGGCCGGCCCGTCTACAGTTTGATTTTTCCTTTTTGGAAAATAAAACAATTTGAATTAATTAATAACTATTTAAATAATGATCCAAATTTGGCAAATCAAATATCAAATTGTTCAGAAAAACAATACCTATCATTTGGTAACTTTGCCATACTCTTTGAGTAAATGTTTTTGCCTTTATTTAGGAAACCCTAAAATGGCTTAAATACTACCTATTTCGGAAAAATTCATAACTTGTGAAGTAATTAACCAAAATTTGTGAATAAAATATCAAAATGATCAGTGTTCAAATGCTATCAAATCATGTTAGTATAAACTCATGATCACAAATATTTATTGATGTTATTCATAATTTAATTAAAAGAATTAAATTCGAATAATTATTTATTTCACTATTTGTTCATTCGGAACTCAGAAAATTACAAATAAGGTACCGAATCGATCAGAAGAACAAATCCTATCCATTTCATGTCATGTTCATGCATATTGGAACCACTTTGAACAAATTAATAAATGTATGAACAATGTGGTCATTAAGCTAAATATGGGGTTGCTTCCAAATAATTGCACTAATTATTTGGCTCTCCCTTTAATATTGCTAGCTAAACTAAATGATGCCACCTTTGCATAAACATGACATGCCATCATGTGTTTGTGCATCGCATTGTGAGCATGTGTGGTAATTGATTATTGTTTCCCTGTTTATGCTCCGCTAGATCAAGCAGCCGGGGTTACTCCCCAATGCCCCGAGGATCCGTACTACCACGTTGATCAAGGCAAGCGTAATCCCCCCTCTGAGCATGTCTCCTCCTATATTTTGCAATTATTTTTCCCACTATAATATTGCATTCGGTTCCAAATGTCTTTTGCTTGGACTAGAGTATCCTACTAGTTGCATTAGAAATCTACTGCCATTTTACCTGTATCCCTCCTAATATCCATAGGATTGAAGTGTTGGCCAAAGATAAGTATATTGCTATGTATATGCTTAGCCCTGCTCAGTTCAAAGGCTTGCAGGTCCGGTGGATGTTTCAATCGTTGGAACAGGTATGGAATAACCGGATGTGATGGAAAGTGATGGTGGTGGTTAATAATTTGCTTAAAGGTGGGGATGAGAGGCCACATGGAATGTGGTGGGTTGTCTCGTTCTTGCCGCCTAGGTGCGAGTTCTGTACATCCTGAACCAAGACTGAGCGTGCAACCATGCGTGAGGCCTATGCATTCGCAGTGCAGGAACCCTCGTAGACTAAATAACTCGAGCGGGGCTAGCCAGGGTCCTCTAGTTCGGGCTTCCATTTGCGTGTGCGTGGTGATGGTGGTTTGAACTGGGATGAGGATGGTGGTGTTAGGAAATAAGTGTCCGCGGGACAGGGGGTTGGAGGAGACACCAAACCTGTCCTACCGGCACTGATGATCCTGGAGAGTCCTTAACGGGGAGAAGTCGACACCGCTCCCACCCAGCCGGCTCTCCAAGGAAGAGAGCTAAAGCTAGGTAATGGGCCGGACGGTACGCGTGGCAAACATTTGTACACCCCTGCAGGGTTAAATCTTTTCGAAAAGCCGTGTCCGCGGTTATGGACGACTTGGGAATGGACGATGATCATAGAATAACTTTAACGGAATGATTAAAAACTTGGGTACTAGAGGTACCATTCACGAATGCAAGGTTGACTTCCTCGAGGGTGATTCGGGGAGGTGCCTTTGATGAACAGGTACATGGGTGATGATGGTGATGGTGAGTAAGTGATCAAAGAAAAGAGTTACTTCTTACCTCTTTGAAAATATTCTGATTAGTCGATGCCATGGAGTTGTGTTTTATAAATAAAATCAGCTTTATGCAAAACAGCCATAAACCTTTGAAAGCCTCATCGAGCTATATTAGCTCTAATCTTGCGAGTTCGTCGAACTCAACGTCGTTTGTTTTTTTCAGAGGACTTCACCGACCTCGAAGGTGGGTTCTTTGTGGACGTCGACGAGTAGTCTGGGGTTCCCAGGTGGCAGCTTGGGACATCCGGACAGCTGGCGCTGTGATGTTTATTGTAGGCCTCTTAGGCCATATTGGATCTTGTTGTTTAGAACAACTTAATTCGCTTCCGCTTGATGTAATGTTGGGTCTGTGACCTCTGGATGTCATTTGCTATCTTTCTCTATATAAGAGTTGAACTATATGATTTGTGTCGTAGAGTCTGTGATGTGCCAGTTGTTCCACAAGTCTTGATCTCTCTATTATGCATTGAGGGTTGTGCCTGTGTTAAGGCATCAATCGGGGTGTTGCGTTGCCGATGATCCATTCCGAGCAACGCCTGCCAAAGGTTTTGGCCGGGGATTGGTAAACCCGTAACCTCCGGTTGTATCGCTTAACCGGTGACACACAGCATCACTGTATAACAGTCGGGTCGGGGCGCCACAAGTTGGTATCAGAGCAGTACTGCCTGTAGGAAACCCTTCTACTGGTCGACGTTGAGTCTAGTGTTTGTGAAAATATTTTTAACCTAAAAATGAGTTGTGAAAACCATCTTAGGATTCTTTTTACTCCTTATCTGGTTACCCTCTAATCTCGGAGCAATCTTACCTCGATTTGAGTTAAAGGTTTTACCTCGTCTGTTACTTCAAAATGATTAGAAACGGGGTGGGTTCGACCTTTAGTGTTATGTGTCACGTTGCTCCCGCTGCGTTGCAATCCCAAATCAACTCAGATGTTTCTACCGAGTTTAATCTTTTGATCCTTTCTTTGGGTTTTAACCCACGGACTTGAACATAAGGTCCCGGATTGTGTCAACTAGAGTGTGTTAAGTTGTGATTTCTTAACTCTCACTAGTAGCACATGATGCTGATCTTTGACCCAAGTTCTATCTTGTTGTTTTCCTTCTCGCAAAGTATTATCGTCCCTAGTCTGTGTACTTGTGTAGACGCTAATGCTATTGTTCGACCATTCGGAGAAAGATACTAACCGTGTCATTGTCAAATCTCCAGAATGGCTCGAGGAGGCCGTGGAGGCCGTGGTGGTCGCGGTAACCACAACAATGATGAGGATGATCTGCCGCCACCACCCTCGATGGCTGAGTCTTGATGGCCATTGAGGAGAACCGTGGGCGCAATGAGCGCTTGCTTGAGCAGTTGGTGCAGCAGAATGCACGGAGGAACGAGTGCAACACTCTCACTGAGTTCCTGCGCTCGCAGCCACCCACCTTTGCTGATGCTAAGGAGCCACTGGAAGCTGATGATTGGCTTCGTGCTTGGAGCGCAAGTTCTCCGCGCTCATGTCCCAGTGGCTGAGCAAGTCAACTTTGCCACCTATCTCTTGGTTGGTGCTGCTGGCTGTTGGTGGGAAAGCCATGTGGCTTGTTTCCAGCCAACCATGTCTTCACTGGGCTGATTTCCGCACTGCCTTCCGTGCGGAGTACATTCCCCAGCCGATCATGGATTTGAAGAGGAGGGAGTTCCTGGATTTGCAACAGGGACGGATGGACCTCCGCACTTATGGTCGTTCAACCATCTCTCTCGTTACGCCCCAAGGGACGTGACCAATGATGCTGACAAGCAAGAGCTGTTCCGCAAGGGTCTGACTCCGCAGCTTCGCTATGAGTTGCTCCCTTCAGGTTCCAGACCTATCAGGAGCTGTTCAACCAGGCTTTACTCTTGAGCAAGGAAGAAAGGAACTTGAAGCTTCCAAGAGGCCCGCACACGGGGACCACCAGAGTTCCTCGGGTTCTGAGAGCAAGAAGCGCAGGGTGTTTGTTCCCTACAGCGCCGTACCTCGTGCTCCATTCATGCCGAGAGCCGGGATACAGGCCACCTCCTCCGCGCCCCACTACTTCGACACTTGGGGTAGGCGGAAGTGGGTACCGTCCTATGCTACCTGCTCCACCTGGAGTCACTTGCTACACCTGTGGCCAGGCTGGCCACTACTCCAGGGAGTGCCCCCAGAAGGCACCTCTCGCGATAACTCCTGCACGAGCCCCTGCCACTCCAGCTGGCAAGGCTGGACCTATTGTGCGTGGTCGCCTGAACCACATCTCTGCTGAAGAAGCTGAAGAGGACCCCGGCGTTCTTATGGGTGAGTTACGAATCAACAACAATCTGCTACAGTTTTGTTTGATTCTGGAGCATCGCATTCATTCATATCCATAGCTTTTGCAAAAGACCACAAATACCGTTTGAGAAAATGAGCCGACCCTTGGTGATCTCCACTCCTGGCTCCAAATGGCAAACCGATGGGGTTACTCCTGAAGTTCAGATTACTATCGGTTACTACTCTTTTCCTTTCGCTTTGGTAGCTCTGAGGTCAAGTGGCATTGATGTCATACTGGGCATGAACTGGCTAGCCAAATACCAGGCTAATCTCGACTGTGCTGCCAAGACCGTCACCGTGACCAATTCCTCCGGTGACAGTGTGAAGTATTGGTCTGCACTTCAAGATCCGTCCTCCATATTCCCCTCACCTGAGATCCTCCTTTGCTTTATGGAAGGCGAATCCCTCCTGAAATCCAGGACATACACGTGGTGTGTGACTTCCCGGATGTGTTCCCGGAAGAATTGCCTGGCATGCCTCCTGACCGAAGTGTGGAGTTTGTCATAGATCTACTTCCCGGTACGCTCCAATTTCCAAGAAGCCCTACCGTATGCCGGTGGAAGAGTTGGCTCTGTTGAAAGAGCAAATTGATCAGCTGTTAGCTAAGGAGTTCATCCAGCCTAGCAGTTCACCTTGGGGTTGTCCGGTACTCTTTGTCAAGAAGAGGGATTCTACCGTGCCTCGTCTAGTCTCTGACTATCGACCGTTGAATGCGGTGACAATCAAGAACAAGTATCCTATTCCTCGCATCAATGATCTGTTGGATCAGTTAGCTGGTGCAACGGTATTCTCCAAGATGGATCTGAGGTCAGGCTACCATCAGATAAAATCAGAAAGGAGGATATTCCAAAGACGGCATTTGTTACTCGCTATGGCTCATATGAGTATACCGTCATGTCCTTTGGTCTCACAAATGCCCCGCTACTTTCATGAGGCTCATGAACTCCATCTTCATGGATTATCTTGACAAGTTTGTCGTCATTTACATTGATGACATCTCATCTATTCTAAAACCGACGAAGAGCATGATGAACATCTTCGTTGGTTCTGACACGGCTTCGAGAACACCGTCTTATGCCAAGTTCTCCAAGTGTGAGTTTTGGTTGGATAAACTTGTCTTCCTTGGTCATGTGATATCCGCAATGGTGTGGAAGTCATTCCTGACAAGATTCAGTCCATTCTGGATTGGAAAACTCCAATGTCAGTCAAGGACATCCGTAGCTTTCTCGGATTGGCGGGTTATTACCGCCGATTCATCGAAGGTTTCTCCAAGATAGCCAAGGCCCTGACTGACCTTCTCAAGAAGGATAAAAAGTTTGTATGGTCGGCCGAAGCTGAAGAGAGCTTCAAAACACTGAAAGCCAAGCTCACCTCCGCTCCTGTGCTTGTCCTGCCGGACACGAGCAAGGATTTCGTCGTCTTCTGTGACGCCTCTCTACAAGGTTTGGGCTGTGTGCTAATGCAAGATGGCCATGTGGTGGCTATGCTTCTCGCCAACTTAAGCCGCATGAGCTCAATTACCCAACTCATGATCTAGAGCTTGCCGCGTGGTCTATGCTTTGAAGCAATGGAGACCATACCTGTTTGGTAACCGTTGCGAGATCTTCTCGGATCACAAGAGTCTGAAGTACCTCTTCACCCAGCCGGATTTAAATCTCAGGCAAAGGCGTTGGTTGGAGTTAATCACGGACTATAATGTGAGTCTGAACTATCAACCCGGCAAAGCAAACGTCGTGGCTGACGCGCTAAGTCGGAAGTCCTATTGCAACAATCTGATGATTGAAAGGCCCAACCTGCCCTCCATGAAGAGTTCTCTCGTTTGAACTTAGAAATGGTTCCCTCCGGCTATCTAGCAAATCTGGAGATCAAATCTACTCTTGTAGACCAGATTAAGGAAGCTCAAACCCGTGACAAGGGTATTCTGAAAATCAAGGAGAACATTGCTAGCGGGAAGGCCAAATGCTTCTCTGTCGATGAATCCGGAGTGGTCTATTTTGGTGATCGCTTGGTAGTGCCAAAGAAACCAAAATTGAGGCAGCTGATTCTCCAAGAGGCTCATGATACACTCTCTCTATCCATCCCGGAAGTACCAAAATGTACCAAGACCTCCGACCACAATTCTGGTGGACCCGTATGAAGCGGGAAATCGCCAAGTTTGTTGCTGAATGCGACACTTGTCGTCGGGTAAAAGCAGAACATCAAAGACCTGCCGGTACTCTCCGCCCTATTGCAGTTCCCGAGTGGAAATGGGATGAAATTGGTATGGACTTCATCACCGGATTTCCCCGGTCTCCTAAGGGCAACAATGCAATCTGGGTAATCATTGATCGTCTCTCCAAGGTTGCTCACTTCCTACCAGTCCGTGATGAGATACATGCTAGTCAACTAGCTGATCTATATTTGGCTCGTATCGTTCCTTTGCACGGGGTCCCTTTGAGGATCATCTCTGACCGTGGAAGTATCTTTGTCTCCAAGTTCTGGCAGAGTTTCCAAAATGCCATGGGGTCCCGTCTCAACTTCAGTACCGCTTACCATCCCCAAACTGATGGCCAGACCGAAAGGGTAAACCAAGTACTGGAAGACATGCTCAGGGCATGTGTAATCTCTTTCGGCAAAAATTGGGAAAAGTACCTCCCTTTCGCGGAGTTCTCCTACAACAACAGCTATCAAGCTAGTCTGGGCATGGCTCCATTTGAGGCTCTATATGGAAGAAAATGCCGTACTCCGCTGAATTGGTCCGAGACCGGAGAGAGGGCACTCTTTGGTCCGGATATCATCAACGAAGCTGAGGAGAAGGTTAGAATCATACGAGAAAATCTGAAGATTGCCCAGTCTAGACAGAAAAGTTACTATGACAAGCATCATCAGGAGATTCACTATGAAATTGGTGATAAAGCTTATCTCCGTGTCTCTCCCCTTCGTGGCGTTCGTCGCTTCGGAATAAAGGGAAAATTGGCCCCTCGCTATGTTGGTCCTTTCACCGTTCTGGAGAAGCGAGGAGATCTTTCTTATAAGTTGGAGTTGCCGGTCAAATTTCCAAATGTGCATGATGTGTTTCATGTCTCCCAACTCCGCCGTTGTTTCAAGGATCCTATCCATGGGGTCAATCATGAGGAGCTAGATCTCCAGGAAGATCTCACCTATCGTGAGCACCCTATCCGTGTTTTGGATGAAGCCGAAAGGAAGACCCGTAACAAGACTACCAAGTTCCTCAAAGTTCAGTGGTCTCACCATTCCGAGGAAGAAGCAACGTGGGAAAGAGAGTCTAGTCTTCGTGAGGAGTATCCCGACTTCTTTTCGCAATCTTAGAATCTCGGGACGAGATTCCTGTAAGGAGGGTAGAGTTGTAACAGCCCAAAGTTCAGAACCTAAAAACCCGAATAAAATTTCCACTTTTTGATTGCATTGCATCATGGCATACATGTTTAAAATTGCTTAAGTTAAATAAAGCAACACTTGAAAATTAAAACAAAGGAAGCAAACTTCCCAAACCCCAAACCAACTGTAATTGCTTAACTTGGCAAACCAATCAGTCTTGGACTTCCAAATTGTTTAGGAAGTTCCAAGCTTGCAATTATAACCCTTTTCTCAAAATCTAAATATTGCCAGATAAGAAATAAATTTGAGACTCCAAAATTGGTTCAAGTCAAATCCTATTTTGAAACCAAGCTAAACCTTTCCAAAAATTCAAACTAAAATCATGGGGAGCTTCAATATGATGGTGAGAGCCTCCATGAATATTCTCAGTATTTTTGGAAGTGTCTACGTGACTCAAATAATTCAAATACTGCTGCTGGGATTTTTAAAGGAGTCAGGAAAGGACCTAAGTGTGAGGAAAGCAAATCTGCCAGGGGGCTTTTCGCGAAGTCATTATTTTCCTCCCTGTAGCGACCGAACCGCACCCTCCACTGGCGCCATGCCGCGCTCCAGCGCGTCGAGGCCGCGCCCTCTCTCTCTTCGCCCTGCGGTGGATAAGGAGCAGCCCGAGACCGCCTTCTCTCTCTCCCCTCACCTGCTCCCTCCCCGTTTCCTCGAGGAACCCTAAACCTAGCATTGAGCTCCATGTCCACCATGACCGCCGTGCTGGTCGCCGTCGATTCCTGCCGTTGGAGCTCGAGCTGAAGCCGCTGTCTTCACCGCCACGTTGTGCTGCACCTCCACGCCGGAGGAATCGGCCCGAGGTGACCGAAATCGACTCGTCCGTCCCCGTCTCTTCCGCCTCCGTCCGTCGCTCGTCGCCGTCGTCCTCACCAAATTGTCGTCGCCTCCGACCTCCCCTGCCTCCGACGAGCACTCGCACGTGGCTAAGGGTGAGCACCCGTCCTCCGGGACATCTCCTCCTTCCTCCTCCTGCTCTGGATCCTCGCCTTCGTGCGAGGTGCCGCTCGGCCGTCGCCGTGGCCGCGCCAAGTCAAGCCCACCCTCGTCGCCCTGCGCCTCTCCTTCCGCCTCCGAGCACACGCACGGCTACGGCCCTCTCACCGCACTCGTGTTTCGTTCACAATCGCCGCGGAGCGCCGCCCGAACGGCGTCGTCGCCGGCCGTTTCACCGCCGGACCCGCCATCCCGCACACCACCGTGCGCCCGGCCTGGACACCGGCTTGGACCGGCCAGAAGGCCGGAAGCCTCGGGCACAGGCCCGGCCTGGGCTCCGGTTTGGGCCGACCGAAAGGCCGGCTGGCTCGGGTGTTGCCCCGGCCTGTGGGCCGGTTTGACCGGGCTGGAGGCCGGCCCGTCTACAGTTTGATTTTTCCTTTTTGGAAAATAAAACAATTTTAATTAATTAATAACTATTTAAATAATGATCCAAATTTGGCAAATCAAATATCAAATTGTTCAGAAAAACAATACCTATCATTTGGTAACTTTGCCATACTCTTTGAGTAAATGTTTTTGCCTTTATTTAGGAAACCCTAAAATGGCTTAAATACTACCTATTTCGGAAAAATTCATAACTTGTGAAGTAATTAACCAAAATTTGTGAATAAAATATCAAAATGATCAGTGTTCAAATGCTATCAAATCATGTTAGTATAAACTCATGATCACAAATATTTATTGATGTTATTCATAATTTAATTAAAAGAATTAAATTCGAATAATTATTTATTTCACTATTTGTTCATTCGGAACTCAGAAAATTACAAATAAGGTACCGAATCGATCAGAAGAACAAATCCTATCCATTTCATGTCATGTTCATGCATATTGGAACCACTTTGAACAAATTAATAAATGTATGAACAATGTGGTCATTAAGCTAAATATGGGGTTGCTTCCAAATAATTGCACTAATTATTTGGCTCTCCCTTTAATATTGCTAGGTAAACTAAATGATGCCACCTTTGCATAAACATGACATGCCATCATGTGTTTGTGCATCGCATTGTGAGCATGTGTGGTAATTGATTATTGTTTCCCTGTTTATGCTCCGCTAGATCAAGCAGCCGGGGTTACTCCCCAATACCCCGAGGATCCGTACTACCACGTTGATCAAGGCAAGCGTAATCCCCCCTCTGAGCATGTCTCCTCCTATATTTTGCAATTATTTTTCCCACTATAATATTGCATTCGGTTCCAAATGTCTTTTGCTTGGACTAGAGTATCCTACTAGTTGCATTAGAAATCTACTGCCATTTTACCTGTATCCCTCCTAATATCCATAGGATTGAAGTGTTGGCCAAAGATAAGTATATTGCTATGTATATGCTTAGCCCTGCTCAGTTCAAAGGCTTGCAGGTCCGGTGGATGTTTCAATCGTTGGAACAGGTATGGAATAACCGGATGTGATGGAAAGTGATGGTGGTGGTTAATAATTTGCTTAAAGGTGGGGATGAGAGGCCACATGGAATGTGGTGGGTTGTCTCGTTCTTGCCGCCTAGGTGCGAGTTCTGTACATCCTGAACCAAGACTGAGCGTGCAACCATGCGTGAGGCCTATGCATTCGCAGTGCAGGAACCCTCGTAGACTAAATAACTCGAGCGGGGCTAGCCAGGGTCCTCTAGTTCGGGCTTCCATTTGCGTGTGCGTGGTGATGGTGGTTTGAACTGGGATGAGGATGGTGGTGTTAGGAGAATAAGTGTCCGCGGGACAGGGGGTTGGAGGAGACACCAAACCTGTCCTACCGGCACTGATGATCCTGGAGAGTCCTTAACGGGGGAGAAGTCGACACCGCTCCCACCCAGCCGGCTCTCCAAGGAAGAGAGTGAAAGCTAGGTAATGGGCCGGACGGTACGCGTGGCAAACATTTGTACACCCCTGCAGGGTTAAATCTTTTCGAAAAGCCGTGTCCGCGGTTATGGACGACTTGGGAATGGACGATGATCATAGAATAACTTTAACGGAATGATTAAAAACTTGGGTACTAGAGGTACCATTTCACGAATGCAAGGTTGACTTCCTCGAGGGTGATTCGGGGAGGTGCCTTTGATGAACAGGTACCATGGGTGATGATGGTGATGGTGAGTAAGTGATCAAAGAAAAGAGTTACTTCTTACCTACTTTGAAAAGTATTCTGATTAGACGATGCCATGGAGTTGTGTTTTATAAATAAAATCAGCTTTATGCAAAACAGCCATAGAACCTTTGAAAGCCAATCATCGAGCATATATTAGCTCCTAATCTTGCGAGTTCGTCGAACTCAACGTCGTTTGCTTATTTTCAGGAGAGGATTTCACCGACCTCGAAGGTGGGTTCTTTGTGGACGTTGACGAGTAGTCTGGGGTTCCCAGGTGGCAGCTTGGGACATCTCGGGACAGCTGGCGCTGTGATATTTTATTTGTAGGCCTCTTAGGCCATTATCTGGATCTTGTTGTTAGATAACTTAATTCGCTTCCGCTTGATGTAATGTTGGGTCTGTGACCTCTGGATGTCATTTGCTATCTTTCTCTATATTAAGAGTTGAACTATATGATTTTGTGTCGTAGAGTCTGTGATGTGCCAGTTGTTCCACAAGTCTTGATCTCTCTATTATGCAGTGAGGGTTGTGCCTGTGTTAAGGCATCGATCGGGGTGTTGTGTTGTCGATGATCCATTCCGAGCAACACCTGCCAAAGGTTTTGGCCGGGGATTGGTAAACCCGTAACCTCCGGTTGTATCGCTTAACCGGTGACACACAGCATCATTGTATAACAGGCGGGTCGGGGCGCTACATAAATATGAAAACTTCCTCCATAAACATTGTTCATGCTTCCAAGATGCATGTTTGTGTGAAGATGGGCACATTTTAGCAAACTATGCCATGGATGTGGCCAAAACTCCCGTCATTTGGCCCGAAACCCTAGAATGTTCGTGGGAGATAGCTCGTTTCTTTGAAAACATTTTCAACAGAACTTTGGTATTCCAAGTCTATTATTTTTGGTGGATACTAGGTCATATATAATGACACCACGCGAAGGTCTTACACCATTTTGATTTTTCGTCAATTTTGTAGAATTTTCTATGCCGGTTTCAGGAAGAAGTCAAGACGGCGGGCACGACCGTTCGTAGCTAGGGGTTGAATATTGAGAAACTCTTTGTATATCTCTGATGAAATAGGTAGTTGTGTACCTAAAAATGATTTTTCCCAAAAATCATGACTAAACTACGATACACCTGCAGTTCAAATTTTACCCGTTTCCAGCTGAATCGGCAGGAATTTGTCATTTTCAAAAGAGGAGCATGGAAACCTTTTCACAGCCAACACTTTGGTTATTTGTGAATATAACATGGTCTAGTGTACTCAAAAAATGCATGTCCCAATTTTTGCAACATATTTGTGGTTGCTGCTTCACAAAAAAACCCATTTTCGCACTCGAAAAATGGAAAATGGTTTTTTTTTCTAATAAATATGAAAACTTCCTCCATAAACATTGTTCATGCTTCCAAGATGCATGTTTGTGTGGAAGATGGGCACATTTTAGCAAACTATGCCATGGATGTGGCCAAAACTCCCGTCATTTGGCCCGAAACCCTAGAATGTTCGTAGGAGATAGCTCGTTTCTTTGAAAACATTTTCAACAGAACTTTGGTATTCCAAGTCTATTATTTTTGATGGATACTAGGTCATATATAATGACACCACGCGAAGGTCTTACACCATTTTGATTTTTCGTCAATTTTGTAGAATTTTCTATGCCGGTTTCAGGAAGAAGTCAAGACGGCGGGCACGACCGTTCGTAGCTAGGGGTTGAATATTGAGAAAATCTTTGTATATCTCTGATGAAATAGGTAGTTGTGTACCTAAAAATGATTTTTCCCAAAAATCATGACTAAACTACGATGCACCTGCAGTTCAAATTTTACCCGCTTCCAACTGAATCGGCAGGAATTTGTCATTTTCAAAAGAGGAGCATGGAAACCTTTTCACAGCCAACACTTTGGTTATTTGTGAATATAACATGGTCTAGTGTACTCAAAAAATGCATGTCCCAATTTTTGCAACATATTTGTGGTTGCTGCTTCACAAAAAAACCCATTTTTCGCACTCGAAAAATGGAAAATGGTTTTTTTTTTCTAATAAATATGAAAACTTCCTCCATAAACATTGTTCATGCTTCCAAGATGCATGTTTGTGTGGAAGATGGGCACATTTTAGCAAACTATGCCATGGATGTGGCCAAAACTCCCGTCATTTGGCCCGAAACCCTAGAATGTTCGTAGGAGATAGCTCGTTTCTTTGAAAACATTTTCAACAGAACTTTGGTATTCCAAGTCTATTATTTTTGATGGATACTAGGTCATATATAATGACACCACGCGAAGGTCTTACACCATTTTGATTTTTCGTCAATTTTGTAGAATTTTCTATGCCGGTTTCAGGAAGAAGTCAAGACGGCGGGCACGACCGTTCGTAGCTAGGGGTTGAATATTGAGAAACTCTTTGTATATCTCTGATAAAAATGCATGTCCCAATTTTTGCAACATATTTGTGGTTGCTGCTTCACAAAAAAACCCATTTATAAAATTTAATATATTAATAAAATGGTTAATATGAAAAAAAAGAAACCTGTGCTGACGGCAATGCCGTCGGCATAGGGTTCTAACCATTTATATGTTAGGGCAGCGCGCGCGGGGGCCTCATCTTCCCCAAAATTGCCCGCGCGCGCTGCCTCGCCCCACCCGCACCCCACCCCGCCGCCGCAAGCCTCGCCCCACCCCCCCCCGCCCACCCCCACCCGCACCCCACCCGCCGCCGCCGCCGCCAGCCTCGCCCCACCCCCACCCCCACCCGCACCTCACCCGCCGCCGCCGCACCCCCACCCCCACCCCCACACGCACCCCACCCCCGCCGGCCTCTATCCCTAATCCCCAACCTCTGCTCAGCCTCCAGGCCGCCGCCACCGCCGGCCAGCGGGCGGCGCGCCGTCAAGCCACCGAATCACCACGCGCCACCGCGACCAGCTGCTGCACCTACGCGCCACCACGACTCCACCGCACCACAAGCGCTGATCTGCACCGACGCCAGGACGCCAAGGACACCGACGACCTCCTCAACGCCAAGTTCTACTCTTCCCTAGCCCCAACTGCTGCTGCTCTTCCTTAGCCCCAACAAGTGTTGCTCCTCCTCAACGCCTCCTGCTGCTCCTCAACGACCTGAAGCTCGTCCTGGTTGACTCCAATCGATCCCTTTAGAGAGCATAACTTGTTTAGCTGTTTTCTGTACTAGACTGCAACCTGTACAATCGGCTCGTACATGTGTGTGTATTTGTCAAGTTTGTCTCCCGTGAGCTGCACTTGGTGTAGCAAAGTGTTTAATTTCTAGTCCATATGGTTGATTACTCGTTATGTTTTCTATCCCTGTCCCATAAACTTGCTTCTATCCCAATCTTTGGTGTATGCTAGTGCATTTAGCCGAATCTGCTAGTTTAGATTTAAATACTTGCAATTTCAACCTTATCGTGTGACTTAGCTTTAGCCGAAACACAATTGTCGTTGCCTAGTCCCTGTGGAAAGAACGACATCCGCTGTTGTACCGTTAATTGCGCACATCCTTGTTTCATTTACATGGATCAAATCTGTAATACTATGTGCTGTTTCCTCCAACAGTTAGCTATTTTAGGTTGTTTAATTAGCATGAACTCATAAATGAACTCATAAATATATGTTGATCGTGTCGGTGACGGTCCATCATTTTTGTTGCAGGAGGTCATGTAGGAGACACCTCGACCACTCTGCCGTCCCGAAGCCCGTGTTATCCGAAGCCCGTGCTGAGGAGGGGCCTCCTCGGTGCCCCTGTTTCATCGCCCCGCTTCCGGAGCACGTCCTCGACCTTCTCCGGCCACCGATCACGCTTCGAGGGTATAAATCTTTCGCCTCTCTTGCTGCATAGGTTTATTTTGGTCTAGATCACCAAGTCAGTCGCGTAACCCGAGTCAGATCCCATCCGGAAGGGTTACAAATTTATAAATATGCAGGATTGTCCATCTTTGCATATTTATAACCGTAACACTTCCGGGTTGTCCTGTTGGACAGTCCGAGTACGTGTAGATCGGGTCGTGTTCCATGTTCTACCCCTTCCTGAGACGTAATTTCGGCAGCACCTCCCTGTTGTTCTTCGGATGCACACCCTCTCGGCTTGACAAGCTCGAGACGTGTATTCTGAAGAACAGCGGGGAGGTGCTGCCGAAATTCCGTCTCGGGTCGGGGTAGAACATGGAACACGGCTCGATCTACACGTACTCGGGCGGGATAGGCCCTCCTATTAGAAGTGTAGGTGAACCCTTGCATGATGTAAAGATTAAAATTTGACCGTAATTAATCTGGTGACACTAAATCATTTTATTATTACTTGGTGCATATTAAAAGACTGCGTGGTTTTTGCTCCCAATAAAGCAGAGGATGGCTGATAATGGGTGGATGTACAGTGGCCGTGTCGATAAGATTAAAAGAACAGAGGAGTGGGAGATGAAGACCAATATATTAGTGAAGGAGTTAGGGCGTGGTTCAAAGGCAAAAGGAGTTCGTGGAAGGTGCCCTTGCACTCATTGCAAGAATCGTGACCGTCAAGGAAAGGAAGATATGACTAAACATCTTTGGTTGTATGGGTATACGCCTAACTACGTCACGCATGTCAAATTTGATCAGTACGAACGTCTCAGAGTTGGGGTGATGCGGCAGCGGATCGATGGCAATGAGTACGATGGGTTGAGAAACATGCTAGATGATCACCATGCTGCTTACATGCCGGATTCGCCACCTCCACAGGAGGAACAGGAGGAACCGGAGGCACCGGATGAACCGGAGGAACCAGAGCCAACCGCGAAGGCTTTCTATGAGACGATGGCCTCGGCTACGAAGCCTCTATACGAGGGTGCAAACCAGAGCCAGCTCGATGCCGTAGCTCAACTACTAAGTGACAAGTGTCAGTTCTCCACCACCCGTGCAGGCTTTGAAGCTAATCTGACAACAACTGGTAACATGTTGCCCAAAGGGCATTGTCTGCCAAAATCCATGCACGAGGTGAAGAAACTATTGGGATCGCTCAGCATGGATTATGAAAAGATTCATTGTTGTCCAAAAGGATGCCTGTTGTTCCGGAAACAATATGCGAATGACAAGTACTGTAGCCTTTGTGGGGCCTCTAGGTATGAGGAGAAAACGCTGCCTGATGGTCGGAAGACGCAGGGAAAAATCCCTGTGAAGGTTCTTCGGTACCTCTCATTCATAAAAAGAATGCAGCGGCTTTTCATGTCCGAGGAGTCTGCCAAACAAATGACTTGGCACAGGAAAGGGAAGAGATACGTCGACGAGTTAGGACGGGAAAGGATGGGACATCCATCTGATGGTGAGGCATGGAAGAACTTCGACTTGAAACACCCCCTTAATTCAGCAGATGCTCGGAATGTCAGAATTGCAATAGCAACAGATGGGTTCAATCCATATGGGATGTCGACTGCGTCGTACAGCTGCTGGCCCGTGTTTGTTATTCCGCTCAATCTCCCTCCTGGGGTACTAATGCAAAGGAAGCACATGTTTCTGTCGCTGATCATTCCAGGGCCCGAATACCCGGGGAAGAATTTGAGTGTCTACATGCAACCGCTTGTGGATGATTTGCACCACTCATGGCACAATGGGACGTGGACATACGACCGAGCATCAAAGAAAAACTTCTTGATGAAAATTTGGTTCCACTATTCCATGCACGACCTACCCGGGTATGCCCTATTCTGCGGATGGTGTACAGCTGGTAAATGGCCATGCCCAGTGTGCAGGAACCAACTTGAGTTCCTTTGGCTAAAGTCAGGTCGCAAGTATGTCGCGTTTGACAAGCATCGACAGTTCCTCGAAGGAAGCATCCTTATCGAGAAGACAAAAAAAACTTCACGAAGGGCATAGTTGTGCGTGAAGAAAAAGCGATACCGAAGTTCGATGGTGCAAAAGTTGATGCCGAGCTACGTGCTCTCGTGCCTGCTGAGGGATCTATCCGAAAATTTCAGGGGTATGGTGTAACGCACAACTGGACTCATGTGGCAGGCTTAACGCAGCTAGAGTATTACAAGGACCTCGAACTTCCCCATAACATCGATGTGATGCACACCGAAAAGAATGTTGGAGAGATGATCTTTCACACAGTCCTGAACATTACTAAGAAGACAAAGGACAATGTGAAGGCTAGAGTTGATGTTCAGAAGCTCTGTGATAGGGAGAGATTACACATGCGGCCTCCTAACCCTCGTCAAAAAAATTGGTTTAAGCCAAATGCCGACTACTGCCTTGATAATATCCAAAAGAAGGAGGCATTGAAGTGGCTCAAAAACATCGCCGTGATGTTCCCTGATGGTTACTGTTCCAATATAAGTAATGGAGTCAATCTTCTTACATCAAAAGTCACTGGGCTGAAGAGTCACGACTATCACATATGGATTGAGCGGTTGATGCCGGTGATGCTTCGAGGGTATCTCCCCGATAGTATCTGGCGAGTGCTTGCGGAGTTGAGCCATTTCTTCCGCACGCTCTGTGCGAAACAGATATGTCCCCTGATTATTGCGAAGCTGCGTGATCTTGTGCCGGAGTTGCTATGCAAGTTAGAGATGATCTTTCCGCCAGGCTTCTTTGTTCCGATGGCACATCTCGTTGTGCATCTCGCGAACGAGGCACTCTTGGGTGGACCGGTGCAGTTTCGTTGGCAGTTTTGTATTGAGAGAGAGTTTAAGTACATTCGAAACATAACTGGAAACAAAGCTAGGATTGAAGCATGCATAGCTGAGGCAACAATACGACAGGAGATGGCAGACGCCGTGACAACGTACTTTCCCGATGAAGTTGCCACTATGCATAACCCGGTCACTCGGTACAATGTCGACGAGCCCAAGAATGACCCCAAGCTCCTCCTCTTCCAATGTCCCGGTGGCAAGGCCGGTGCCGGTGAAAATTGTAAATTGACCAAGGAAGAGAAGGATTGCATAATGCTCTATGTGCTTATAAACATGACGGAAGTACTCGATTTCATGAGGTAAATGGTGAACAAATTACTTTGCAACTAGTAACTCAGTTTCGGTCTAATACGTATTTTCTCCTTTTAGGCAATTCCAAGATGAATACTGGTTGGGAACGGTGGATCCCGATCCCGCGGAGCTGGACACTCTTCTGAAAGAGGGTGCTCACGGAGGAAAAAAATTTGTGTCTTGGTTCATGGGAAAAGTAATTTCTAACGTGTCCCTCTTACCTTGCAATATGTGACTTGTCCCTCTTATTACACGTAACTAATGCACAAAACAATTTGAACCGTACTTGTAGGGAGCTGATCCCAACGTTGAGATGACAGATGAGCTGAGATGTGTTTCCCAAGGATTTAACCGTACCGTCATGAAGTATGAGAAGTATGATGTGAATGGGTTCCGCTTCCATACAGAGTATCACCAGAATAATCGTCCTGGAGCAAAAACTGTAAATACTGGGGTCTTCACCAAAGGATCCAGAGGAGCCGATGGAGCCAATTACGTAGATTACTACGGAAGGTTACAGAACGTATACGAGCTGACGTTCAATCGTACAAACATAGAACTCAAGCTCGTTGTGTTCAAGTGCCACTGGTTCGACCCATGCACTGGACCACATGGTGGACAGAGAAGTGAGCCTTCCATTGGGTTAGTTGAAGTTAAGCCTTCAACCACCTATACCGGAGCCGATGTCTATATTGTGGCTCACCAAGCCAAGCAAGTTTATTATTTGCCCTACCCATGCCAGAAAGAGAACCTCAAGGGCTGGGAAGTCGTGTTCCGGGTATCCCCACATGGTAAGCTACCCAGGCCCTCCGACGACGATTACAACAACATTGACCCTAAAACATACGAGGGAATTTTCTATCAAGAGCAAGAGGACTTCGGGCACTTTGACTTACAAATAGGTGGTCTCGAGGAACTCGAGAACAATGCACACACTCATGGTGAGTCAGTGGTCGATCTGAAGGACATAGATGTGCTCTCGAAGTTTCATGCGGAAAATGACGACGATGACGAGCCTGGCGATGAGCTTCCGCCCTACTACTCACGTGATAGTGATAGTGATAGTGATAGTGAGAATGAGAACCGACACCCTGATGAGGAGAGTGATGACGATAGGTATTTATTTTTGGTATCTACATGTTATTATGTCTTTTATTCTTTAGTATTTATTTTTTGACATGCTTCTTCATTGCATTATGTCTTTATGCTTAGTGTCTACATTTTATTATGTCTCGATGCTTACTTGTTTTCTCTTTCTCAATGCAGTTGATTGAACAATATGAGCCAGGGCAAGGAAAGCGCTTCTGGTGGTCCTTCTCCCGGTGCTACGCCGATCCGACGCTCACCTACTATCAGCCGGGGAGATATGGGGTTCACCCTGTCGCCGTCTCCGCAATAGATGTAGGGTCTTGGGCGTCTAGACATCTAGCTATATATGTATGTATCTATTTGATGATGGTCCTATGTGTGTATCTACCTGATGATATAGCATTTTGTTTGATGATATATGGAGCCATGTGTGATCTTGTTTGTGTGAATTTGTCGTGATTTTTGATTATTTTTTCTGCTATTTTTGCTGCAAAAAACGAGCTGCTGGATAAAAAAATCTGGTACAAACTGTGCCGACGGCATTGCCGTCGGCATAGACCCTTAATGTGACAAATGGTCACGTCTGTGCCGACGGCAATGCCGTCGGCACAGGACAATCCCAGGAGCGCCCAGTTGCCTCCACGTGGCAGATCTGTGCCGACGGTTTTGCCGTCGGCACAGGCTCCTACCCCTGGCCCGGCCTGTGCGGGCCCACACGCCGCTGTGCCGACAACCTAGGTGCCGACGGTGCGTTTCTGGCCGTCGGGAAAAGCTGTGCCGACGGGTTATGTCTGTGCCGACGGCCAGGTGGCCTATGCCTACAGGGCCCTATGCCGACCATCCTGTGCCGACGGTGGCCGTCGGCATAGGTGTGTGCCGACGGCATCGGGACCTATGCCGACGGGCTTCGGCCGTCGGCACAGCTGGTCATTCCTGTAGTGAGCAGGAAAAGAATTGCGCGCATCACATATATCAGTATTCAAATATTTTTGAGTGAATCATCCAAATTTGAAACTGTGTGATCATATTTTAAGAAGAAACACGTAAACAAAGCATCTTTTGTAAGGAAAATACATCTCCATATTTTGTGGTTCATAGAGGCAAGAACCTAAGCACAATTGTTTGGGGGCTATAGAGGGAGGGTACTATACAGTAAACTCTCACCATTCATTGCTGGAATTTGGTGAGACTTGTCTTATCAGGTCCGTATCCAACGTACCAAACCAACATAACATTTTCTGGCATATATTTGCTTATTTTTCTCTATACATGTGTTGGTACAGATGCTGTCCACAGTCTCTCTTCCAGAGCTATCATCCCACATGCAAAGAAACATGTGAACTCGAAGAAACTAGCTGCTCCTTCTCCTAAGCCTTTTGTCCCAAACAACACTCCTTGTTTACCCGGGCTTAGGACTGGCAATGCCTAGAACACATAGGTGGAGTTAAACTCGAAGGAACTATGCCGTTAGTATTTAAAAAGAAACACATAAAGTAACCCACACTCAACAACAAGATCTTTATCAAAAATAAAAAAGGTTTACTCTCAAGCCTGAGGTACTCCCAAATTCAAAAGCACTTAAAAGGTAGGAAAATTTCTAAGAGGATGACCAAATAGATAGAACTTTAATTAGTCATGTCAGAAAAAACTTGAATCCAAAATCCAAACTAAACTGTAAAAACAAAAACATAGTTATGGATAGTAGCTAGTCCGAATTGGCATGTGAGTTATTTCCATTAGCATTATCAATGCTCAATCTGTCTATTTTGTTTCTCAAGCCATATATTAAGTTTGGGAAGTTTGTCACAATAGAGATCCATATAATATTAGTACCGTGAATTATTTGTAATTAAATAAACTTTTAAATATGACAATTGATGCGGGTTTTAGAGTTTTGGAGCAACCTGGATTCACATAATTATGGCAGTATGAAACCACTTCCATACAAGCCAAGCTAAAATAAGAGTACAAACTGAAAATTGGTCAAAATGTTGATTTGTTTTGACTTTCTACATTCTGTGAAGTTATTGTTATTTCACACATGCACTCTTCTTGTAGCTTGACTTGTAAGTGCCACACATATTTGGCAAAACACATTGGAATAACAAATGATCAACTGTTTCATTTTGAGAGCAGAAGTGGCATTGCTCACTTCCTGTAGCACCGTCAAAGCATAGCATGATTATTTCGAAATCTATACTCAACTTGGAGGAAACACATAAGTTGTTCTTACGTTCTCCTCTTCTAGATACCAGTTCCTGTCAATATCTCCAAGATTATAACACCAAGACTAAATATGTGTGACACGGATGAGATTCATCCAGATCTGATGTACTCTACATCCATATACCCACTGTGATAGTACTATTAATTACATAAACCGAAAAACTTTCAAGAAGTTGGCTTACGGTGTTCCACATCGGCTTTTAGGCTGCTCACAATGAGGAGTAATTTAGACTAGTAACATGCATATGCTACTACTCTAAGTTACTACCTCCCTAATGGGGAGTAACATTTGTGTAGTGTCATATTTAATATGTTATACACTCATCATGCCTTAAAATGTGTGATGTTATGGTAACATAGCTAGTTACCACAACCATTTCTCTCTTTATTAATTACCCGCCACATTAGATTTTTTTGCCTACGTGGCACTGATGTTACTCCTCATGTTACTCCCATTGTGACTAGTCTTAGTAATTGCATGGGGCTGCTCTTCAATGAGGCATCTCGAGATACGAGAAATCACAAATTCTGGTGCCATGTGATCATCTACAAATATAGACTAAAGGTCTAAGTGATAATTCTCTTCCCACGGAGAAAAAGTAAACCCTCACTTATATGCCTCTGATTATTCGAGATCGCTCCGTCCAATTAAGTTCACGAGATGCATCTGCACACGAAGCGACCATGATATGTTTTGTCTTACTTAATAGTCCATGGACATAACTATTGCCAAGCGAGCTTGTTCGCCGATGGTGACCGAGAGCTTGATTGATTCTGTACTGCCGTTTCTGGTTACCAGCTTTCTGGCTGATTGTCCGAGGAACACGCTTTCGTTTGAATAAAACTCACAATTACCACGCAAAAAGAAAAAAACAGAATCGATCGATCAGTAGCTGTCCCGTCTGTACATGCATGCATACATGAACGTTTGACATCCCATCATGCAATTTCTTCGCAAGACCACTCCATATACATGCATCGTTTTCCTTTCTCTTCTCTTTGTTTGCCATGGTCCAAGGATTAGGTGCAAAGGCATGACTTCGACTTGCCGCATGCATGACTCGTCACAATCCCAGCCATGCTCCACAACGGTAATGACCAACTCCAACACATTGTGAAGATCGAGCTCTTATTAAATGTTTGGCTATAAATAAGCAGCTCCAAATACTCCGGAACGAAACAAAACTACCCAAGCATATCCCTTCCAAAGGAAAAGTAGTTAGCCAATCTAGGCGAGGATACCACAAACCTCAGTGTTATTATCATGTTTGAGATGTTGGAGGAAACCAAGATGTAGTTTTCACCAAAAAGGTATAGGCCTGAAGATATATAAGCGCTTTCTCTAGTGACTTATAGTGACTTAGTGAGTGTTTGTTGCAAGAATCCAAGATGTAGTACGCTTGACATGACTAGGAAATTATCTGGCACGCCATGCTCTGTCTGGTCGACCCATGCATCTCCCGTTCATCGCGACAGTACACTCCGACTCCATGCCAGTTGCAACTGCCGTGGAAGCTATGGATCTCTTCCAACCGCTAGTGGCAGCGGCGCCATCTGCATGGGCTACTTCCAGGCTGCCAGAGATAGCCGAGCAATATAAATACGCGAGAAATTAACGCACTATCTCCCTCAGAACTCAAACTTCTTCCCCACAACTCAAACACCATCTCCTCACATGGCCATGTACCTAGCTTCTGATCGTGGTGCTGTTCCATGGCGACCCCATCGCCAGCGCCAGTCCGGCGACATAGTTTTGGAAGGAGGCCGGGTCCATAGATATTGGGGGCCCTGGGGCAAGACGAGGTCAAGGCCTCCCGTCACACACAAAGAAACATATCACTATTCGTCTAGAAAAAAATCCTATGTTGCAACACCAAAGTGATAATCAGTACATTACATTGCACAGATGCATGATCTCGACTGTTTACCCGAGTACCTATACGCCCCTAGCGGACAAATACTTTCGAGGAGACACATCATCACAAGTTGCATAAAAATGGCCAAGACGAGGAATGGAAGGACCAGTCTATTGCTTGATACATGGATGTTGGTGGTTGGATCCGAACAAGAACAAGAAGACATCAAAACGAACATATAGAGATGAATTTAAAAATACTTCCCCTTCTTTCCCTTGATCACTCTCAAGTATAATGAGTACCTATAGATTTCAAATGTAAAACCAAAATATGTGAGTAACTTGATCCGTTTGGTTGTTCCAAAATTGAGGAGAAGAGGAGAGTACGGTGTTTTGTCTCCCGGGCTACATGTAGCCCAGAATTTTGAAAATTCGAAATCTACAATTTTAAGTTTCAAACAATTCAGAAACAAATTCCGAACGTACATATCATCGATTTTTACCTGTGTGGGAAAAAGAAATGCGAAACATTATGTATTTCATCCTGTGTAAAAATAACAAATTTCTAGATCTAGGGTGGGGATTCAAAATCCCTCAAAATTGTCAGGATTTGTCAATTTTGTGTAGGGCGAAATGCAAACTATTTCGAGTTCAAACTTTGCAGAAACATAGATCAAGTCGTTGGCAACATCAAGTATTTTCCCAGAATTTTTTGAAACTTTAAAATGGTGATTTAAAAATAAATAAAAAACAAGGCTACATGTAGCCCGGGCTACAAAGAGACTTTTCGAGAAGAGGAGAGCTATTTGGCAGAATTGAGAAGAGAATCTAGAGGAATATATAGGGATGATAATAGCGGAAACCTAAAACGAAGCCTGATCTACATGGCTCCTGATAATTTTCAAAAATCAAATTCGATATTTAAAGTTTTAAATTTTCTGAAAAAAAATCTAGATGTAGCCAATGATGCTTTCTACCAACGGGAAAACTCTCAAAGTGAAATACATTGTATTTTAGCTATACAAAAATGACAAATGTTAGAGGTTTCAAAATCTGCACTATTCACTACAGATCCACGATTTGGTCAATTTTACATAGCCCAAAATATAGTCTTTCTAACTGAAATTTTACATAGTATTCAAATACATCATCACCTACATCTAAGCATTTTTTTAGAATTTTTGGAACTTTAAATACTGTTTTGGAATTTTGAAAAATATCAAGAGCCGTGTAGCTCGGGCTCCAAAATACCACTCTCAATATCCGGAATCTAAAACGGAGCGTCAGGCTCAGGCTTAGAATCGGAGATCCGTTTGCAGAATATGTTTCTCCACCAATGAATGCTCGCGACCTCAGGAAGGCACATGAGCAACGACGTTCTGCAAAGAATTTGGGACGGGTCGACAAGAGTCGAGGCGTCAACAAAAGTGATTGGAGTTATAGTTGAGCGCTCGATCCAACAACAGATGGATCCATTTCTGAGTGGTGCGTTGTGCGAGCTGCAGCTTGGTCTATGTACTTCTTGAATTATACTCCCTCCATCCCAAAATATAAGGTGCCCATAAATTTCGCTGGTCAACGACATCCAAGTTTGACCATGATTTGTACTTATAGTATAATCATGAAATTAGTATAATGATATATAAATGAAACAATTTTGCAAGACGAATCTAACGGTACCAATTATACGTTCTCAATCCACATAATTTAGTATATATTAATGGTCAAAGTCGAATCCTAAAGAGCAGCATAAAATAGCGCGCTTTATAATACTGTTGGGCCCTCATAGTAGAAACATACTACCTCCGTCCTCAAATAAGTCCTCAAATAAGTGAACGTTTAACATTAAAAAAAATTCCACAAAAGAGTGTACTTCTATCTTCGCAATGCAATTGAAAGTAGATAAATAAAACTTCTCTCTTATCACACAAGAATCAAGCCTAATAACATTTAACACATGGTCTTCTTATTTCTATATACACTTAACTCATTAGAGGTTGGATAATTAAAGAGGGGAGAGAGATAGAGAGTTGACTTGCATTTTCCTAATGCATTTTCTACTTACTCCATAATTTGTCTTAAAATTTTTACATGTCGACTTATTTGAGAATGGAGGGAGTACTAGAGTAGGATACCTAAGCTGGGGCTCCTCCTCCTGGCCCCAGGACGAACGCCCCGCTGTATCGGCCTATGGGCCGGCCCTAGTTCAGTGGTTTGGGGAATTGCTCAAAGCAACTCAAGGTGTGGCATCCAGGTATATATATCATAAAGGGTTACAGAGTACATGTACAATAGCAGTATACGGTATACGGGGGACATACGGCTATACAAGGATATCATCTAACAGAATCGATGGATCAGCAGCTGTCCCGCCTGTACATATGCATGCATGCATGAACGAGAACGTGTGACATCCCATCATGCAATTTCTTTGCAAGACCACTCCATATACATGCATCGTTTTCCTTTCTCTTCTCTTTGTTTGCCATGGATTAGGTGCAAAAGGCATGACTTCGACTTGCCCGCATGCATGACTCCTCACAATCCCAACCATGCTCCACAACAGTAATGACCAACTCCAACACATTGCGAAGAGCTCTTATTGAATGTTTGGCTATAAATAAGCAACTCCAAATAGGAATGAAACATAACTACCCAAGCATGCATATCCCTTCCAAAGGAAAAGTAGTTAGCCAATCTAGGCGAGGATACCACAAACCTCGGTGTTATTATCATGTTTGAGATATTGGAGGAAACTGACAACGATGGAAATCCCGGAATGCCGCTGCTGTGAAAGAGACGATTGAAATGTGCTCGAAACCAATGGTGCAGGACAAGCATCACAAGGAGGCATGCGCCGCGTCGCTGGAGGGCGTCGTTCAGGTGGCCATGGGCATGCTTGGCACACCTAAGCTGGAGGCAGCTGCTTCCGCCCTCCCCAGCTCTGGTCTGCCGAGGAAGGCATACAATGTCCAGGCCGTACGGCCACTCAGGGGCGCACTGTTCGTGGCTTGCCACCAGCAGCCCTTCCCCTACACCATCTACTACTGCCACGCCACAGGGCTGTCCAAGGCCTATGAGATGACCATCACCTCCCAAGAAGGAGGTGCAGTAACCCTGGTGGCAGTCTGCCACCAGGACACCTCCGAGTGAAACCCGAAGCACCCTTCATTCAAGGCGCTCCGAACCCAACTAGGGGTCTGCCCGATTTGCCACTATCTTCCATACGGACATCTCATTTTCGGCAAGGAGGAGGCCAGCAACTAAGAAGATCTAGCTGCTTCCTCGTATATAGGCCGAATATATATACCACCTTATTTATTTTCGCGGATACGCGAAAATATATAGCGTACCATTGATGAAGTATCGTGCTCGTTGGTTGTCTCCTTTATGCGTGTACTTGATTAATGGATTATATATATATATATATATACTTATTATATATGGCCCTTTGAACAATTTACATATACCCATTATTATCATATATATGCTCAACTAAATATTTCGGAACTAAATTTTTAGGGGTTTAATTAATTATTTCCTCTCGTCTCGAAATCCACTTATGAAGAACGCATTGGGGGTACACATGGCTCTATAAATTTCCAAAGAGTTAACCTTGATAGTAATTACTAAATAAATAGTTTATGTGTTGCTTGTGTGTTAAGGACAAAATCACCCAAACACTGCAGTTTTGGGGTGTCCGCTTCTTCATCAGCTAGAGTTGTTGCATGTGTGTACCTCCTTGCCCTTGAGAGAAGTCCTAGGAGGAGGAGCCTGCCTGGGAGCCCAGATTGCAGCAACTGTTGAATATTAGTGGGAGAATCAGAGAATGTTGTTGCTCTCCTGCAAGGAGAAGGGAATGCTGCCTAGAGGATCTTGGTGTGTAGTGCGATCGTGGTTTTGGACCTTGGCTGGTTTGAGCTTGTGCGGACCCCAGCTGCTTTGCTTCATGTCCTGAAGTTGTAGAGATAATTCGGGGTGCCCTTTCCCTCTGAAACGTCACCCGGGAGTGGGACCTCGTGAATTGGGTTACCTAAAACTTTTTTTAGACGGGAGCCTCGAAATGAGCCCGGATTTGAATTAACGAAGCAATCAATCGGTAAGTAGTTACACAGGAATAAGTTGGGAACCAGCTACAACACACACGCACACACAAACATGCAAAACACACACGCACACCATAGAGGAATAGAGGGCCACAAAGGGAAACAAGCGGCTGAAGGCACCTTATCTTTTGTTGCACGGAGACGACGCCGAGGCTGTCCAAACCAACAGACCTCCACACCGCATGGTCAACACAACCACCGAGACACACAATCAGGGAAGACACCTAGCAAAGCCCTCCACACGAGGTGGAGCGGCGAAGGCTCCGCCGCCACCTTCCTAGACGCCGCGTGGGCATTGCCCTCGAGCGCCTCCAATGGCGGCGAGGTGGCCAGGAGGAGAGGAGGGAGGCGATGGAGGCTAGGGTTTCGCCCCCGAGTTGCCTCCGGAGAGACGACGCGAGGAAGTGGAAAGTCGCATCAATAGCACAAAGACGAAGGGCCATTTATAAAACAACTGCATAGAAGGACGATTGACATACCAAAATTTGGGTCAGTGAGTCGTAGATTCCCACACAGATAGAAGGCCCGTTCTATTAATATATTATCTTTCTCACATGGGCACGCAAAATACGAATGTACTGCAAGATACCCTAATAAATTAAAAAATTGCTTCATACTAGTGGCTTGACAAGACCCAAAAGGCCTTTTTATTCGAATCATTTTAGAGAAAACTAAACGGATTAAAAGGAACCATTTTTTACACGGGATGTTTGATTTGTAGGTTTGAATGTGACATTTTGTAGAGATGCTCAGATTTATCGAAAATATTTATTCGGTTTATTTATTCCCTATTGTTCATTCTTGAAATCCAACAAATCGACGAGGCCTCAAACATACAAATTTTTGAAGCTACAGATTTATAGCATCTTGAATTTTACAGAAGTGAATGTCACTTGGATATCTACCAATGATGTTTGAATGCAACAAGCACGTAAAATTCGCTTCATGATGATGCCGATAATAGGTAAAAATATTAATCTAATGCAACAAAATTCTTTTAAAAAATACTATAAATTGGAATCCTATGAATCATTTATAAGTCTTATTTTTTTAAATACAAGTCCAAAAAATATGAGTGACAATCGTCTAAATCAAAGAGGCTATTCCAATGCTTTTCCAAAGCCTATAAATTGGAGTCTTTCTCCTAAAAATTGATGTCTTAGAACATTCTTGCAAACAATTTTCAATCTCAAGGGTCATTCATATGTTAATTTTTCAGGGAGAAAGAGAAACATGAATGCTTTCCGTCTTTCTTCCGAATTCTTTCTCCTTTTTCCAAAAGTGAAGCAACACAAAAAATACAGAAAAAAATACCACGCACTAATCTGCCATGAAAAAGTCGTTTCAGTAAAGTTGCCGTGCATTTTCTCATAAGTAGCTCTCCAGCTTTTCCTTAAGCATGCATGTCGTGAGACGTTTTTAAGGATCGACAGCGTTCATCAACATTATTATATTAATCGAAAAGTCCAAAAGAGCTACAGAAGTAGGAGAGTACAGGCAGAGGGGGCCAACAGCTCCACGCACTCCCACTCCCCACTCCACTCCACTCTCCCACTGCGCTCCCCCTCCTCGCCGCCTTTCGCCGCCGCCGTCTCCGATCCCTCGACCTTTCCCACCCGCTTCCACGGGTTCGGTCACCGCCGTTTCAGATTCGTGAGCGCTCTGCTCTGTGTTCGTTTCTCGGATTGACTGGTTCTTGGCAAGAGGTGGGGTTTCTTCATCTCCCTCCCTCGTTCGTCTGAAAATATCCCCCTTTTTAGCTGGTTGGTTGTTTCAGCTCTGACGCGCCACCGTCTTGATTTGCAGGTGGCGGGTTCCCAAATCTCCCCGTCAAAATTCGCATCTTTTTCCTCCATTAGCACTTCTTGTTCCGTTCCTGAATTTGATGCTGAAGAAGGGGTGAGCCAGCGCGCGGCTAAGGCGTGATCGAATCGAAGAAGGACATCTGATTAGTTTTGGCAAGGGACGAGATTGGGGGTTGAGCGCGGCGCCATGTTCCAGCTGTTGTTCCTGGTGCTGTTCGCGGAGGCGGCGGTGGCGCTACTGCTCATGGTGAAGGTGGGCCCGCTGCGGGAGCTGGCGATGCGGGGCGTGGAGCAGGCCAAGACGGGGAAGGGCCCGGCCACCGTCAAGACCATCGCCTGCACGCTCTCCGTCATCCTCATGTCCAGCGTCACCACCATCCTCAAGATCCAGAACAGGGGACACAAGCTCGGCACCATCAGCCCCATGGACCAGGTGCTCTGGAGGACGCACCTCCTCGAGGCCTCACTCATCGGTCAGCTTGCATCTCCGGCCTTCTTTCTTTGATTGATTATTACACTACACCATTAGATGTTTGTAGATTCTGGTTCTGTGGCTGATGACATAGTAGTAGTACTAATTACCATTGGTAATGCCTATGAACTCTTTGGATGATAAAGTGGAAATTGCTGCTTAACTTTTGGAGAGGAAGGTCTCATTTCGATTCGCTTTCGCTTTTAATCGAGTAATGTGTTATTGTACCAACTTGTACTTTAGAAAATGCTCTGCTATTTGGTTTTCTCATCTGGATTTTGTAACCTAGGGTTTTGGATACAGTCGGTAATTTGCGGTTCATTCACTGAAGTAGGGTGTAAATCACCCATCATAAATACAGGCAAGAATTTACTGCATAGGTCATGAAGGGGGTAGCTTTGGACATAAAGGTTCCATCTCAGATGCTTCTCGTGTAATCCTATGGTTATAAGACTAATCTGTAATTTAGGATATGCGCTGTACAGTTTGACTCTTATCTCTGCACGAATGAGATATAGTCTTAACTTAAGGTACATGTCTGTGTATCCAGTTGTTAGCTTATAGTTCAAGCAAGGAGTATAGAATAACAGTGTGTAGTGTAAATTCCGTCCAATTGAAACCTCAAACTTAAAATATCTAATGCATAACTGCAGCTGATTTTATTATTAAAGAAGGATGGTATTATCTTTATATATTAGTAGCATTAGTCTTCCATGTGGTGTACCTGGTGGTCAACTGGTCAAGCAATAGTATATTGCAATTGGTCTGGGCTGTATACAACAAGACCTGATCTTGCTTAGGCTTGCATCAGATTTATATTGTGTTTCCGCTTCCTAGGTGTTACTATGAAACAAGGTAGCTGGAGCTGGTGCAACTGCGCAGGCAGTAGAGCATGAATGTAGTTATTGCTTGGTGAGAGTTAGGATGACAGCCTCTTGGCTGAAAGTAAGCTGTCCAGGGACAGATCCATGTTAACTTTGTATTATGCCTTAAATTAACATCATGGCCGACTATAAGTCTATAAGAGAAGACTGATGCAACCTAAGATCTTTGGATCAGATTGGTAATTTACAGTTCATTCACTGAAGTAAGGTGTAAACCATGCCTTATAAATTAGAAGCTAGAATGATGTTATTATATTTAGTTGTTAGTAGCATTAGTCTTTCATGTGGTCTGCCTGGTGGTCAACTCTGGTCAAGCAATAGTATATTACAATGATCTGGGCTGTATACACTATACAATAAGAACTGATCTTGCATAGGCTTGCATCAGATTTATATTGCCTTCTCGCTTCCTAGATGTTACAGTAAAATAGGGGTAGCTGGAGCTGGTGCAGCTGCGTAGGCAGTAGAACATAACTGTAGTTGGTTGTTTGGTGGGAGTTCGGATGACAGCGTCTTGGCTGAAAGTGAGCTGTCCAGGGTCAAATCCACTTTGACTTTGTATTATGCCTTAAATTAACATCATGTCTGACTATAAGGGAAGACTGGACAAAGAGTATAGTAAAATTGTGTTTTTGATAAGATTAAGCCTCGTGATAACAAATGATCTGAGTAGAAGAAGGTAAGTTTTCTGTAAGAAGGCTTAAAGTGGTGGTATGTTAGAATAAGTAAGGTACTCAAGCATCTGTAGTGCTCCATATGAAGAATTACATATGTATAGCTTGAAAATAAGGTGCATTTTTTTTTTGAAAGCAACTCACTTTCTTAGTAATTGTAGTACTGTTTACCTTTAGTTGGTCATTCATTTTCTTACCAGCGTACTATTCTCGGATTAGAAGTCTTACTTATAATTTGGAAATCATGATCTGCAGTGTGGGGCAGTTGCACTCAATAATATTAGACACAATTTAGTTTTGGCTGTCATGATTCACTGAATTTGGGATTTACGGCCTGTTCAAAGCTGAATCCGGCGCAGTTTTAATAATAATTAGGATATGTAGGTAAGTCTGAAATCATGGTGTACCCATTTGAACTTGGTAAATGGTATGGGTTTATACATCGTGCAATTTTGTTGAATCTGCACTTTTTTTTTATCCAAACAACTACAAGGGGATTATGGGCCTGCTGAACTATGATCATGTTGTGCTTATAGTTACAATTCATACCCGAGAGCAGTGCTATCAACAAATGAATCATCTAGGCATCAATAAGTAATCACTAATCAGGACAGCTTTCTTTAAGTGAAATACACGCCTCAAATCCTAAAGCTGTTGGCCCAATTTGGTCTATTTACTTACGAAGATTGGGCGATCAGAACTAAAATAATGAAGGTAGGCCTCAAAAGATCACTTCCTGTCAGGTTGTCTTTGGAAAACTCTGCACATCACATTACTTTGACGGGAATGGAGAATGGATCCATTTTTATTGATGTTGTTATTGCTGTAATAAATATTAAGTACTCCTAGTACACAGTTTCGTAATTAAACCTGGCACAGCACTTCTAACAGCTCATTACTCTTGACAGGATACACATTGTTCCTTGCATTCGTCATCGACCGGTTGCACCACTACCTCCAGAAGCTCATCACCCTAAGGAAAACCGCCAGCACCTCCAGAGAGGAGGTCGAGAAGCTCCAGATGGAGAACCGATCCTTGCGTGAGAAGGAGGAGCGGTCCTCCAGCGAGACCAAGAAGCTCCAGCAGGACATCGCTAAGCTGTGCGAGGACATGAAGAAGCTGAAGTCCGAGTCGGACGACCACGAGAGGAAAGCGCTGGAGGCGGAAGGCCACGTGAACGCCTTGCAGAAGCAGTCAGAGGAGCTGCTCCTCGAGTACGACCGGCTGCTGGAGGACAACCAGATCCTGCAGTCCCAGCTCCACTACAAAGCCTGAATCGGTTAACACCGTGTGGCTGAGGGTCGTGATGTGATGTTTCAGTCTCTTAACTTGTGGTGGTGTTGTTGGATGTGGTGTCAATTTTGTAGATTTGTGTGGCGGTTTGTTTTGAGGCACTGAAAAGGTCAGCGATGATGAAAGGATATGGGGGAAAACCAGGTTTCAGAATGTGCTTTGTATTAACTGATTATGCGTGTAGTCCAAAAAAAAAAAAAAAAAACTGATTATGCGTGTTTTGAACGCTGGAATTCATCTTGGGTTCCTGCAGAGATTTCGAGCGATTTTCTATAACATCATGTTTCTATGAAGAAAAAACTTGAAATTTCTGCAAAAAAATTGTACGATGCCATATCAGGATATCGGGCTCACGGATCCATATCAACCCAGCCTTTGCCATGTGTCATACTATCCCAGCCCAAAGCTCGTTCTCCTCAGCTGGCAATGCAAACTTAAGCTGTCAATCAGGTGGTTCTGGTTATTCGATCATGCAAACTTATCCTTCAATACAGAGGAAATTTTTTTCCTTCAGTAACAACAAATTTACAGAAGACCCCTTCCTGCTCAACTAAAATGGGAAGCTTCCAGAATGGCAGCATAACTACAGAATGCTAGATAATCCTTCAGTAACATTCGTTTTTCAAACAATGCTACTGGCCGAGTCATATGAACTGCTTCAGGAACTCGGTCGCCACGAGTCGGCCCCGTGTATTCACCGCCAGCTTCAGCTCGCTGATCTCCTTGTCAATGTCCTACATCACAAAGAAGCAGACATATCCGGTCAGTACACATGTTATGTTCAGATTGTGAACAGTTATAATATCATCGAAACGAGTCCTTTTCCACCAGACTGTATTCTTCAGTATTGTTGAGTGAGGCAACTTTGGCTGTACTGTGAAAGATATTAATACGATTGCGAGTATTCTGCACTTTGGCTCTCATTCATGTGTAGTATGGGAAATCCAAGATCGACAACGGTTAAGACACTATGGTGATTATAGAACTGCTGGATTGTTTGTTTATATACACAAAAGGACGGAAACTACAAGCATGTCAAAACTTACTCTTGCTCTCTTGATTGTTCGTAGGTGGTGAGAGAACTTGTTTAGAAAGAAAGAAAAACAAGCTTAGAGAACCTTTACTTACCTCCATAAACTGCACAATGAAATCAATGAGTTTATGCTTGTGCATGTCCTCACAATGGTAGTTTGTTATGAGGAAGCTAATATCATAACCCTGAAAGAAAAGAAAAGCTGGTAAGACTCTTTCTGATGGTGTGCCTTGATATAGTGCAGTTCAATGACCACCGGTGAAAACGTTGTGAACAATCATCAAGATGGAAAACTCAAAAGCTTCTGAAACTCTAGGAAATAGAATAGACTACCACTTAAATCACCTGAATACCGTGTTACTGGCCCTGGTAGCTCTACTAGCCTGGCTTCATTTTCATACAGTTCATGTACACTATTGCGAACAGTTGATTGCTACAGCTATCGGTACTACTGAAGGTGCTCCATGTACACAGTTTTGTAATACCTGAACTGGTTTTCTTCTCAAAACTTGGAATGCCTCTGCCCTCATTGACAAAAACCTAAGAAACTTCTTTGCAAGAATATTTTCGAGTTCATCTGCCTGCTTAACCTGTCAAATCGAAAAAGAAATATATGATGTCAGAACAAATGATAAGCGATTGAGTTATACTGTCCTAACAAGAAGTATTAACATCCAACAGCTTTTGTTCGCTACCTTCAAGCTTATACGGATCGAATTGATCGAAGTCTCTACCAGACACTTCTCAGCTTCATTACGGCATATAAGCACCTGTAAAGGAAAATCCGGACTATGAATCATAATTCTGAAGAAACTTCTTTTGTTTTTGCACAGTTTCGTCTCCAAAGAACCATAGTCAAAAACAGAGGGCGTAGGTTACAGATGCAAGTTATCGCCAACTGATTCAGCAGGGTTCAGAAGGTTTAAACAATATGAGGGTCATTAGACTTGTCACCGCACCCTGCTTATAGCATATGCTTTTTGTCACCCCTTCAGAGTTTTGTAAATGCCGAATTCATATAGGAAACATGAAGGGTAGACGTCATAACTTTGCTTATTACATGGGAGTGTTCAAAATTTCATGACACAAGAAAGAACATTTAATTCTGGTAAAGCTGAACTATGCTTATGCATAGGCATGATGTTAAGAACAATCAACATAAAACAAGGCTGTTCATGATTCGCAGAATAGATTCCACACTCACAAAGGCTTGAATAAACTTCCGCCATATAGGTAGGAGCATAATCTAAACAATCAACATAAAACAAGGCTGTTCATGATTCGCAGAATAGATTCCACACTCACAAAGGCTTGAATAAACTTCCGCCATATAGGTAGGAGCATAATCTAATGAGGAGGGTTTGTTTGTCTAAAACTTAGAATGACAAAACGATGACACCATTACTATTTCTTGTCAGCATATTACATGATGGAGCCCTTTAGTTCTACCAGAAGCGCGTAATTTTTTTATTTAACTCGAACTGATAGAGTAATTTCAGTCTAATGACGACAATATTCTGCATTTTGGAACAATCATTTACTCAAAATCAGTATGAGAAAAGAAGAATGCATGCAAAACAATCAGTTCATGTACATGAGGGAATTACACTCACAAGATATGTTTTTAGCAATATCAAAGAATCAAAGTTAAATTCAAGATGCTGCTAAAAGAGTCTCCCTTACTGGATTCAGCAGAAGTTCAGGGCTAGTCCTGTAAATAGAATTGAAGAAAAGATGATGTAAGCGAAACCTGATTTATTCAGGTTCATGACCTTCAAGACAAGGTGTAGAAACAAAAGCGGGGATATGAAAATTGCAATACAATAAAAAAAATTGCTAGTACTTGTATGAGCAACATTTTCTTTACGAAAATGTATGAGCAAACGTGAGCACATGTGAATGTGTGATTACAACTTTACACTGGCTTAAAGACTATCAAGGAAGGCAAAGATAGTGCTGGTATTCTAGTCATACAATCAAAGTTTCATGGATTAACTAGGGCCAGCTCCAGCCTGTTTCTAGTATGATAGGATTCATCAAGTAGCAACATGTACGCCAGAGTACACAAATGAACAAGAAAAGAAGCAGAAGAGTGTTGTCTCGGCAGAAAAAAAATGTTTCGTCGATTTTCAACTATCATGAGCAGAGTCCAGTTTCTCAAACTGAGACACCATTCTACTAGCTTATCTTGGTCTCAATCGAATCACGTAAAGAAAGAAAGAAAGAAAGAACGGATAAAATAATGCACGCATTGAAATAAACAGCATCCAGTTCAAAGGATGGCTTACTTGAGCTCCACTTCTGGTTTGTTGTGCCTCTCGACTTCTTGGCAAGGAAAATTCTAGAAGTAAACCAAACACACATGCTACCTAAGTTAGACTTCTCAGTCTGAGCAGTGTGTAAGTCTCGGTGATTCTGGAAGTGATCAAATGGGTATACCTGTAGGCACATGGCAGCCTCGAGAGTGTTCCGGATGCAAGTCAGATACAATCGCAGAGTATTAGCCTACAAAATAACAACAACGCATTAAGACCTATGCCGCATGGAAGACATATCATACATAAATCTATTTTTGGGGGATAAAATTTCTATTTATACGTTTATGCTGAGCCAGGATGAGTAACCTAATCTGGAAGCGTGCCATACGCACGATCGAACGACGGGAGTAACCAGAGTGATAATTGAAAACCTAGCATTCAAAATGGAGAGTCGCGGCCTACAATTCTCAAATCACAACAGAACAACGTACTAGTGTTTGGAAGGGAACTCAGCTTGACTGAATTGACGAAGTCTAGAAACCAATATTTTTCACTGCACACATGTATCAGTTATACCACGTAAAACCTCGCTGTCTATTCCCTTCTATCTGAATAAAAAACTTTACAAGAGCTCTTCTACAATTGGCATCCGCGTAACACATGTTCAGACAACTGACTGAATTAAAAAGGAACAAATATAGTTATATGTTCATTCAAGCAACTCTGCTGTTCCCGTTTCTGAACTTGGTGTACATTTCTCAAAAATTATAAATTCGTAACTCTGGACCTTTACACTTCTCTGAACATATACATTTCTGAACTTAGTAATGACTGTACAAGAATCTCAGCATTTCTACTTGGGCAAGAATAGATTCATCAACTAGATAAACCTCCGAAAGTTCAACCACACGGTCGTCAACTAGATATCCCAAGTTGCAGGACTCGGTGACTAACCGAATTCGGCGGCGACCAGGGAAGGGTGGGATCTAGCGGAAGGAGAGGGCAACGGACTCACCATGGCTAGAGAGGGTCGCGGCCGCCCGCGTAAATCAGCCGAGGGGAAGAGAAAGGATCCAGTGGCGAGAAAGGACGGGGTGGCCGCCGGTCACCGGGGTTTCGCCGGGAGGCGCGCGAGCGAGCGGTGGGAGGAGGAAGAGGCGCCGGCGTCGGTGGTGACTGGGAGGTGGACGCGATGCTGTTGGTGGGCCTGGGCCGTATCCAGTCATGGACCGGGTTTTTGATGGAAATTAAAAATTTCACAACAGTTTTTGTTTTTGATAGGGGAAAACCAACAACAATTCGAAGTCACTAGACAAAAGTCAACTTCTGCAAAGGTCTGACTGCTTATAATCTCGAAATGAAATATATCTAGAACCATTTCTACGAGTTACGAACTGTTTTCATCTTTGCTCTCCTCGCGTCGAGATTTAAAAAGATAGGTATCATGTTTGATAAGTTTTGACGAACTTCAGTCTCGAAAAAAAAATTAACAAACTTTTTTTCATACTTAAAAAAGAGACAATAGCCAGTACACCACTAGTCAAAACAAGAAGTTCCAAAATAACACTGGAAAAACCAAAGTTGTCAAAATACCATTGCCGTTACCAATTTTGATGCCAAAATAACACCTTCCGTGAGTTGTCAAAGAGTCAAACCGTCAGTTTTTCAAGAAATCCCAAAATACCCTCATGTACTAGGACTAGCCAAAACGCCAGGAGAGGAGAGACGGAGACGAATCGACCAAATTCTCCATCTTGTCTCGACCAAGCATGGCGGCGCGGCCGGTGGCGGCCAGCAGTCCCTCTCTCCCTGAATCGGCTTGACTCGTCTGTGCATCGCGCCTCCCTCCGGCGCCCTGCTCTGCTCCACTCGGCCCAGGAGCTTGTCGCGGCCACGGCCGACGGAGCCTCTCTCCGGCGCCCTGCTCTTTGGTAGGGATGTAAATGCTGTACTAGTTCCCATGTTTTTGGTAGGCATGTAAATGCTGTAAAAATCCTGCTGAATGAATAATGATGTCCTGAAATGTTGTTGTGTTGCTGAAATGCTGTAAAAAGGGCTGCTGTCAAAAGTGTTGCTGATCTGCTGTCAATGTGATGCTGAAATGTTGTTAGAGTGTTGATGTAAGCCTGTAATCATGTTTATAGGCTGATACATTGATATTCTTAAAATTTTGCTGAAATTAGAGGGCCTGGGAGGTGTGTGTGAAGAGGTAAGGGCACAATTGTCTTCTTTTTGTACCATTTGCTCTCAGTTTGTGTCTAGTGGTATTTTGGAATGAAAAACCAAATTGCAATGGTATTTTGGCAACTTTGGTTTTTCCAGTGTTATTTTAGAACTTTTGGTTTTGACTAGTGGTATACTGACTATTGTCTCCTTAAAAAATGTTATACTTCTACTTCGTAGTATTTCGGTTTTTAGTATACTTATACTATAGTGTTGTGTAGAAAATAATCGTATGACAATATCATGTAAAAACATATTTTGTTGTTGGTAATCTGTATATATTGTTTTACCTGCTTGATGCTCAGATGAAGTCTGATGCCTATCTACTTCTTTGGCTACGTCACCAGCACCCAAGTTGCTTAGCTCGGCCTCAACTCACCAGCAGAATATATGTCTTACCTGTTTATTTATTATTTCAATTTGTAATTCTTATGCTGGAATATTTTTCTTATTGCTCTTGACAGAGTAATATAACAAAGATAAAGTCGTAAGTACTTTGTTTGTCTCGGTCAACCAAATCATACATAGTAAGACTACTGAAATATTTTGGGTAAAATATGAATAAAATCGCAGAGCGTCGGGTATTGTGAAAGAAAGTGTTGTCAAAATCGCAATGTGTGTTTAAACTGAAGGAGTACCACTTGACCAATAATTAATTGCATATAATTTCCACATCTGCAGGTAATGTAGAGCACTGGATGCTGCATGCTAAATGAGCTCTCTGGCCATTTACTAAACTCTATTCAGTAGCTTGCACACAAGAGAACAAGTACATGCAAATAGTGTGATCTTTACAGTTTCATTGCTTGTTGTCAGCTTCTTCATCCACTTGCTTGTTGTCAGTTGCACAGGATACCGGTGATGCTTCATCCCTCTTCTTTCCCCACAGCACAAGATAGAGGCCCATCACCATCAATACAGATCCCAGCACACTGTAAACGCATTTGCAAGATAAACTATTAACAATAAGAAATATTTTCATTGCAATTCAATGGCTGGAACCATCAGTAAAGTTTATCTTAAACCAAAAATAATAATTCAGTTTGGAATGACAAATGATCATTACAAAATGATAGGGAGACATGAAACTGAGAAGAACAATACATGTGTTATACCTTCCAAGGTAGATCTGCTCATGGAGAAAGAAGAAGTCGATGGTGGCTACCATGATCTGTATCAGGGGGATGAATGCCGCCGTGAAGACCGGGCCCTTCTTTTCCACGCACCACGTCATTATCAGGTAACCGGCTACAGACCCAACAATCCCCTGCGCGCACAATTTGATTGCAAGATCCACCAGTCAAGTATTTAATAACCACTACTATTATCTCCTCAGCTATTTTTGGTGCAAAGACTTTAGTTGTTCAAATTAGTCAAATATACCGGTGTGTATTTATAGATTAGTGTGGGCTACAAGTTAAGGCCATTGCTTTTGTCAGTACTGGACAAGTTTTTCTTTCTTTGTGAAGGTGGTACAGTTCAAGAGGATAAAGAAGACGATGGTGATGTTTTAGCTTACTGTATATAAGACGGTGGCGATCTCCAGCTTGCCGGTGAGCATCCACAGCGAGGCGTGCCGCTCGACGGCCACTGTCAGCGCCCCGCCCTGCAGTGTGCTGATGAAGAACATGAGGGCGGTGCTGGAATAGATGGCCGGGTACTTCTTGGTCAGCCTGGTCTGCAGCAGCAACCACAAGGAGAAGCACAGGCAGTTGGCCAGCAGCGCCATGGTGCCCAGCATCCAGCTCCTGTCGCCACTGCTGTCAGTGTGGTGAGCAGCCGGGCTCAGTGCAGCGGCGGCAGTGGCCTGGTGCGTTAGTGGCACACCCTTGTAGAGACTCAGGAGCAGCAGGCCGGCGAGCGACATGAGCGTCCCGGCGATCTTCGCGGCCCCCGCTGCGCTCTTCACCTTCAACGGCTCCATCCTCAGCACGACGGCGATGAGGAAGGTGAGCACGGGGGAGAGGTTGATGAAGGTGATGGCAAAAGTGGCAGTGGTGTACTGCAGGCCGTAGAAGAAGGTGTACTGCGAGAGCGCCGCGCCAAACACGGCGCTCAAGAAGAGGTACCCTAGGATCTCCAGTGTCAGCTTGGGCCTTGTGCTCCTGCAGGAATGCCATGGCACTCTGCAGGATTAGTAAATGAAGACAGATTGTATGTACATGGGATGCATATATGTACATACCATCTTTTTTTGAACAGGTTACCTACCTTTCTTTAACAATGGCTATTGGAGCAAGGAAGATCGTGGCGACCAGCTGTCGGAGCGTGACAAGGACCAGGCGGTCCAGGCCCTGGTCTAGCGCCTTCTTCACCAGCGTCGTCATCACCGCCGAGATGAGGTCAAAGGCTAGCATTCCCACTACCGGTCTCCACTCCACCATCCACATTGCAAGATTTCTGCTGTTACAAGATGATGGCTGATATGCTCATGAACCGACTAATTATATATATATGCAATGCCAGTAACAGACAAAAAGTGACGGCTCTCTTCATCCCATGGAGAAGGACAAGAAACCAATGCCTGCTTCGCCTCTCCGAGCCCATGATGAACAAAAAGAAGACGCCGGCGAGGAGTGAGGTGCCGGAAGGCCAGGCTGGAGGTGACAAGGAGGCGGATTCGATAGCGGCGTCTTGCAGCCATGCGATGTGTGTGGCTTTGACCGTGGAAAACTCCATGACTTCGGGACTTTACTGTGTAGCGGCTGCTACGTGATGCGTCCGTTTAAGTACACTGTGTACTCCAAGTTGAGGTTCCTTGAACGATATGTCTCGGATAGCGCAAATACAGCAGCGAGGAGGACTACAAAGACGTAGATCAGGGAAGCGACTCCGAGACGTACTTGAAGATTCGTGAGTTTGCAAAACAACAGAACAAGCCTTCCCTTAGATACAGAAACGGAGGGAGTAATAAATAAATAAAAATGGCATGTCAAGAGACATTACGAATCAAATTGTTAGTGCAAATGTAAAAGTAAAACATATGTCCGGATTCAGTCCCTTGCCTTTTCTGGTGCCCCGGCCCAAATCTGCATAAGATGCCAACGAATGCAGAAAAGATGGAAGCACTAACCTTGCAGGAACTCCTTATTTATGTGGGCTAGTCCTCTCCGTTCCTAACACACCCATCAACATCTAAAAGAACATAATTACTTGCCATTACTCTACCTTTGGGTCAGATATACTACGTCAAGACCTAGTGAATTGCTCAACTCAAACACCACTACGGATCATTCACCTTTGTACTTGTTTGTGTGATCCTGCTCCTGCTGAACTGTCATTTTCAATGAGCCATTAGAGCTAGCATCCCAATTGTATGAGGACGGTAAAATTCAGCAACAAGTGTTTTCAATAATAATCAATTGGTACACTGCTGAAGACTAACTCCTTGGAAGGCAACCTTACCAGGTACCACACTACCAGAAAGTAAATGTGCACACTGATCACAAATATGACAGTAGTGACTTATTCAAGGTTGTAGCAACATACATCGGACACAGTTGGAACATTTAGGGTGATTCTCGACATTCTGAAGACTAACTACTAAGAATATTCTTCCTATGCTTCACAAATTTGGTTGCTTCTCCCGGTCTTCTTCCACTCCTTTTGCTGGTAAAATAGCAGCTGACGATGCTTCCTTGCTCTCCCCCCAGAGGAGAAGATAGAGGCCTCTAATGACAAGAGAAGCACCTACAACACTTCAAGACAAAAAAGGGAAACACATGTGTTACTTTTCCATCGTTTCACTGAAGTTTTATGCACTGAAGCAAAGTTGCCGTTTGGATGATACTTATTTACACTCGCAAATTTTTAGCAAGATGTCAATAGTTAGTCCTTTACTGATAGTTGATGTCGGTTGATGTCGATAGTCATTTACACTTACCACATTTTAGCAACGTCATCTGGATCAGAAATTTTCTTTTCTAGGATTCCATTTCCTTTTCATTAGGACATAAGATCTTCACTAGACAGTTGAGAACGTAAATAGCTAAATTAATAAGCACTAAATTTCATGTCTGCACTATAAAAAAACTAATTAGAGTCTAGGTACTATGTTCCACAAATATCTAAATTATTTATGCTTATTCTGTAGAGTTGTCTTTGCCATACAGTCGTTTTTATAACTTTTAGAGCGAATTGGGAAGTCCAAATACCTTCCAAGGTAAAGTTGCTCATGAAGGACGAAGAGATCAAGGCCTGCAGCTATGATCTGAATGAGAGGCATGAAGCCTGCGGTGAACACCGGCCCTCTCTTCTCGATGCACTAGGTCATCAGCACGTACCCTATCCCAGATACTCCCACTCCCTGCACAGAAAGTGTAAAGTTTTAGTGGAATCCCAGGAGATACATTGAATCTGAACTATTCTTGGTGACAAAAATTGCTGTTCCTAACTGAATTTTCACACTTCTTTGTGCCAGGACGATGTGTTCATAAGTATCAGAGCCATGAGAAGGTCTAGATTAGGTTTTCTTGCATATCAAATTCAACTCCAAACAAATAGTAGGATTATATAATTTAGAGTAGAGTAGTAGACAAGCATGATCAGATAGCTGTATTCAAGAAAAGAAAATATTGCTTTGTGGTGTTTTTCTATCGGACAATGGAAGTTTTTATTGATACTCTGCAGATTGGTGGTTTTCTGACATATTACGTACCACGAAAAGAACGGTTCCGATCTGTATACTTCCTCGGAGAAGCCAAACGGAGAGATCTCGCTGGGTGGTCAGCGCCAGGGCCCCTGCTTGCAGTGAACTGAATAAGGCCATGAATGCAGTGCTGGAGATGACTGTAAGGGTACTTCTTGGTCAGCTTCCTCTGCAGCAGCATCCAGAATGAGAAGGTGATGCAGTTGACTAGCAGCAACGCCGAGCCTACCATCCATCTCCCCTTCTGCTGCTGCTGGGCCACCGACGGACGTGATGGTGTTGGTGGGCCTGGGCCGTGTCCAACCATGGAGGATCAGAATCCTTTTTTTTTTATGGAAATCAAAGCCGCAACATTTTTTTACTATACCTACGTCACCAGCACCCAAGTTGCTTAGCTCAGCCTCAACTCAACAGCAGAATATATGTCTTAGCCGTTTGTTTATTCAAATTTATAAGCAGGTTCTTATGCTGGAATACTTTTTTTTACTGCTCTTGACAATGTAATCATATATACCAAAGATAAAGTCGTATGTACTTTGTTGTCCCGGTCAACCAAATCATACATGGTAAGATTACTGAGAATATTTTTGATACAATAGGAACAAAATTGCAGAGTTTGATTATTGTGAAAGAAAAATGTCGTCAAAATCAAAACGTATTTTTAAACCGAAGAAGTGCCATTTAACCAATGATTGCATATAATTTCCATACATGCAGGCAGGTTAGAGCAATGGATACTTCATGCTAAACAGCTAAAGTGAGTTCTCTGGCTTACTAATAAATTCTAGTATTCAATAGCTTGGACACAAGAGGACAAGTACATGCTAGAAACACCTTTATATATAACACATATATGGCTAGCTGCATCCAGCAGGAAAAAACTACATATTATGTGTTGCCAATAGTGTGATCTTTACAGTTTCACTGCCTGTTGTCAGCTTCTTCATCCACTTGCTTGCTGTCAGTTGCACAAGATACAGTTGATGCTTCGTCCCTTTTCTTTCCCCACAGCACAAGATAGAGGCCCAGTACCATCAGCACAGACCCTAGCACACTGTAAATGCATTTCTAAGATAATTACTAACAAAAAAGATAATGTAACTTTGGTGATGACAAATGATCGAGAAGGAACTATATAGTATGTGCTGTACCTTCCAAGGTAGATTTGCTCGTGGAGGAAAAAGAAGTCGATGGCGGCTACCATGATCTGCATCATGGGGATGAATGCCGCCGTGAAGACCGGACCCTTCTTCTCCACGCACCACGTCATGATCAGGTACCCGGCTCCAGAACCGACGATCCCCTGCACGCACAATTTGATTCACCAGTCAAGTATTTAATTACTACTACTATGATCTTCTCAACAAGTATTTGTGGTTCAAAGACTGAGTTGTTTAAATTGGTCAAAGAAACTGGTGTGTACTGATTGTTTGCATAGATTATAGATTACTGTGAGCGACATCCTTTTATGGACGGAGGGAGTACAACTTAAGGCAATTGCTTTTTATTAGTACTTACTCCTTTTGGACAAGTTGTTCTTTTCTTTGTGGACTGAAGGTGGTATAAGTCAAGAGGATAAAGAAAGATGATGGTGATGTCTTAGCTTACTGCATACAAGACGGTGACGATCTCCAGCTTGCTGGTGAGCATCCACAGCGAGGTGTGCCGCTCGACGGCCACCGTCAGCGCCCCGCCTGCAGCGTGCTGATGAAGAACATAAGGGCGGTGCTGGAATAGATGGCCGGGTACTTCTTGGTCAGACTGTTCTGCAGCAGCAACCATAAGGAGAAGCACAGGCAGTTGGCCAGCAGCGCCATGGTGCCCAACATCCAGCTCCTGTCGCCATTGCCATCAGTGTGGTGAGCAGCCGGGCTCAGTGCAGCAACGGCGGCGACCTGATGCGTAAGTGGCACACCCTTGTAGAGACTCAGCAGAAGCAGGCCGGCGAGCGATATGAGCGTCCCAGCGATCTTCGCGGCCCCCGCCGTGCTCTTCATCTTCAGCGGCTCCATCCTCAGCGCGACGGCGATTAGGAAGGTGAGCACGGGGGAGAGGTTGATGAAGGTGATGGCGAAAGTGGCAGTGGTGTACTGCAGGCCGTAGAAGAAGGTGTACTGCGAGAGCGCCGCGCCGAACATGGCGCTGAAGAAGAGGTACACCAGGATCTCCATTGTGAGCTTGGGCCTTGTGCTCCTGCAGGAATGCCATGGCACTGTGCAGCTTTAGGAAATGAAGACAGATTGTATGTACATGGGATGCATAGGTGTACATACCTTTCTTTGAAAATGGCTATTGGAGCAAGGAAGATGGTGGCGACCAGCTGCCGGAGGGTAACAAGGACCAGGCGGTCCAGGCCCTGCTCCAGCGCCTTCTTCACCAACGTTGTCATCACCGCCGAGATAAGATCAAAGGCCAGCATTCCCACAACGGGTCTCCATTCCTCCACCCCCATTGTAAGATTTCTGCTAGCTACAAGATGATGACTGATATGCTCATGATCTGACTAATTATATATATAGCCCTGCAATGCCACTAACAGACAAAAAGTGACAAGTCTCATTCATCTAGGGGGGCAAAAAAGTAAATACTAATATGCTATCACCATAATTAATTGCTTTGCTTACTCCTGTGAAAAGTTACTACTACTGCTGAAGAATAAATATAAATATAAAAAAATGGCATGTCAAGAGACATTAGGAATCAAATTGTTAGTGCAAATATGAAAGTAAAATATATGTTCTGATTCAGTCCCTTGCCTTTTCTGTTGCCCAATCTGCATAAGATGCCAACAAATGGAGAAAAGATAGAAGCACTGACCATGCAGAAACTCCTTATGTATGGTGACAAGTCCTCTCCCTTCCTAACACCCATCATCATCTAAGAGAACATAATTACTTGCCATTACTAGTAATATGATAGAGCTGGCTGGCAGTACTACCTTTGCGTCAGCAATACTATGTCTAGAGACAGTGAATTGCTCAACTCAAACACCACTACTGATCATTCACCTTTGTACTTGTTTGTCTGATCTGATCCTGCTCTCGCTGAACTGTCATTTTCAATGAAAAATATGACTAGTATCGCAATTGTATGAGGGCGGTAAAATCCAGCAACAAGTGCTTTCTATAATAATCTATTGGCACACTGCTGAAGACTCCAGGCAAGGAAGGCAACCTCACCAGGTACCACATTACCAGAAAGTAATGTGCATAATGATCACAAGTATGACAGTGACTTATTCAAAGCTGTAGCAACACACATTGGACATAGTTGGAACATTTAAGGTGATTCTCAACATTTCAAAGACTAACTACTAAGAATATTATTCCTATGCTTCACAAATTTGGTTGCTTCTCCTGGTCTTCTTCCATTCCTTTTGCTGGTAAAACAGCAGCTGACGATGCTTCCTTGCTCTTCCCCCAGAGGAGAAGATAGAGGCCTCCAATGACAAGTGAAGCACCTACCACACTTCAAGGACAAAAAGGGAAACACATGTGTGACTTTTCCATCGTTTCGCTGAAGTTTTATTTCTTGAAGCAAAGTTGTCCTTTGGCTGATAGTTATTTACACTCGCAACTTCTTAGCAAGATGTCAATTGTTAGTCCTTTAGTGATAGTTGATGTTGGTTGATGTGATAGTCATTTTACAACATTTTAGCAACGATATCTGGATCAGAAATTTTCTTTTTTAGGATTCCATTTCTATTTCATTAGGACACAGGATCTGTACTAGACAGTTGAGAAAGTAAATAGGCTCCGTTCCAAATTAGATGACACAGGATGTACCTATACTTGTAACATGTATAAATACATCCGCATGTGGACAAATGGAAGTCATCTAATTTGGAACGGAGGGAGTACTAGATTTCAAGTCTGCACTATCAAAATAACTAATTAGAGTCTAGGCATTATGTTCCATAAATATCTAAATTATTTATGCTTATTTTGTAGAGTTCTCTTTGCCATATAGTCATTTTCATGAACTTTTAGAGCGAATTGGGAAGTCCAAATACCTTCCAAGGTAAAGTTGTTCATGAAGGATGAAGAGATCAAGGACTGCAGCTATGATCTGAATGAGAGGCATGAAGCCTGCGGTGAACACCGGCCCTCTCTTCTCGATGCACCAGGTCATCAGCACGTACCCTATCCCTGATACTCCCACTCCCTGCACAGCAGAAGTGTAAAGTTTCAGTAGAATCCCAGCACATACCATTGAATCTGAACCATTCTTTGTGGCCAAAATTGCTGTCCCTAACTGAATTTTCACACTTCTTTGTGCCAGACCAAGGTATGTGTCTGACTTGTGGGACCATGTGTTCATAAGTATCAGAGCCATGAAGGTCTAGATTAGGTTTTCTTACATGCCAAATAAACTCCAAACAAATGGTAGGATATATGTTATAGAGTAGACAAGTAGGATTAAATAGCTGTATTCAAGAAAAGAAAATACTGCTTTGTGGTGTTCTTCTATTAGACAATGGAAGTTTTTATTGATACTTTGCAGATTGGTTGTTTTCTGACTTATCTTACGTACCGCGAAAAGTACCGTTCCGATCTGTATACTTCCTTGGAGCAGCCAAACAGAGAGATGTCGCTGGGTGGTAAGCGCCAGGGCCCCTGCTTGCAGTGAACTGAATAAGGCCATGAATGCAGTGCTGGAGATAACTGCAGGGTACTTCTTGGTGAGCTTCCCCTGCAGCAGCATCCAGAACGAGAAGGTGATGCAGTTAACCAGCAGCAACGCCGAGCCCAGAATCCATCTCCCCTTGCTGCTGCTGCTGCTGCTGCTGCGGCTTCTGGTGGTGACGTGTTCTTGGACTGAAGATGCCGTGTGAGTCAGGGCTGCACCCTTGTACAGGCTCAGCAGCGTCGCGCCACCAACGGACGCGAGTGTTCCTGCGATCTTTGCAACACCTGCCTTGCTCCTTACATCCACTGTTTCCAACCTGCTGAAATAGTTTCAGTCTGGATGAACAATTAATTTGGGAATACATATCAATTAAGGGGGATAAGAATTTAACCGGAAAGGGATGGCGATCAAGAAGGTGAAGACTGGAGTCATATTCGAGAAGGTTGCAGCGAGTGTTGCGGTGGTGTAGGTCAACCCCAAGAAGAAAAGATACTGAGCAAATAGTGCCCTGGATATGCACACATTCAGACAAAAAAGAAAATCATTGTACTAATTTGCAACAATCTTTTGACTTGTCTCCTCCATTGTATTTAGAAAAAACAAAGTAGCATTACCGAATTAGGATTCCCAAAAGGAAAAAAAATTACCCAAGTAGTGCACTCATGAACATGTAGGCAAATATCTCCTTTGTGAATTTCGGTCTTGAATTCCTGAAAAAAAAACTAAAAACAATAAGCATGCGAAATTTGCCAGTAAACAATTTCTAGATACTGAAATAGATGAAGTAGTATACAACAAATTTGGAACATCAAGGAAAAGTCACTTCTCAAGTTACTGAAAACGTCATGCTTTGCAGTTGAACTTGCAAAAGTGCTAAAGGATCATCACAACTGATCATGCACACTGAGTTGACAGGTGCCAAACATCATCTGAAAACAACTGAGCAACTGAACACTGCAGGCTAAGTTCTATCTGACAAACCTTTCTTTGAAAAACGCAACTGGGGCCAGGAAAGTCGCACCGACAAGCTGTCGGAGAGCGATAAGAACGATAGGGTTCAGGCCACCATCGAGCGCCTTCTTCACCATCACTGTCATCACCGCGAAGAGGGTGTCAAAGGCGAGCATGGCAGCCACCGGCATCAGCAGCTCCATTGACACCATTAATTCTCTGCAAACCTATAGCTCAAGGTGTCTTGTCTGTCCTAGGTGGTGGGCACTAACTATCTAGGAAGCAGCCTTTCCCATCTGTCTTACAGTCTACATGATATATACAAGCTTTTTTTGCCTGTGCATGTGGTGATGTGAGAGAGCATTATCAGAGTCAGGTCACTAACTTTCTATGTGAGAGAGCAATGCTAACGCTAATGGTAAGCACTGTTGATTGGAGCAGGAAGGCAGGATGCACAAAGACAGAGTGAGTTGGGGAATGGTAGTGCATGGCTACTGGTCTAAGAGTCACCTGGAATAAGAAAAGGAATAGTTTAGTGCACCAGATGTTGGCTGCCTATGGCCATTGAAGCAGCTTGCTAGCTGTTTGGCATCATCAGGTTCCTATGGTCATTGATGCTCTGCAGTCAGATCACCTGTACTAACTTTATGTCTGTGAGAGAGAGGAAGAGTGGATGCATAAAGACAAGGTGAGCTGAGGAATGGTACAAAGTGCATGGCGCCTGGAATAAGAAAAGGAATAGCATAGGCCACTAGATTCTGGCTGTTTGGCATCATCGAGTTTCTATGGCCATTGGTGCCCTGCAGTCAGATCACCTACTAGCTTTATCAGTGTGTGAGAGGAAGGGTGATGGCCATGCAGTGTGCATGAATCAAGGCACACTGAGCTGCGTGAGTCAAAGAACTACCTCCATTCCAGAACACATGATGTTGCTTCGTAGCGCTGCACATTGCTAGCTAGAACACAATTTGCAAATGGAGAAGTATCACAGCACATGTATGACGATCAGCCTCTGAACATACAGAGAGGTCTTGATGACGAGCTGCCGAGGATAGTGTCATCTGTGTGTACAAAATATTGTATCTGGGTATACAACCGTGGCTGCAGAGAATATGTAGTTTTGGTGACAAGCCAAATAATATTTCAAGTTAAGATTGTTATCACCAACATGGTCTTGTTGCAAGTGGTGAGCCAGCTGGTTTCCTCTAGATTATGGTTGTTCGTCAAAGCTTTGACGAGTATGGATAAAGTATGGTTCCTTCTCAAATGTCAATAACTAGTCTTTGAAAAATTTCTTGTGATTCATGTACTTTGTCTACTCTGAGCCAATATTTTTTTATATTAACTATTACAGTGGCCCGTAAATTTCTTGTGATTCATGTACTTTGTCTACTCTGAGCCAATAATGTTTTTATATTAACTATTACAGTGGCCCGTGCAAATACACGGGCAACATTTGTAGTGTATAATTAATTTAGGCTCAGAAATGTTGAATTTACAAACAAATTCTCTCTCCTATGTGAATAAATTTAGAGATGAACAAAATGAAAGTTTAACAAACAGATACCCTGTCAATGGCTTCGGGATGTGCAGTGTAAAATATTTCTAACTTTGACTTTTATATATACAAAAAGTTAGATTAGTAAGGTGAGGATAGTACCATTAGATCTTTGGTGAAAATTATATCATGGTAAAACTTCACAATTATATGGCTATAAAAAATTGATGGCCAATGATGCATATTGGAGACTCATGTTGATATTTAAATTTCATTTATTTTCGGAGAGAATAAATATCGAAGTATCATTGGAGATGAAAAAAGCTCCTAAATAATTAAAATAAGAATGAAGGTCCAGGCTGTATAACTAATTATCAAACTAGATAATCACCAAACAGAAACAAATCAGAAACCTTCAGGTTATTACAATGAGTCAAAGTATGCAAACAAATTATCATTATTGTTGTAGTAGTTATTATTATAGTGGCACATATAGATACATCATTCAGTAATTCCATTTGTTCTAGAATCCCAAGCAGAATAGCACATAATTTGTTCAGCCAAAAGATCAAGGCCATATATCAACTACCAAACAAAGCACCCGATATATTTGATTTCCATGGCAAAACTAGACATGTCATTTATATAACAAATAGCGAGCTGTACCTTCTCTGCAGAAACAAATAAGTAATCTCCTAGTACATATTCAACTCCCGGTGTTTTTAGAAGAGTCCAGTTGCGTCATATTGTAGATACTCGACATAGCCTATTCGAATAGAAAAGAGAATAGGAAACGTACCATCCTGTCAGGTGTCAGCCCTTTTAAAGACACAACAACCAGAATTGTTTGAAGACTACTGGATAAATAGAATCAACAATTACCAAACAGGACAACTTGTAGAACTTAAGAGAACGAGGGAAGCACATTACAACAAAGACAATGTTGCAATACTATGTATAGGCGCAAAACACTTTCAGTACATGATATATTATACTGGAGAAAGAGTTTTCCCATTATGTCTGTTTGTGTTTCTAGAACTATTTCTGTGATACAATTTTTTACTATCGCTAGCATGCAGCTGAACACTTTTCTTTATATGGTTAACTAAAAAATTGGCCATTCCAACAGAGCCACTAAGACCTACAAACTTGATAGAACCAATAACTAAGAATCAACGCAAGTTCTAATGAACTAAAATGTGCTCTAAATCTAATTATCAACACATGGACAGGGCGGAAAAACATAATAGATAGTTACAAGGAAAAAAAAAACACCATACCAAGTTCATAATATAAAACCATTCATTCTGATAATTTGTGAAACCTCCAAATGCCTGGCAGGCAGCATTTTCGCTACTTTCAACATAAAAAGCTCAAATGCTGGAAGTCCTCTTTGGCACATTCTCTGCAACAAAATCAGAATATTTTTACTTACAAATTGAGGACCTGGCCATCATTATTCATAGCACTTCAGCATGCGGAGAACACACTTAGATACAGAATAAATATCTAGAAAAAATTGGCGTCGTTGCAATCCGGACAAACAGTGTCCATCTCTTTGAACATGAGGAGATCGGCGTCTTTGCAACTGCGGGAGATGAGGCGTGGTGGGGGGCATGGAAAGAGATGGATGGACAGGGACAGATTGAGATCTTACCGTTGGTGAATCTCCAAATGCAGGTAAGGGGAGCTCACATCGATGAAATCCGGAGAGAGGAGGGGCTCAGGTCGCCAGCGAAATCCCGGTGCGGGCTAGCGGTGCAACTGCTGTTGAGCTGGGTGAGGTGAATCGATAGCCTCGCCTTCGGCCGCCACGCGCTGGTCGCCGTTGCAGCCGCCGGTCGGCCGGCCGGCAGGACGACCGTAAGGTTGAAGAACCAGGAGCAGAAGGCCATGCTCACTTGGGTCCAGCCGAACAGAACCAGACGTTCTGACAGATTTGGGCAGTTTCGTCATTTCGTGGCGCTGGCTGAAGGAAACCCTGGTGGGCCGGGCCCACCTTCTTCCCTTCTTCTTCATCCACCGCCCGCTGAGCTGGTACATCGGCGAAATAGTCCTTCATCAACAACGAATTGCCAAGAGCTTGGTTTCGGGGAATGCAAAGACGTCCGACCTTTGAGACTCGCCTCTTCCTCTCGCCTCCTTTCTCAAATTGCTCGACGAGATGTGCCAAAAACATATGCTCTACATCATCGTCGAAGAGCATCTCCTCAATCTCAGAATCATCCGAGTCGGAGGAGAAGGACGACGAAGAAGTCCAATCGATCTACCAAAATAAATATTTTCTTGATTAGACTACAAATCGACCAATTTAAAACAGCCTAGTCAACAACCAATTCATCAAAAACTGTACCTTCTTCTCCTCCGACGGTCGGATCCGCGCCACCCGAACTCCCAACTCGCACCCGTCCCCAAATCAGTGCCTCCGCCCGAGCTTCCATCTCGCACGCTTCTCAACCCGCCCGACTCTGCCACTCCCGGTCCGAATTGGCCCTCCACCCGAGCTTGGAGCCGGATCCATGGGACGGCGGCAGCCACGGCCGCGCGAACGGGATACGCCGCATCCAGGGCCAAAACGCGGTGGAAACGACATGGCGGGAGGCGGCAAACCTTCTTCGCCGTAGGGGGAAGTAGGGGCGGCGGTGGGGCGCGGCGACGAGATGTGGCGGTGGGGGGCGGAAGTTAGCGTACGGGGCTGAAACTTCATCTCGGGGAATCTCACGCCAAGAATTCGGGGTACAGGAAAAAAGGCCACTGAAACGAAATTAATGGGGCACCGAGGAGTAAATATTCCGCTCCCTCGAAATTCTTTTCCGGCATGGTGGATATGGAGTATCTGGTCTGGCCGTGTTTTCGCCCCAGATCCGGAAAAAATAGTTCTTTTTCGGGCTGTGGGTTTATCCGGTATTTGCTACAGATGCTCTAACAACTATCTTCGACCACCTGGAGCCGTTAGCTCTATTGCGACGCCTCTCCGCCCCACCCTGCTCAAACCGTCACCTCCGATGATTCACCACCTGTTTTTTCTTTTTATGGCACTATTCATGTTTGTACCGGCCCATTCTTGCGCCGCTCGTACTCAGTTTCACAACAATCTCATAAGAAATGACATTAGTTTAGAGTGCGTGTCACTTTAGATTAAGCATATCGTGATTTTGATGTTGTGACTCGTGAATAGTATATGATGGGACTCGTGAATAGTATATGAAGAGTTGTTTTCGCTGTGTTCCAAATTATCAGATGTTCTATTTTTTGTGAATTGCATGTATCTCTATACGTCTTATTGTTTTTGTTCCCTCATTTTTGTGGTATATAGCCCACACTAAACTATTCAAAACATCTTATAATTTGAATGGAGAGAATAGTACCAGGAGGGACATGTTCCTATAATCAAGTTCTTGAAGTATATTCAGTGAAGCTTCACAATTGTTTCCGAAAATTCCGTTCATTTCAGCTGGTTCACAATTTGACCGATGCAAGCTGTTGTCAATTTATTTTTCAATCGATTTTTTCTTTGAGACAGATATTAAAGTTTTTTTTTTCCCTTCAAGCTCTGGTTGGATCATGGATTTTATCGATGGGAGTCCCATGGACTTGCTGCTCAGCCCGATTTGCTTTAGCATCCTGTTCAGCCCAAACCAAACTAGACCACAACCAAAAGCCCATTTGAAACCCCACGCACCATCAACTCCATTGATCGCAGAGTCGTCGCAGGCTCGCAGCCGCCGCATTCCTGTCGATCGTCCCAAACCCTACACCTTTGTGGCTGCCGGTTTGCAATGTCTTGGGCGTGGCGACCATTCGTCAGTCGATCACATACCCTCCTGTCCAGCCTCCGCCCTGTACGACGCCATGGCAGCCACCTGGCCACCGTGTTTGGCCGCAACAACCTGATCGGATCACGCGGATACGCGTCCAGCTCCAGTGGTGATGCTACGACGAAGAGGCATCTATACGTGGTGCTCGACGACCACGTGGACGGGTTCGGCGTCCACAAGTTCGACCTCAGCGAGGACGACGATGATCTGGACGGCGGCGCGTCGCGCCGCCTAATGCAGCCTCCGGTCTTCCGCGTGGCGCTGGCGACCCTCGGCGAGCGCGTCCAGTTCGCCACCGTGGGCAGCAGCATCGTCGCTATGGGCAACACCATCTTAAGCTCCGAGCACGACGGTCGTTGGATACCAGGCGGTGTCCTCATCTACGACACCGAGATGACGATGCTCACCGTCACACCTCAACTGCCAGAAGGCCTCTTGGGTGGCTACAAAGCAGCAATGACCATCGGGAACAGTCTGTACATGGTTGGCTCCGAGCCACCCGAGGCGCCGCTGAACTATGACTGGGTTGATGACTGGGACTATGGTGGTGGCAGCTTGCACTGCCTGACTACAGATCCTCTTGACCAGATCAACTACTACGGAGACAAGTTCTGGGGGTTGGGAGCTATTATCCGACTACTCGCCGTGGCTTTGGAGCAACTTCAGGAGTCCTCCTAAGGTCCCATTTTTGGCGGAACACATCTCAGCCTACGGGGTCTACGCACCACCGCCGGGGACATCGGTGCAGCACGAGTTAATGGTGTCCCTTAGGCCCACGGAGAGGAGCGTGGTGCGTGCTACCTACTCCTTCTGCACGGCGAGCAGAGAGTGGACGCGGCGTGCCGACTGGCACCTGCCGGTCTTCGGCCATGTCCACTACGACGTCCATCTGGATGCGTGGGTCGGTCTCCACGCCCTCAACAACGGGAACATGTATGGTCCTCACTTGACGGACGGGCACCTTTGTGTTGGCAACGTCACATCCACTCCGTCGGAGTGGAAGGTCGGCAAGGAGAAGCTGTTCCGCCTGGACGGGGACGATGCGGCTGGTTGGAGGCACGTAGATGCTAAGCTCTTGCAGATACCGCTACGCGAAGGCGGCAGCAGCGAGTACTGCCTCATGGAGCAACTGCGCCCCAAGGAGGAGGAGGTGGAGGAGGATAAGGAGGGCAAAGAGCAGGAGGAGGAGGAGGAGGAGTGTTGGGACGAAGGTGGCAAATGTCTTCTCCGGTTGACCTGTTTTCGTGTCGAGCGTGGGCAGGACGGCAAACCCATGGTCACAGCTCGCCGGCTGGCTCGCTCGTACGAAGTGTCCTGGCACAGTAGACAATTCGATGCTCAAGCCTTCTGGATGTAGTTTGCCTTTGTATCTGGATCTTGAAATTTAGGTTCAGGAATTCCAAGGTTGGTCCGTTGGTGATGTTTTTTTAAAGTTTAAATCCTCGCTGTGCTGTGTCATTTTTCCGAAATTTTACACTAGATGCTTGGAAATTTGGAATTCTTCCCAATGCATAAAGGCTCGTGTGATAACATTGCACAGTTTATAAAGATTTTTTTTTACAAGATGTGCATTATTGCGAGTTTGGTGGTTCTGCATTTTGGCTGAGGAAGAACATTAATTCTTAACCTGGAAGATCTGACATTGTTCATGATGTATATGGTTCAGAAAAATGTGCAGTTTATTGTGAGTTTTGTGGTTCTGCATTTTGGCGGAGGAAGAACATTTTGGTGGTTCTGTATTTTGGCGGAGGATGGAAGAACCGGCATTCTGCAGAGTAGCGAGTGCAAGGAACCTGATGGTGGTTACGACTGCACTCGCTGTTGGAAACAGCGTGATTTGCTTGGGTATTTATTCTGGGACATCTTTTTATTTTGTCATATCTGTGTTCTCAAGTTATAAATAATGTAGTAATTTGGATTTTCTGCGTAATAACTTTGCTTACTATTTCTGTGCTAGCCTGTAGGCTTACTGCTTCAGTTCCTTAGTTTGTTTATCACTGTATTGCTTGCGCTGATAACATCTTAAGCTGGCTTGATAATTTGCATATTCACTTGGTTTCTTCTCATTCTTAGTCGTTTGTTCAATTCAAGTAAACAAATAACTAACTGTTGCAAACAAGAAGTGTCATCGTCATTTCTCCACAAAAATACAACTCATAATTCACCTTGGTATATTTTGAATTAGTCTCCTACTGTCCTTTTGAACTTAAGCTATGAGCCAGACCTACTGATAGCTATGTACTTATTTCTTGAGTTCACTGAAGTAGTTGTACAAAAAAAGATACTGATGAATTAACGTTTTAGCAATCTACTACGACATTTTTATCATTTATTCGTATGGATCGAGTTTAATGGCTCATTTTGAAGTGCAGCTCCTCTCAAAAATGGGAGTTTTTATTTTTGCCACACTAGTTTTTTCCTATTTTTCTTTTGCAACTCTCAATTTTGAAATTTTACTTTTGCCCTGCCTGTTTCTGGTAACACATCATTTCTGCCTTCTGTGGAGCAAAAACAAAATGAGAATGGTGAAATTTTATTTTGCTTTTGCCCCTACTTTTTTTTTTTGGATTTTGTTTTCCCCTTCAAAAGTGCAAAAGCAAAATGTCAAAAGTTAGAGTGGAAAAACTAAAATGGGCAAAAACTAGTGTGACACAAACAAAAATTTCCCTCAAGAATCGTATCTTATATTCTTCTAAAATTGCTCTATTTCTTCTTGAATACGCAAAACATAATTAAAGCATCCTTTTCTCAAATTAGCTAGTTGAGTAATGATCCGACTATTTAATGCCTTTCTTCAGATCATGAACATTAGGCCGCTCCTGCCTCCGCTGCGGAGGTAGCGCGGAGGAATGATGCAAGGCGTGCCTGCTCGTTGGGAAACCCCAAAAGGAAGGTTTGATGTAGTCCAGCAGCAAGTTTTCCCTCAGTATGAAACCAAGGTTTATCGAACCAGTAGGAGCAACAACTCTTCTGAAAGTTGTTGGTGGCCGCACGGCGCAACACGATCACCAACGCGGAACCTGCACACAACACAATCAAAGTACTTTGCCCCAACGTAACAGTGAGATTGTCAATCTCACCGGCTTGCTGAAAACAAAGGATTAAACGTCTCGTGTGGAAAATGAGTATTAAATTGCAGAGAATGAAAAAGGAACAGTTTGCAGTTTGTGGTTTAATCAGTGTAAAAGAATGGACCGGGTCCACAGTTCACTAGTGGTGTCTCTCAATAAAGATAACTAACATGTTGGGTAAACAAATTACAGCTGGGCAATTGACAAATAGTGAGCGCATGACAATGCAAATACATGGCATGATGATTACTATGATATTTAATTGGGCATTACGACATGATACATAGACCGTTATCCAACAGCGTCTATGACTAATAATCCACCGCCGGGTTGTCATCCGAGTCCCCCGTTGGTATTAAGTTATAAGCAACGGATAATCGCATTAAGTAAAGCGTGTAATGTAAACAAACACATATGCCCGTGGACATAGCATTGTTGGGTTACCCCTAGTGGCAACAGCACATCCACAATCTTAGAACTTTCTGTAACTGTCCCAGATTAAATGGAGGCATGAACCCACTATCTAGCATAAATACTCCCTCTTGGAGTTAGAAGCATCTACTTGGCCAAAACATCTACTAGCAACGGAAAGCATGCAAGATCATAAATAACATAGGGCATAGATTGATAATCAACTTGACATAATATTCAATATTCATCGGATCCCAGCAAACACAACATGTAGCATTACAATAATATGATCTTGATCATGTAGGGCAGCTCACAAGATCTAAACATGATGACACAAATAGGAGAGACAACCATCTAGCTACTGCTATGGACCCGTAGTCCAAGGATGAACTACTCACGCATCACTCCGGAGACAAGCATGGCGATGTAGAAGCCTCCGGTGACGATTCCCCTCTCCGGCAGGGTGCCGGGAAGAGGTTCTGGACCCTCCCGAGCTAGGGTTGACGGCGGCGGCGTCTCTGGAACTTTTCGTGGATAATGGCTCGGGCCCTCAGGGTTATTTTCTCGGGGGAATAAGTAGGCGAAAGGGCGGCGGCTGACGACCCCCGTGGGGCCCACACCATACCAGGGCGCGGCCAAGGGGCCTGCCGCGCCCTAGTGGCGTGTGGGGCCCCTGTGGCTCCTCTCCGTTGCTTCTTCGCTCCATCTGGTGTCTTCTGGAAAAATAGGGATGTCCGTGAAGTTTCGTCCAATTCCGAGAATATTTCCAGACTAGCTTTTCTGGAATACAAAAACAGCAGAAAACAGGAACTGGCACTTCGGCATCTTGTTAATAGGTTTGTCCCAAAAAATGTATAAAAGTGCCATAAAGTAGATGCAAAACATGTAGCAATTGGTATAAAACAAGCATGGAACATCAAAAATTATAGATACGTTGGAGACGTATCAATGAAGCGTCCGAGAAGAGTGATAAGGCCCGAAAGCTGAGATGGTGCTCACTGTTCATGGGCGCCGCCTTCAGGGTGGGCTCCGGCAGCCCCGGGTAGCCAGTGGCTAGGTGTTCGTCCCCTCCATGAGAGGATGAAGGGCTCATCCGTGATGCCACTACCTGTCCAACGTCTGCTCCGCCATCTTCGCCCTCGTGCACATACTCACGTCGCTCTCCACGGGGTTGGTATGGGCGAACCCTAGCCGCCGCCACCCTGCCCCTCTCCTCCACAACGTCCGCCTTGATGGATGGCAGCAGCAATACATGCACTTCTTGCGGGTACGATCCTTCGCTCTGGCCGGCGCTGCCTGCTTGCAGCGCTACCGTGCAAGCCGGGACTGTTTTGTGATTTTTTTAACAGACAATGGAGGCGGGGAGTGTTGGAGCGACACCGGCTGGTCTCTTTCCATGTCGAGCATGACCAAGATGGCGAGGCGCCCATGGCCACGGCTCGCCCGAAAGCTCGCTCTTCTGAAGTGTCTAGGCACAATCGGCATTTTGATGCTCATGCATTTTGTATGTAGTTTGCAGAGTCGCGTGATTGAATTCCTGCCATATGCATGTATCTACACTCATGGTTCAAAACCTAGGCTAACGAATTCCACCGTCTTAAAAGTAATTTGATTTGGAGCAAATGTGTTATATGTATGTTCATGTAAAGTAATTTGATTTGGAGCAAATGTGTTATATGTATGTTCATGTAAGTGAGAGACGAGGAGTTTCAGATACATAGAGTGGCAGATCCACTACTAGCTAGGGGGGGGGGGGGGGGGGGGGGGGGCACAGGACAGGACACTGGGTGAACCTTTTATTTTTTGTAAAGAATATTTTCTCACCACATGTGCACCCCAAAAAGTTACTTTTTCTCTGTTTTAGCACCGGGTAGGCAACCTTTTCCTCTATTGTCTAGCTCAGCCACGGGATACATATATGTGCATGGTTCCCATCCATAAGCTCAATCCCGTTCCCTACAACCTTACTAAGTCGTAGCTCCCGTCGCCATTAGAACCGTTCCTCCTCTCCATCGAGGAAAATGAGTGAGAGGGATAGACTGAATTATTCAGAACCATTTGATAAATAATACTACTCCCAGTGATCCCAAAAGAGTGTTGCAAGTTATACCTTTTTGTTTTGAGGGAATACTATATGTTATACCTTCTCACGTCATTTAAAACGAATGGAGGGGTAACTTTTTTTTTAGAAAAACACATATTCAATGAAGACTGACAATTTGTTGGATCATGCATGTTCTTGCTGGGAGTCCCATGGACCTGCTTCTCAGCCCGCACGATTCCAGTCAGTAGCTTCAGCCCAATCCATCCAAGACCAGGGCAACCCGGCCCCGCACCAAGAAAGCCCATTTGAAACCGCACCATCAACCATTGACCGATCGAGCGAACCAACGAGCATTCCTGTCGATCGTAGTCGGTCCTCCAAAACCCTACCCCTTTCGGCCGCCGGCGTACAATGTCGTGGGCGTGGCGATCTTTCCTTAGTCGACGGAAACCCCTCCTCCTCTCCAGCCTCCTGTCTGTCCGCCGCCATGGCAGCCAGCTGACTGCCCTTTTTGGCCGCAACAGCCTACTCAAATCACGAGGATACGCCTCTGACTCCAGTGGCGATGCTAAGCAGAAACGACATCTATACGTGGTGCTCGACGACCAGAAGGACGGATTCGGCGTCCACAAGCTGGACCTCGGCAGCAAGAACGGCGATGATCCGGACGGCGCCGCGCAGCGACGCCTAACAGAGCCTCCGGTCCTCCACGTGACGCTGACGACCCTCGGAGAGCGCGCGCAGTTTGCCGCCGTGGGCAGCAGCATCGTCGCCACCGGCACCACCGGCTTCAGCCCCATGCTGAAAGGCCGTTGGATGCCCGACGACATGGGCGGCGTCCTCATCTACGACACCAAGACTTCAGCGCTTACCGTCGCGCCGCACCTACCAAGAGGACTCGTCTTTGGCCACACTGCAGCAATTGCCGCCGGGAACAGCCTCTACATGCTCGGCCCTGAGCAGCCATATCGTAACTGGTGCGTTGGTGGGAGCTTGCACTGCCTGACTACAGATCCGTCGGTCGACCACGAAATCGGCCCTATGGAGACAAGTTCTGGGGCTGGGTGCCACTGTCCGATTCCTCGCCCTGGTGGTGGAGCGACTATGATAGTCCTCCCGGGATACCCATTTTCGCAGAATCCATCACGGCGCACGAGGGGGCAGCGGCACAACACGAGATCTTTGTGTCTGTCAGGCCCACGAAGAAGAGCGTGTTGGGTGCTACCTTCTCCTTCAGCACGGCGAGTAGCAAGTGGACGTGGCACGGTGAGTGGCAACTTCCCGTCCTCGGCCATGCTCACTACGACGGCAACCTAGACGCGTGGGTCGGCCTCCACGCCATTGATGCCGTTTACAAGGAGTACGGTCCTCGTGTGACGGATGGATACCTCTGCGCTGGAAACGTCAGGTCCGATCCGGCGTGGTGGAAGGTAGGCAAGGAAAAGCTATTCCGCCTCGGCAAAGACGTTGTGGCTGGCTGGAGGCATGTTGACGCTAAGCTGGTACCCACAGAATCAGGCGATGGCTGCAGTGAGTACTGCCTTATGGAGCGCCTGCGTCCCGATGATGATGATGATGATGATGATGAGGAGGAGGAAACAAACTCGGAAGAGCAAGATGAGACAGTGGGAGGAGGAGGAGGAGGAGGAGGAGAAAGACGAGGAGACGATGGAGAGAAAGTGTTGGGGTGATGGGGACCGTTCTCTTCTCCGTCTGACCTGTTTCCGTGTGGAGCGTGGCAAGGACGGCGAGCCCATGGCCACTGCTCGCCTGCCAACTCGCTCTTATGAAGTACCCAGGCACAGTAGGCATTTTGACGCTCAAGCGTTCTGGATGTAGTTTGCATTTGTATCTGATATATCGTTGAAATTTAGGTTTAGGATTTGAAAGATTTGGTTATGCGTTTTCAAGTATAATTCCTCGACATATTGTGGTACGTAATTTACTTCTAGATGCTTGGACATTTGGAATAGTATGTTAACTAAGAAAATACCACAAGTTCTTCATATATTATTCAAAAGGAAATTCACTTAACAATTCAACGTCACAGGTATCTACTTTGTGCTGTAGCCTGAATGCAAGATGATCTCGGGAATGATCGACCCAACTGAGGAAATCGAGTCAAATTATTTTCCTAATAACGTTATGCTTTTTTCATATCCACTTTGAAAGCGCAATTTTTTAGCCGGCGAAAAGAGGAATAAAAAACTGAAGGTGCTGGTATCAGCATCGAGTGGATTGCTTATAGCTCTTTTAATCACGCGTGAGATTTGTCCTTATGTGTGTGGTACTGTGAATCAGAGTTGGTGAAGAAATTATATAAAATTTCTGCGTAAATTAATCCCTACAAATCGTGAATTGAAAAAACTGTGTACCTTGCACACCTTCCTGTTACTTTTCGCCCCAAAGCGGATACCTCTAATATATCTGATGCTTTGGAGGAGGCGAATTTCCTCGCTCGGGTCAAAGGCCTGCGCTGAAAAATGGAGATCAACTACTCTGTGCACATGGTGGTTGCTGTGGAAGGAGAGGAAGAATCATGTTTTCAACAGCAAAGCCGTGTCGGCCTCAATTCTTGCTGAGAAGATCATCGCCGAGCTTCGCTCCTGTCTCCTGGCATGATGCAGGGGTGCTAAGATGGGTGTGGGAACCGGGAGAGTAGTCCTTTTCGCTTCGTGGGAGCCGAGCAAAGCTTTGTTTCCCTAGTTCTAGTTCTTAGCTTCTTTTCATTTTTTCTGTACAGTCCTTATACCCTGTAACTCGTTCTGCCGGCATTGTCCCGGTTTCGCTTAAGTAATTGAAAGCAGTACTGACTGCGTTCCGTCAAATAAATAAATAATATATACATGTTTCGTGGTGCACTCTTGTTCAATTTTTCATTAGAACTTCTAGAAGCTGACAAATCGGTTCACGCCAACTCGCCGCAACAACTAATTTCTCACTCTACGATTTTAAAACAAAACTATTTAGACCAATGTAGAAAAACTTTCGATCCAAGTCAAACATGTTTAATCCAATTATATATTCTTCATCTTACGAATTTATCTAGACCCTCCTTTGATCACTCATGTATATTTTTTCTGAAAAGGATATAAGATGTATTGATCAAACAAAAATTAAGAAAAACATCGAGGTCCTTGAGGGGTCGATCATCCTCTACCTCTTGAACGGGTTGTTGGTGCCCCGATGCTGCTATTCACCATTGTTGGAGCTAGCCTGTCGTTGTTCACAGGGAATGGATAGTCATCAAGTCCACGGTTCTGCCACGACGAGCGTCTATGGAAAGAAACCGTTGAAGCCGTCACCGCTAGAAGATCTATGAATTGAAGATCCCATCCTCCAAAAACATCACAGGACGCACGACGACACCAGAGGCCGTGTCAATGTGATGAAGAGGAGGTAGGATGATCAAACCGCAAAGGGAAGTCGCCACAACAGTGACACACCCTACAAACCCTAATCTCACCAGCCAGAGAAGCCATCAGGAATCTAAGACATCGAGCGATTAACATCGATGTAGCAGCCATTCTCGAGATGGAGAGGCTCGATGTAAATTTATTCGCCTGGAGTCTTGACCGATGCCGTCTCCACCACCAATAAAGCACCTCCTGTGTTCCCACACTGGCAGAGTCAGTGGAAGAAGTGGTGGTGGGGGCGACAACCTATGAACCAGGGAGAGACATTGCACAAAAAGAATGCCTCTTTAGTATTTATAGAGAAAAAAGTCGTTATTGTTTCCACTTGTATAGTTTCTTAGTCATACTTTTTGCATACAATTGCACTCCGGTTTTTAGTAAATTAGAGTAGCTTTTTTACCTGGTCATGCTTTCCCTCGAGGTAAATTGTTCATGTCGTTGCTGATGTTTTCTGAATTTTTAATATTTATTTTCATTTTTATATAGTATACAGTCTAAACATCTCCTCCGGTGCAGGGCTGCTAGTCGTTCCATGATTCTCCTATGCATGATGCATGTACTCGTTTCATGTTTTAGTTTCATTTTCTAGCTGGAATTGTTTAACCCTCTTAAGTATGAGTGCGACTCGCATCGCCTCCGAGCAACTTAACCGTTGATGAGAATACAAATCATAACAAATTAATCAGCTTTTAAAGTGGTCATTGCTAATAACGAGAATTTGTAGCCACATAACCAACTACATGATGACTACTACTTAAAAATATTGATTTTATTTTATCTTTCCTTTCTATTTCTTATAGATTCCACTATCTCCCCTTTGCACATTGTATGCCTATGCAAGGAGACAGTGATGACTGTGGTTTCTTTGACTAATCCACACCCCTCCACTGTAATGGCTTATCCTTCCCTTTTCTCTCACACCATGCTATCGCCGCCACTCATCCTCACACCACACCCTCGTCTGATGTTAATTTTTCACACTCAAACATGCATGAGGATGACAAAGACGTGACTCCTTTTTTATAAGAAATGATACATGAGTAGAGATTTCTTGCACCCGAGCTCCAGTGCTCCTGTCACTTTAAAAAATTCAAAAAATAAATTTAAGAGTTTCAAAAAATCTGAAAAAAATCATGCATGTTCTCTATGATGTACCCTGTAGACGTGCAAAATCACAAAGCAAAAGGCAATATATTTCGACCTATACAGAAATGACAAATTTACAGATCTTGTTATAGTTAACAATGCATAGTTTCAAAATTCTCCATTTTGTTTTTTTGCTTAGACTATAATATAAATTATTATGCATTCATATTTTGCACGCATGTAGTATACATCATTTAGAACACGCTTGATTTTTTCAGATTTTTTTAATACTTCTAAATTTATTTTTGAATTTTTTAAAGTAGCAGGAGCACTGGAGCTCGGGTGCACAAAGGACTTTCCGATGATACATTCCATATTATGCTTTTCTTTTAGGTCAATTGAGTATGTGCCAAATTATACTTTGCATTCAGCCCTGTTTATTTGCTCGTACAAAATTATAGCCGTCGGATGCAAATATCTTTCAAATATCAGCAAACTAATTTGGTGAGATTTTAGTAAATTCAGACAGGAAGATGATCTTTTGGCCCGAGATGAAACCTCAAACATTTCAGAAACTCTGTTAGGGCTCGAAATATTTCCATACATGAAGTTTGGCGCACTTGAGATTAAGATATGGTAAAATTCTGGAGACAAATAGTACACAGTTTAACTTAACTAAGCTCTACATGAACCGAACTGTGGAACAATATAGTCATGGTCTCACGGAAGTGTGAGAACATCCATCCAAGGAGGACAACCGGTATGTTGCACCTTTTATTTTTTTTATTTTTTAGAATATTTGTATGTTTCATCTGCAATGGATCGTGGGACTTCGCGGCCCGATTTGTTGTAACATCACGCTCAGCCCAAACAAAACTAGACCAGACCCGAAAGCCCACTTGAAACCGCACCATCAACCATTGACCAATCCCCAACGAGCATTCCCAAACCCTACACACCGCCGGCGTACTATGTCGTGGGCGTGGCGATCGTTCCTGCGTCGACCGCGCACCCTGCTCCTCTCCCGTCTCCTGCTTGCCCGCCGCCATGGTAGCCAGCTTACCACCGTTCTTGGCAGCAACAAACAGATCGGCTCGCGAGGATACGCCGCCAAATCCATTGGTGATTCACACGCCAAGGTCAAGCGACATCTTTATGTGGTGCTCGACAACTACCTGGACGCCTACGGCGTCCACAAGCTGGACCTCAGCGACGACGATGACGACTATCCGGACGGCGGCGTGCGGCATCTCTCTGAGCCTCCAGTCCTTCGCGTGACGCTTGCGACTCTCAGAGATCGAGTGCAGTTCGCTGCCGTGGGCAGCAGCATCGTTGCTATGGGCACCACTTTCATAAGCCCCGTGTTCGATCAGTGTTATGTACCCGGCAAAATGGGGGCGTCCTCATCTACGACATCAATACGGCGGAGCTCACCGTCGCGCCTCACCTCCCAGACGGCCTCCTGGATGGTGGGTACAAGGCAGCAATGGCCATCGGGGACACGCTGTACATGCTTGGCTCCGACAAGCCGTTGGATGATTACTTGGACAACCCCAACCCCAACTGCGGCGGGAGCTTGCACTGTCTGACTGCAGACCTACATCCGGAAGATGCCCAGGGAGACGAGCTCTGGGGTTGGGAGCCACTGTCCGGTATCTCACGGTGGTACTGGAGCAACTTCAGCAATCCTCCCGGGCTCCCATTCTTGGCGGATCACATCACGGCCCATGTCGCCCACTTATCAGCGTGGAGGTCTGCGGGGCATCCCAAAATCATGGTGTCCCTTAGGCCAACGGAGACGAGCCCTTTGGGCGCTACCTTCTCCTTCAGTATGACGACTAGTAGATGGAGGCGGCACGGTGAATGGCATATGCCGGTTCTCGGTCAAGTCCACTACGACGACGAGCTTGATGCATGGGTTGGCCTCCACGCCATTACTAACGGGAACATACATGGTCCTCTCATGACGGACGGGCGCCTATGCGTTGGTAACAACACGTCAGCTCGGTCAGAGTGGAAGATTGGCAAGGAGAAGCTGTTTCGCTTCGATGAGGACGGTTTGGCTGGTTGGAGCCATGTTGACGCTAAGCTGGTGCCCATATCATCAGTCGAAAGCAGCGTCGAGTACTGCATCATGGAGCGCCTGCGTCCCAAGAGGGAGGAGGAGGAAAAGACGAAATCGGAAGAGCAGGGCACAATTAAGGGGTGAAGTACTGGGACTTTTACGGTGGCAAGAGTCTTCTCCGTCTGACATGTTTCCGAGTCGAGCGTGGCCAGGACGGCGAGCCCATGGTCACGGCTCGCCGACCGACTCGCTCTTACGAAGTGTCTTGGCACAATAGGTATTTTGATGCTCAAGCGTTCTGGATATAGTTCGCATATGTATCTAGAACTATGGTTTGAAATTTAGGTTCACGAATTCCAAAGTCGGGTGATGACTTTTCAAGTTCAAATTATCCTTGTGTTGTGCCATTTTATCGAAATTTTCCTTTTAGATGGTCTGGTCATTTGGAATAATGTGTCCATTTTAGCTAATACCACAAGCACAAGTACCTGCTATCTTCTCTCGCCTGAATGCAAGAGCATCAATCACTGCTGATAGATGGGAAAGACGAAAATAAATCTATAATCTGTTATACTGATTATCTATCTTTTGTCTCAACAAGTTTATTTTTTCTAGAGAAAAGAGGAAGAACCCGAAGGTGCCAGAAGCATCATTTTGAGCTTAATGTAGTGGTATTTATCGCTTAGTAAAAGCTTTGTTTTTGTGACTTGGTGAAGAAACTATAGTTGTCGCCACTAGAAGATCAACGAACCGAAAATCAGATCTCCAAAAAAAACTTACATTCGCACGGTGGCAGCAGAGGCCGCACCAATGTGACGAAGCGGCGACTGGATCAGGACCAAACTACAAAGAGAAGCCGCCACCACGCATACAAATCATGCGAACCCTAACCTCACCAGCCAGGGAAGTCGTGAGGACGCATCGAGTCATTGTCGTCGATGCACCAGACATCGTCAAGATGGAGAGGCTCCATGAAAACTTATTTGTTTGACGTCCTGATTGAAACCATCACCACCACCAATGAAGCGCCTTCCCACATTCCACAATCGCAAATTCGGTGGAGCAAGTGGGGGCGATGATCTACCAGCAGATAAAGGGTGACTTTGTGTTGCACCCAGAAATAGCCTCTTGAGGGTTATAAAGGAAAGTAAGTTGTTATTGTTTCTACTTGCCGATCATAATAATAATTATAGTTTTTTAATCAATCTTTTTGTTTATAATTGGACTCCTTTTTTAATAAATTAGAGTAGCCTTTTTTCTTGGTCGGATAATTTTATTACATGCTTTTTCCTCGAGGTAAAATGTTCAAGTCGTTGCTCGTGTTTTCTAAATTTCTAAAAATGATTTTTATTTTGTATTTTATTTACAATCCAGACATCTCATTCCGTGAGCGGGACTGCTAGTCCTTCCATGATTCTTCTCTGCATGTACATGTTTCATCTTTCAGGTTTATTTTCTATATGGAACTAATTTACCCTCCTAGGTATGAGTGGGACTCACAAAGCTTCCAACTAATTCATTGGGCAACATATTCCTTTATGAGGATACAAACCATATCAAATTGACCTGCTTTTAAAGTGTTATATATTGGTCATCACAAAGCTTTCTAGCCACATAAGAAACTAACATGACGACTACTACTTAACAGTATATGATTTATTTTATTGTCCTCTCACTTTCATGTCGATCCCACTGTCTCCCCTCTCCACACCTTCTACCTATGCAAGGAGAGTGTGATGACGCTACGTATCTTAAATCCCCACCACTGTACACAGTAATCGCTCATCCTTCCCTTTTTTGCGTGCATGAGGATCACCAGAAGCCCTGATTCCTATTTGATAAGTAATGATGTGTTCCTTATTACACTTTTATTTCAGGCCATTTCTTAAATTCAGGCAAGAATATTATTTTTTGGCCAGAGATGAAACCTCAAATATTTCGAGAATTTCAGTTAGGGCTCGAAATATTTCCATAAATGAAGTTTGGCACACATAGATTTTCTTTTTCCAGAACATCCAAAAGATTGCATGTCATCATATTAAGATAAGATAGCGCACCTCAGATTATGGCATGATAAAATGATGGAGGCAAATAGTGCACAACTGAACTTACCTAAAACTCTACTATGAACCGAACCTTGTCACAACAGAGATCACAGAGGTGCCACAACAATCGAACCAAGGAGGACATTCACGTGATATGTGTAGGTTGCGTTTTCTTCAGGCAAATGAACGTTTCATCTGCAATAGAGATCCTTCATGTAACCTTCGCAGCCCGGTTCGTTTCGGCATCCAGTTCAGCCCAAACCAAATACTAGCCCATTTGAAACGGAGCCATCAACGACCGATCGAGGGAAGCAACGAGCATTCCCAAACCCTACACCCTTTTTGTCCGGCCGCCGGCATACAATGTCGTGGGCATGGCGATCCTTCCCCCTGAGTCGACCGCACAACCTGCTCCTCTCCCGTCTCCGGCCTACTCTCCGCCATGGCAGCCAGCTTGGCACTTTTCTTGGCAGCAACAAACCAACAATCGGCCCGCGAGGATACACCACCAAGTCCATTGGTGATCCGCAGGCCAAGGTCAAGCGGCATCTATACGTGGTCCTCGACGACCACGAGGACGGCTACGGAGTCCACAAGCTAGACCTCAGCGACGACGACAACGACCATCTGGACGGCGGCGGTGCGCAACGCCTCCCGGAGCCTCCCCTCTTTCGCGTGGAGCTCACGACCCTCGGAGAGCGCGTGCAGTTCGCCGCCGTGGGCAGCAGCATCGTCGCTATAGGCACCACACTCATAAGCCCCTTGCTGTACGATCGCTTTATACCAGGGAAGATTGGCGGGGTCCTCATCTACAACACCAACACGGGGGCTCTCATCGTCACGCCTCAGCTCCCGACCGGCCTCGTGCGTGGCGGCTACAAAACAGCAATGGCTGTCGGAAACACGTTGTTCATGCTTGGCTCTGAGACGCCAATCGGTGATGACTCGGAAAACTGTGGCAGGAGCTTGCACTGTCTCACGGCAGACCTAGATCCGGAGGGCGCCGAGAGAGACCACTTCTGGGATTGGGAGCTATTGTCCGGTACCTCGCCGTGGTTCTGGAGCAGTTTTGAGAGTCCTCCAAGCCTCCCGTTCTTTGCGGATCACATCACTGCCCATGTGGCCCACGTATCAGCTCAGAGGTCAGCGGCGCGTCCCAAAATCTTGGTGTCCCTTAGGCCAACGGAGACGAGCCCCATGGGCGCTACCTTCTCCTTCACCATGAAGGGTAGTAAATGGAGGCGGCATGGTGAGTGGCATATGCCGGCCGTCGGTCAGGTCGTCCACGCCGTTACTGATGGGAACATACATGGTCCTCTCGTGATGGACGGGCACCTCTGCATTGGTAACAACACGTCCGCTCGGTCACAGTGGAAGGTTGGCAAGGAGAAATTGTTTCGCCTCGACGAGGACTGCGCGGCAGGCTGGAGGCACGTCGACGCTAAGTTGGTGCCCATAGCATCAGGCAAAGGCTGCAGCGAGTACTGCCTGATGGAGCGCCTGTGTCGCGAGTGGGAGGAGGAGGAGGATGAGGCGACGGAGTCAGAAGAGCAGGATAAGACGGTTGAGGAGGAGAAGGAGAAGGAGAAGGAGGAGGAGGAGTACTGGGACTTTTACGGTGGCAGATGTCTTCTCCGACTAACGTTTTTCCGTGTCGACCGTGGCCAGGAAGGCGAGCCCATGGCCACGGCTACCCGACCCACTCGCTCTTATGAAGCCTCCTGGCACAGTAGGCATTTTGATGCTCAAGCGTTCTGGATGTAGTTTGCATATGTAGCTAGATATATCGTTTGAAATTAGGTTTACGAATTCCAAGGTTGGGTGATGACTTTTCAAGTTTAAATTATCATTTTGTTGTGCCACGTTTTCGAAATTTCCTTTAGATGCTTGGGCATTTGGAGTGATATTATCAGCAAATACCATAAGGTTCAAAAGGAGATTCACTAACTGTTCGAGCACACAGGTGCCTCCTGTGTGCTATGGCCTGAATGCAAGAGCATCTAACACTGCCGGTCGATGCGGAAGTCGAAATTCGTCAAATTAAACTATTTCTCATACTGATTTTTTTCCATCTCAGCAGCGAGTTTACTTGGCTGGGGAAAAGAGGAAGAAAGAACCTGAAGATGCCTCTAGGCATCAGCGTTGGACATAATATGCTCGTATTTATCGTTTACTGCAGCTTTGTCGATTGTGCCTCAGAGTTTTTTTTGTGTGCGTGGAATTGTGGGTCACTTAAGCTGATTCTGCGTTGGGGAAGCAAACAAAAAGAATACGTGGAAATTAATCCCTATAAAACCCTGAGTGTAAAAAAATTATGCCGTATATTTGAAATCATTGGCACATACACTTACAGTGAAACACTCGTCTTCCGTTTTTCAGTAGAACAGCCCAATTAGTTCAAGAAGCTCACAATCGCTTCGTGGGAATTGACCACTACCACTAATTTCTCATCACTTAAATTTTAAAAGAAAACTACATAAACCAAAATAGCAAACACATTCAATCTAAGTCAAGTATATGTAATCCAGGTCCTTCAATTCTTCGTCTTACTTGTATAAAATCTAGACCATCCTTTGGTCATTTCAATATCATCATTTGGTTTCTTGTTAGTACCACAAATACTCGCGTCTCTCACACGCTCACCCCCGCCCCCCTCCCGTCTCCCCACTCGACCGTCCTCCTAGCTGCCTCTGGAGGAACCTGACAGGTAAAGCCCGTATGACAGACAACACTAGCGGGCTCTCTTCTCCTCCAGTTGCGGGGGCCTAGGCCTATCTAGCTTTGGGTGCGGCCAAAGACGGTGTCGTGTTCAGCTCAACTATCGGGAAAAAGATGTCCGTAAATATTTAGGATTGGCATGATTGCGGTGGCTGCGAGGGCAGCACGGCAGTGGAGTGACTCGTGGTATGGTTGTGCCCCGATCTGAGGCAGCATATTGCAAATTCATGGCGGTCTGTCCTACAGATTAAGATTGATGTGTGGTCGCGGTTGTTAGCTAGACAACGGAAGATGTTTTTGAAGGAGATCCCTTTTTCACAAACCCATCGTCTGTCGATGACGACGACAATACGGGTCTGCTGAAGGGCCCTTAATGTTTGTTTTGCACATGTTTTCCACTCTCCTTATCGCTTGTCAATAAGCTAATAAGAGCACATTTTTTGTTCGCTCGGTCTAATAACGTTAAAATTATGTGTGAGCATTGGGCATTTGCTGACGAGCGGTATAGGACACAACATGTATGCGTATGGGCGTCTATCTATGTTCGGTAAATTAAGGCTAGAAGTAATGAATGTGGTTGTTAAGAGGATGTGACAACACATAAGGTTGAGTTTGGTGATATGGTGACACTATTAAGTACCTGGACTACAGTTCCAAGGTGAAAACCTTGGTCTAAGCTTCATTGGTCATATCTGACCGTAGGACGGTGTGTCGACATCGTTATCTTGCAGAATGCATTGCATGTTATTTGTTTGGTCCCACTCTTCGGGGTGAAAATTCACGATCTAGTTATTGACGGGATCTGTCGATCGTGACACTTCTATGCCGTTACCCTTTTAATGATGTTGCTTTTGGAGAATATATGTCTATGTGCTTCAATCTTTTCACTCTTTTAAACGTCAAAAAAAAATATTTTCACTCTTTTAATGATGCTGCTTTTGGAGAATATATGGCTATGTGCTTCTGTATGTTTCGAATTGATCGTGATATTGAGTTGATGTAGAGTCCGAGTTTACTTGATATATTCTTGATATTAATATCTTACCCGTTGTCCAAAAAAAAATGATAGCCTATTAATCATACTTATTGCATACAGTTTCCCTCCTTTTTTTTGAGATATACGTGATATATCATATATGTACGTTGCTTATTTTTTCAGGGAAATGTACGTTTAATTTCATCCTGCGTGTAACCTTGGCAGCCCTGTTCGTTTTGTCATCAAGTTCAGCCCAAACCAGATAGTAGCCCATTTGAAACGGAGACGTCAACAAGCATTCCCAAACCCTACACCCTTTTGACCGCCGGCGTACAATGTCGTGAGCGTGGCGATCGTTCCTCACTCGACCGCACCCCCTCCTCCTCCCCAGCCTCCGGCCTGCCCGCCGCCATGGCAACCAGCTTAGCACCGTTTTTGGCAGCAACAAACCGATCAGCCCATACACCTCCAAGTACAAGTCCATTGTCAAGGTCAAGCGGCATCTCTATGTGGTCCTCGACGACCACGAGGACGGCTACGGCGTCCACAAGCTGGACCTCAGCGACGACGACGACCATCTGGACGGTGGCAGCGATCGCCGCTTCTCGGAGCCTCCCGTCTTTCGTGTGGAGCTCACGACCCTCGGAGAGCGCGTGCAGTTCGCCGCCGTGGGCAGCAGCATCGTCGCTATAGGCACCACTCTAAGAAGCCCCTTGCTGTACGAGCCTTTTATACCAGGGCCCGTTGGCGGGGTCCTCATCTACAACACCAACACGTTGATCCTACTTAAGAACCTCTATCAAAGAAGAAAAAGTTTGAAGGTGGATCGTCGCACATATGCTTTCTCCGTAATGTATATGTTTGGTTATATGACCTTGGGCATAAAATTAGCGATAAATATTACCGAGGGCACAAAGCAAGCGAACAAAATGGACAAGCTAGGTTAGATATCAAATCCATAATAACAATAATGAATAAATAAAGTGGCCAGTTTTTGTTAACCGATGAAGTTTTAATTTATGCAACATGTGTGCAACAATGCTTATTTTCATAATTAATGGATATAAAAAGTTTTTATCATTTTGTTTCTTATTATTATTACTTCGTTAATTTTGTTTCTTCACATAATAGATAATTGAATCAATCAATCGATTTTCATGAGTTAAAAAGTGTTGCAATTTAAAATAAAACAAATTGGGCTATAAAATCGTTTGACTTTTACTCACCCAAATTTTAACGGAGTATGTCTTAAAGTTACACGTGTGTTTCACGATTACCAGTAGTCACAAAGTGTGAGAACAATCCAGCCAAGGAGGACCTTTTTGTGATATGTAGTACGTTGCATCTTCAATGGATCGTCACATTGGCGGCCCGATTCGTTTTAGCATCCAGTTCAACTTCAGCCCATGCCAAATAGCCCATTAGAAACCACCCCATCAAGCATTGACCGAGCGAGAGCGAAGCAACGAGCATTCCCAAACCCTACAGCCTTCCGGCCGCCGGCGTACTATGTCGTGGGCGTGGCGATCCTTCCTCAGTCGACCACACTCCCAGCTCGTCTCCCGTCTCCTGCCTCTCCGCCGCCATGGCAGACAGCAGCTTACTGCCGTTCTCGGAAGCAACAACATGATCGGCTCAAGTGGATACGCCTCAAAGTCCAATGCTGATCTGCACGCCAAGGTCAAGCGGCATCTATACGTGGTCCTCGACGACCACGAGGACGGCTACGGCGTCCACAAGCTGGACCTCAGCGACGACGACGACAATCATCTGGACGGCGGCAACGATCGCCGTCTCCCGGAGCCTCCCGTCTTGCGCATGGAGCTCACGACCCTCGGAGAGCGCGTGCAGTTCGCCGCCGTGGGCCGCAGCATCGTCGCTATAGGCACCACTCTAAGAAGCCCCTTGCTGTACGATCGATATATACCAGGTAAGATTGGCGGGGTCCTCATCTACAACACCAAAACGGCGGCGGTCACCGTCACGCCTCACCTCCCAGCAGGCCTCACGCGTGGTGGGTACAAAGCGGCGATGCCCATCGGAAACACGCTGTACATGCTCGGCTCTGCGCCGCCGTATTTTAAATGGAACAGCAAAGGGAGCTTGCACTGCCTGACTACAGATCGGGTCGACGCCAGAGGAGACCAGTTCTGGGGTTGGGAGCCACTGTCCCGTACCTTGCCGTGGCTCTGGAGCAGCTTCGAGAATCCACCTAGGCTCCCGTTCTTGGCGGATCACATCATGGCCCTTGTGGCCCACGCGTCACCGCGCAGACCAGCGGCGGATCCCAAAATTTTGGTGTCCGTCAGGCCCACAGAGATGCACCCGTTGGGTGCTACCTTCTCCTTCAGCACTAGGAGCCGACGGTGGAGGCGGCGCTGTCGGTAGCACATGCCGGTCGCCGGCTACGTCCACTATGACGGTGAGCTGGATGCCTGGGTTGGCGGAACATATATGGTCCTCACGTGACGGACGGGCACCTATGTGTTGGCAACAACACTTCCACTCAGTCGGAGTGGAAGGTCGGTAAGGAGAAGTTGTTCCGCCTTGACGAGGACGGTGCGGCTGGATGGAAGGCGGCAGCCAGTACTGCCTCATCGAGCGTTTGCGTTAGGAGGGTGACGAGGACCAGAATGAGTCAAGGAGCAGGAGGAGAAGGTTCAGGTAGAACGCTGGGGTAACATTGGCAGGGGTCTTCTCCGGCTGACCTCTTTCCGTGTCGAGCGTGGCCAGGACGGTGAGCCCATAGCCACGGCTCGTCGTCTGACTCGCTCGTACGAAGTGTCCAGTGTCCTGGCACAGTAGGCATTTTGATGCTCAAGCTTTCTGGATATAGTTTGCATTTGTACATAGATATGTCGTTTAAAATATAGGTTCAAGAATTCCAAGCTGGAGATGATTTGTTTCAATTTTTAAATCCTCGCTGTGCTGTAGCAGTTTATCAAAATTTCTCTATAGGTGGTTGAAGATTCTAATAATATATGAATTTAGCAACTACCACAAGTTAGCATTTAAAAGGACTTCACAAGCTTTTTTTTAGATAAGGGGGTGCGGATCCCCTTATCATGAAAGCTCCCTGTTCTGTCACCACCTCAACGGCGATGATCGATGCATAAGAGGAAAATGAAACAAATCCTACAATTTTTGTCTTTACCATGAAAGCGGCAGTTTTTTTGGCTGTTATAGTTCATGAATGTGTGGCTCGTACAAAATCATGATATATTGACCTGCTATGACGTTGGCTTTGATGTCCAAAATCTATTTCTTTTGAGCACGAGCTTTGATATCTAGACATTATTTGCATACAACGTAGTTCAGAATACAAAGGAGAGTGGACGTACAGATCACCTATAATCAACATATATAGTCGTGGCCTTGGCTAGAGCTTGTGGCTACAAATTTGCATGTCTTCTCTCCTGAACAAAGAACACCCATCATAACCGGAAACCCCAAACGTAGGCCGAGCTATATGGCTCCCGCTTTTTAAATTTTTTGAAATCTGCACTTTTGAGCTCTCAAAAATTCGAACAAAATTTCTGAGTGCAGATAATGTTGAGATCTATAGTTCTGCAAAATCTCAAAAAAAATTCGTAATATTTTGGCCTGGGAAAAAAAGAAAAATCTGGCAAAGTTTTCAAATTTTTGAATCTCGGCACTGTTCACTATCCAGAACTGCGGATTTGTCTTTTTTACCAAAATATTATGAATTCTTTACTGAAATTTTACACAACTATAGATCTCAACATTATCTTCACACAGAATTTTTCTTTCGACTTTTTGGACAAACAAATGTGCATATTTCAAAAAAATTCAAAAACGAAAGCCATATAGCTCAGCCTCCATATCGCTGCACTCCATCGCAACGGCTCTCTTCCCTTCAGATCGATCTCCTAACTCACAACACTAGAGAAAGCAAGGAAGGATGCAAAATACACAATTACGATACAATTTGTGTTTTCTAGGGTCATTGGGGATTTTTATTGCATATCTCAAGATAACAATCGGTTAGGACAGCGTCAAAAATAGAAGTTGGCACCTGTTCGTGTCAATTTATACTAATCACACCCGGGTCGGCGGGTCCGCAAGAGGCAGCAGCAGGCGTGTCAATGCTGCTACCATGTTTTTTTTTTTTGAGGGTTTGCTACTGTGTTAATGATGCATTTTTTCCTGGCGTGATTTCTAGTCCGCTTGTCTGTAGCCCAAACTAAAAGGCCCATTTCGAAACCGCACCATCAACAACTAGTTGCAGAGGCGCCGCAGCTCTCCAGGGAACGAACCCATAGCCCCCTGCTTCCAGCCGCCGGTCGTTCAATGATCTCAGTCCTCCTCTCCAGCCTCCGGCCTGCCCGCCGCCATGCCAGCCAGCTTACCACCGTTCTCGGAAGCAACAACCTGATTGGATCCCGGGGGTACGCCTACAGCACCAATGGTGGAGATACGCGCGATGCCAAGAAACGAGATCTTTACGTGGTGCTCGACGACCACAAGGACGGCTTCGGCATCCACAAGCTGGATCTCAGCTTCGACATGCACGATCTGGGCGGTAGTATGCGGCGGCGCCTCCCAGAGCCTCCAATCTTCCGCGTGACCCTCGAAACCCTCCGCTGCCGCGTACAGTTCGCTGCCGTGGGCAGCTGCATCGTCGCTACAGGCACCGCACTCGAAAGCCCCGGGCTAGATGGTCGTTACCTACCCAGCGACCTCGGCGGCGTCCTCATCTACAACACCAAGACGGCAGCGCTCACCGTCACGCCTCAACTCCCAGAAGGCCTGCGTGGTGGGTACAAAGCAACAGCGGCCATCGGGAACAGCCTGTACATGCTCGGCTACGAGCCCCCGTTCTTAAAATGGCATAGCGGCGGCGGGAGCTTGCACTGTCTGACCGCAGATCCGGTCAACATCGGGGGACTAGACAAGTTCTGGGGTTGGGAGCCATTCTATGATTCCTCGCCGTGGTGCTGGAGCGACTTCAGTAAACCTCCAATGCTCCCGTTCTTGGCCGAAAACATCAGGGCACACGCGGTCCACCCGTCGCCGCTGAGGGGGACGGAGCAGCACGAGATCATGGTGTCCGTTGAGCCCACGGGGATGAGTGCTACTGCTACCTTCTCCTTCGACACGGCAAACAGAAAGTGGACGCACCGCAGCACGTGGCACCTGCCAGTCATCGGCCAGGCCTACTACGATGAGCAGCTGGACGCGTGTATCGGCCTCCACGCAGTCAATGATGGGACCATAACGGATGGGCACCTTTGTGTTGGCAACATCACCTCCCCTCCGTCGGAGTGGAAGATTTGCAAGGAGAAGTTGTTCCGCCTCGACAAGAACGTTGCGGCTGGCTTGAAGCATGTTGACGCTAAGCTGGTGTCCATAACATCAGGCGAAGGCCGCAGCGAGTACTGCCTCATGGAGCACTTGTGTCCCGAGGGAAAGAAGGGGGTGACGGTGGAGGAAGAGGACGAGGATTCTTGGACCGACCGTGGCATGTGTCTTCTCCGGCTGATTTGTTTCCGTGTCGAGCGTGGGCAGGACGGCGAGCCCATCGCTACGGCTCGATGGCCGGCTCGCTCTTATGAAGTCCGTCGGCACAGTAGGCATTTTGATGCTCAGTTATTCTGGATGTAGTTTGCATATGTATCTAGATCTGTCGTTTGAATTTAGGTTCAAGAATGCCAAGCTTGGGTGATGACTTTTCAAGTTTAAATCATCGTTGTGTTGTGCCATTTTATGAAACTTTCCTTTAGATATGCTCAGTTATTCTGGATATAGTTTGCATATGTATCTAGATCTGTAGTTTGAATTTAGGTCCAAGAAGGCCAAGGTTGGGTGATGACTTTTCAAGTTTAAATTATCGATGTGTTGTGCCATTTCATGAAACTTTCCTTTTTATATGCTTATAATTTCGAATGATCTGCTGGATTTTAGCAAACAGCAACAAAAGGAATTTCACCAGATGATGGCTTTTCGAGGTCTTTCAGAGGAACAGATACAGCAGAAAATTGCCAAGCATCAGCTACTCGTTGACCAACTGCAAAAGCAATATGATTAAATCCAGGCTCAGCAACAAAAGAAATTGCTGCCAGTTGTACCAGATAGTATCCAACAACCTGTAATTAACACAGAGCAGCAGAGCTCTGGCAGGTTAGGATATGGAAATCTTCCTCAGTTGCTGGTACACGAGTTCGATTAAGATGCAAGCTTTTTTCAAATTCTTCAAGCTTTGGTTGGATCATAGTTTGAAATAGGATCTTCACCATTTTGGACCGACTGGAATAAACAAATACATTGGGAGATTTCAGATATCATTTGCTGCCCAAAAATACTTCCGTAAATGAAGTTTGGTACAGTTCATGATATGATATGGTTAGATTCTGTTGGCACTGCACAATTTAACATACCTGAACCCTGAATGAAGCGTGGAACAATATGTCTAGTCACACATCTTTTTATATTTTGAGGAAAAGCTGGTCACACAAGTGATGATGTAGTCTTCGAGGAGGAGAGCCAACTAGAGCAGGATGTGATTTCACTGTGAGGCGAAAACCAACGCGGAGCTCGCGGCCCCGACCCCTACCCTAACCCTAGCCGCCGCCGCCTCCGGCCGGCCGCGCCGCCGGTCCCTCCTCTCCCCCTCCTCCCTCGCGCGGCCGCGTCGCCCCCCGCGCGGGCGACCGGTCGCCGTCTGCTTCTCCTCCGAGCGAGCGTCTCCTGCGTCTCCTCCGCGGCCGCCGTCGGCGTGCGGCGCCGGCGGCGGCGGCCCCCTTCCCTTCCCCTCTCGGCGGCGTCCTTGCGCGGGGCGGCACGGCGCCGAGCGGCGCACTCAGGCGGCGGCGGCCCGGCTTCCGGCAGAGCTCGGCTCTGCTGCGGATGGTATGAGCTACGGTGGCGCCTCCGTTGGCGGCAGTGGCTAGGGATCTGGCCTGGGCCCTGCAGGCCCAGATCTAGGCCCTTTGGGCCCGATCTGGGTCAGGGCGGGTCCGGCAAGTTCCTGCTACTCGGGTTGGACTGTTGAACAAGCTTAGGACGGGAGTGGCGGCGACGACGCCGCCCCTGCTGCAGCGTGGAGGGCGGGAGCTTCGCGGACTCGTTTCGGCTGGGCCTTTGGAGCCGTGAGGGTAACGGCGGCGGTGAGCTACGTGTTGCAGCTTGGCGGCGGAGACTTCACGGGCCTGTCTAGGGCCCGGCCGGGCCTTCCCGGCCTGGTGTGTCTCTGCTACCGCGTCCGGTCGGCACCCGCCGTTGGCGGTGGAGGATGTCCTCCAGGTGGTTGCGCTGCTGTCGCCCTCTGGCTCCATGGTGGCCTGGTGTGCTCGTGCCTACCGCGTCCGGTCGGCTACCGTCTACGACGGTGGAGGCTGTTCCCTCCCGCGTGGTTGTGGTACTGCCGCTCCTTGTCTACGGCGGGTTCTTCATAGTTCCGTCGGCCTCGTAGCGAGTACCATGGTGATACGACGATGGTGGCTTCAATTCCGTGCTGGCGTATGTTGGTGGGTGGCAAGATGGATGGAGCGCTTCGGATTGTCCAGCGATGCGGTTTTTGGGAGGTTGGGAGAAATCCCTGTCATCTTGACACCGATGCGGTGACGCTTGCGAGTGTCGCTTTTCCTTCTTGAAGGGCGTCGGTTTTACCTCTTCCCCACTACCTGTAGCGTGCCGGGGGAAACCCTAGGACTTGTCCGGGCAACAGCAGCGGCATCGTTGTTTCCTTCTTGGAGGTGTTGCTTGGTACGCGGCGATTTCGAGTGGTGTTTGTGGTGGGACTTGGCCGGAGAGGACGCAGCGGTTGCGAGTCACTATTGTTTTCGTTGATCCGTCAATGTTGGCGTTGTTTTCTCTTCTTCTTTCTCTTTCTTTTCTTTTGGGCGTCTTTGTGCTGTTTGCCCCAGCAGTGGTCTCAAAGTTGTATCGGGTGGTTGCTATATTTATATAGCGGGGCGAAAGCCTATTTCTTCACTAGAGCAGGATGTTGCTCGCTGGATGCTGATCATGAAGGTTAACACAGATCGGGAGTTTAGCAAGTATTGGTTCTTCAAACACATGAGAGCGGCTTGGGATCTGGCACAGGCCGTGAAGATGAAAACTCTGGAAAACAATCTGTTTATCATGCAATTTTCCTGCCGGGGGGTTTGGGAGACGGTGAATATTGGTGGTCCATGGCACTTCCGAGGTAATGCTGGTTTGTTTGCTCCTTATGATGGTTTTACAAAACCCTCGTCAATTGAACTCAACTCTCGGGATATGTGGATTCAAATCCATGATCTGCCTATTGGTTACAGTGGTATGATCAAATCACTTTCTTCAAAAGTGGGGAAATTTATTTTTTCAGAACCGCCGTCCAATGATTTTGTGGGATATTTCTTCAGAGTTCGTGTTACTGTTGATGTTTGTAAACCTCTGAGAAATCATGTGTGTTTGTCGCGGGCTGGTAAACGAGAAATCTTTATTGTCAAGTATGAAAAGCTCCCAAATTGGTGCTCGATGTGTGGTATGCTTAGCCATATATACAAAGAACATGATGATGGGATCCACCCTCCGTCGGCGCTTGTCTTCAGAAACCTTAGGGCAACGTGGTATGTCCGGACAGGTCGTAGGTCGGATGGGGCCGTGGAGGAAGAGGACGAGGACTGTTGGACCGACCGTGGCATGTGTCTTCTCCGGTTGATTTGTTTCCGTATCAAGCGCGGGCAGAACGGCGAGCCCATGGCTACGGCTCGATGGCCGGCTCGCTCTTACGAAGTCCGCTGGCACAGTAGGCATTTTGATGCTCAATTATTCTGGATACAGTTTGCATATGTATCTAGATCTGTAGTTTGAATTTGGGTTCAAGAAGGCCAAGGTTGTGTGATGACTTCTCAAGTTTAAATAATCGCTGTGGTTGGACGTGGTGCCTCCGGTTGTACGGGAGTGAGGGGGTATGGTAGGAGGAAGCTCGCCGCTGCCGTCTCCTCTGGTTGCGCTGTCCGTCCCCATTGGCGCCGGTCAGCCGGTGTCGTCGGCGGGCCTGCTTCTGCGTCCACCTTTTCCGCGAGAGGGAGGAGGGTCGGGCAAGACGGAGGAGTACCGCTTCGCTTCGCTCGGGGAAGAATCCACGAGTTGGAAGGGGTGGATCGGATCCCGGTGAGTTTCATATGGTTCGGGGTGGATTTGGACGGTGTGCGACCGCGACCGGGTTTAACCGAACACGCATAGAAGGGAGAGGCCGGGAACGAAACCCGGTCGGCGCGAAACCTCGGGATTCGGCGGGGATTGGGAGCCAATCCCGGCGGGGGAGGGGCTAACCGAACAAGGCCTTACGCTGATTCTGAGATGGGAAAGCAAATAAAAGGAATACGTGGAAATTAATCCTTATAAAACCCCGAGTGCAAAAAGCTTATGCCGTATATTTGAACTCAATGGCACATACACTTCCAGTGAAATGCTCGTGTCAGTTTTCATTAGAACAGCCCAATTAGTGAAAGAAGCTGACGATCTCTTCGTGGGAATTGACCAGTACCACTAATTTCTCATCACTTAAATTTTTAAATAAAACTACATAAACTAAAATAGCAAACACATTCAATCTAAGTCAAGTATATGTAATCCAGTTCCTTCAATTCTTTGTCCTACTACTATAAAATCTAGACCATCCTTTGGTCATTTCTATGTCATCATTTGGTTTCTTGGTAGTATCACAAATGCTCGCGTCGCTCCCCCTCCCCCGTCTACCCACTCCTCCGTCCTCCTAGCAGGGAAAGCCCGTGTGACAGACGATGCTAGCTAGCAGGCTCTCGTCTCCTCCAGTTGCGTGGAACTAGGCCTAGCGCTGGGTGCGGCTCGAGACAGTGTCGTGTTCAGCTCAACTACCGGGAAAAAGATTCGGATACGAATTAAAAGTATCTGTAATTTTTGATTGTTCCATACTTGTTTTATATCAATGTTACATGTTTTTACTATAGTTTTATATATGTTTAGGACATTTTCTTGGACTAACCTATTAACAAGATGCCACAGTGTCAGTTCCTGTTTTCTGCTGTCTTTTGGTTTCGGAAAAGTTATTAATGAATTATTCTCCAAAATACCTGAAAATTCGCGTGCGTCATTTTTATCACGGAACAAAGACAGTCCAAATATCAGCTGGAGGGACCCACCAGAGCGAGGAGGCGACCCTAGGGCGCTGCCTAGGATGGGGCTGCGCCCCAAGGCCGCCTAGACGCCCTGGCGGTGCTCTCGCGCCGCCATGGGTCGGCCCATTCCAAAAATGGCTATGGCCCCGCTGGTCCAATGGACATTTTGGGTCGACCCAAAGTCTGGCTGTGATATAGCAATTTCCAATCTTACAACACATGTATAATATCTAGAAATATTATTACAGCAGCAAAATCTCTCACAAAATTATCATTCTGAATAAATTTACAAACAACTACTCCCTCTGATCCATAAAAACTGTTGGGACTTTAGTTCACACTCGATCAAATTTAAACTAAAGCCCCGAAACTTTTTATGGATCAGAGGAAATACCAAATATCAGGAATGCAAATGACAAACACGACTTTGACAATGTCCTGTGCACAACAACCATTGTCGAAGGACTCATTCTTGTGGATCTAGGAAACACCAGGACTTGACATTTCCCTTCCCCAACTTCCTTGTCATTTTTTGAAAAGCCTATAAATATTTATTAAGGCATTTTCCCCACTTTTTGTGGCTTTTCAATATGCCTCCTAACTTGGAACGTGCTGTACTGAATTATGGAGGCAAATAGTGCACAATTGAACTTACGTAAACTCTATCTATGAACCGAACCGTGGAACAACAGAATCACAGAAGTGCCACAACAATCTAACCAATGAGGACATTCACGTGTTATGTGTACGTTGTGTTTTCTTCAGGGAAATGTACGTTTCATCTGCAATGGATCCGATGCCATCGTCCTCAACCTCTACCGCTCGGTGCCACGCTTCTACACAAGATCCACCATCAGGGACCTCAGTCTTAAATTATCTATCTGTTTCAGGGCATATAATTTATACTGACGCGGCTTGGAAATTGCCCAAATAATATGTTGTTGCTCCTGTAGGTTTGGGTGTTTATCTTCGGTTGCAGGTCCATGGTGGAATCAATGATGTGTTCATCCAGCATGTGCTCTCTGGCGCTCTGCCGGCCGGGTCTCTGCAATCTGACTCACCGTCGAGTAGGTGTCGAGTTGGGTTTTCAGCTGGCCAGGCCTGTCTGGCTCAGCTCTTGCTGCCTGTACCCGTATGTTGGCACACGCTTTGTGTGACCAGCTAACTGTACTCTCCTTTCTCTCTTAATAAAGATCGGTCAATGGCCCTTCGACACTCATTGCAGAGGCGCATGCTTTACTTCTTGCAGGTGCGGTGGCTGCCAACTTCAACTATCGGAACCGGTGTTTTTACTGACAACCTAAATCTTACTCGATTGGCTGCTGCGGGATAATTGATGATAACCCCCCAGGTGCAATTATGTTTGCTCACAGGCCCCTTTTCGCTGTCACTGACATGTGGGGTTTAAGTGACCTGGGGGGGTTATCATCAAATCTCTGTTCTGCTCCATCTGCTGATTACTCTTCTATCTTCTGGGAAATTCGTCAACAACTCATGGAGTTTCAGAAACTTACCACCCCTGTCCGTTCTAGGGTGCTTCATATTACTAGAGACTAGCAAAATGCCCGTGCGTTGCAACGGGCGTTTAATTTTTTCTACCCTCACACATTCTCACTTATAAACATAAAAATGTGGATTTTTCTGAGAGAATTTTAAATACAGTCACCAATAAAAGATGACAAGACGGAGATTAAGGAATAACAAGTATTGTTTGAATATTTGTTCAGTGCATATATAATGAACTGCGCCATAGCCTGTCCTAGTTCACCAAATGAACGTACGAAGTGTTTAAGGACAAGAGGAGAGGAATTTGTGCTCACTCCACGCCAAAAACCACAGGATGTATCCACCCAAATGCCCTCCAGAAAAAGAGTTAGAAGTACATTTTTTAATCCGAGAACAAACTATAGACTCAAACGACGCTCTCGCCAGACGCCATCGCCGGATTGTAACTTGGTCATATTGTCACCCTTCCCAACAGAAACAATCAGTCCATTTCTCAATTGGATTGGACTCCAGTCCGGCCGTGCACTTGTTTTCCTCCGCCGCTGGAATACGCACTTCATCATTCTCTTCATGCAGAGAAGAGAAGGGAATGCAAATTTAGATACGGCGCCCACCAGGTAGCTGGCATGCCGTACTCTATCGAGAGAAGGGGATGAAAATGCAAGGGCCATCGTTTAATCGCCAGCTATGTCACTACTATCGTCCGCGCATGCTGTAGAGAGAAGAGAGAGGTGAGATTGAGATAAGAGATACACAGAGAGATGACAGATAGGAGAGCTGCAGGGTGAGTGGAGGTGGCGCCTTCGTACTTGCGTTGAAAGCCGGAGAATCGGGTAAACCACGGCTCATAAATGCAGAGAGATGAGGGGCGTCGGGTTGGAGGACTTGGGCGGAAACTGTGCCTTGCTTCGCCGGAGGAGGGCGGTGGTGGTTACCTGCAGGCTGCGGATGCAGGATAATGTCAAAATCGTGTGCGGCTTGACCGATCTGATCAGGATCCGGAGAAGGCCGAGAAGTGGGCCGAAGGTCGATTTTTTTTCCTGATCGGGTTTTTTTCTGATAGCTACGGTATCGGTTTTCTTTTACGGAAACTACGCGCGGTCTTTTTTAGCGATCGTAGGCGTCCAGGTTTTATTACCGATCGCGACGAAGCGATGTAATGGGGTGGCTCACAATTATCGACCCAACCCAAGGAAAATGGGTCAAATTATTTTCCTTATAACGATATGCTTTTTTTCATATCCACTGTGAAAGTGGCAAAATTTAGCCGTGAAAATAGGAATAAAAACCCGAAGGTGCCGGCATTTGCATCGAGAGTAATGTTGTTGTATTTATTGTTTATAGGTTTTTTAGTGACGCGTGAGAGTTTGTCCTTATTTGTGTGGAACCGTGGGTCACCCAAGCTGATTCAGAGTGGGTGCTCATGCATAAATTAGTCCCTAATAAATCGTGAATTGAAAAAAAATGCGTACCATGTACATTGAAAACATACATGTCCAGTGGTGCACTGTTGTTCAATTTTTCATTAGAGCATGAGCTTTGATATCTACGAGTAGACAGTATTTTGTTTTACTGGTACTAGTTGGCATGTACGTGCAATGCACGTTTTATTAAATGGTCAATTTACAAGTAGGAAAAGACTGTACCAGGTCTATGTGGATTACTTTTCTTACACTTTTCCATTCCTAGATTTTATATTGCAAAGAGAACCATGTATGCTTATCTCAGACAGAATCCAACGAAACTGGTGCACGGCGATGAAGACGTACTCTTTGGGCGGCTTCTCGGCACAAAAATGTCATCTCCTCAATGTCATATTTTTCATCACGTCTTTCAGTTGCAACACCACCTCGTGCATCGCTGGCTGCATGCAGAGGGGAAGAAGGAGAGCGCATGGAGTAAGAAGTGGACATGAAGGTTGTCGTGATCCTCGGCTCTATTGTCGCGGAATAGGCCCTCGGCCTCGCGAGATGCACATAGTGCTCACTGAAGCTACTCCCGCGGGTAAGGAAGTAGGAGCTTCACACTTCCCGTAGGTCGGCGGCGCCACTCCGACAATTGCAGGTCGCTGATCGGAGATATGATCGGAGGGACGCGATGGCGGCCTCGGTTGGCCGCTCCACCGGAGGCGACAGAGCCGGATGGCTGCGATGCGATGGCGGAGGATAAGGCGGCAGACGAAAATTATGGCCGTGGAAACAATATTTCTTACAAAGTTCAAAACAATTTCAAAGCTGTAAATCTTAATGCATGGAATTTTGCTACAACAGTGTACATAATTAGGTGATCCAGTTGTTGATCAATTCAAAAAAATCATTTAGTTTCCAACAACAAAAATAAATAGATTGGATTTTATATGCCCTTTATGACTAATATTTCATAACTATCCAGCACGCAAACATTTCAGAATTCAAAAACTTCTTCCCACCGATCATCAGGTCTGCATTCCCCATGGTAGTCATTGCAACCATTCTCTCCATTCAGTTTCTTGAACATTGCAAAGGACACCTGCGTACGCTCGACATGGAAAGTGGTCAGCAGGAGAAGACCCCTGCAATTGTTACCCCGACACTCTACCGCAACCTTCTCCTCCAGCTGCTTCAACTTCGACTTGTCCTCCTCTCCCTCTGAACACAAAGGCTCCTTGATGCAATATTGCCTTCCACCTTTACCTGATGCTATGGGCATGAGATTAATGTCAGCATGCCTCTAGCCCGCTGCACCTTTCCTCGTCGAGCGAAACAACTTCTCCTCTCCAACCTTCCACTCCGACGGAGTGGATGTGTTGTTGCCAACACATAGGCGCATGTCCGTCACGCTAGGAGAAAATGCGTTTCCGTTACTAACAGTGTGGAGGCACACTATTGGTGAAGAGGTATTTTTCTGGATAACATGTCTGTTCTGTAAGAACAATTGTTCTACAGGAACTCTTGGACTCGACTCTTTTGGCACACTATTTCCGACCAACTTATTTTGTTGTTTCTCAAATGCAGACATAGAAAGATTTCCAAATCCTAACCTGCCAGAGCTCTGCTGCTCAACTGTGTTAGGTATAAGTTGTTGGATACTATCTGGTAAAACTGGCAGCAATTTCTTTTGTTGCAGAGCCTGAATGTGATCATATTGTTTTTGCAGTAGGTCAATGAGTAGCTGCTCCTGGGCAATTTTTTGCTGTATCTGTTCATCTGAAAGATCTCGCCATCATCTGGTGAAATTCCTTTTTGTTGCTATTTGCTAAAATCAAACCGATGATTCGAAATTCTCAAGCATATCTAAAGGAAAGTTTCATAAAATGGCACAGCACAACGATGTTTTAAACTTGAAAAGTCATCACCCAACCTTGGCCTTCTTGAACCTAAATTTTCTTACGAGTTACGACAGATCTAGATATATTTGAAACCTACATCCAAAATAACCGAGCATCAAAATGCCTATTGTGCCAACGGACTTCGTAAGAGCGAGCCGTAGCCATGGGCTCGCCGTCCTCCCCATGCTCGACACGGAAACAAATCAGCCGGAGAAGACACATGCCACGGTCCATCCAACAGTCCTCGTCCTCCACCGTCTCCCCCTTCTTTCCCTCGGGACGCAGGCGCTCCATGAGGCAGTACTCCTGTGTCCTTCACCTAATGTTGTGGACACCAGCTTAGCGTCAACATGCTTCCACCCAGCCGCAACGTTCTCGTCGACGCGGAAGAAGCGAACCGGTACGAGTCCATCCCACTGGCGGAGGCAGGATTAGTCAAATTAGGAGGTTGAGGGGGGCCGGCTCAAGGAAAAGGATTAAAAATTGCACCGTTCATATGCTAAATAGGAACTAATTCATGGTGTTAGGGGGGGCCAGGGCCCCTGCTGGTCCCCCCTGCCTCCGCCAGTGGTCCATCCCGATCGATTTGATAAGCTCGCCGTCGTGGACGGAGGCCATCTTACGGCCCAAGCCTCGGGCTGGAGCTCCTCCTAGAGCACAAGCTGGCGTGTCGACATATGCCCCCAGATGAAAGAGCACACCTCACCGTAGCATACCCTGCCAACCCAAACAATACTACCGTGCCACCACATCAACAGCGAAGGGCGACGAACAATGACTCCAGAATAGCACCTTCAGGAAGGAAACAGCACCACGGTACCAGCGCCGCCCGATCAGAAAGGATCTAGGTTTTCTCCCGGGGCGCAAGGAGCACGATGAGAGGCAGTAATGGTGCCTTGACGAAGGATACAATGTCCATGGAGGTCACTGCCGCTAGGCACGACAATGTTCGGCTAGGTTTTCACCCCGGCAGAAAACTCTCAGCCTCCACGCACTTGTAGGAAAACCCTTATAGGCACCACAACATTAGTGACGTGCCACAATAATGACATGCCACTAGTAGTACCAGTGGCGTGCCACTTTTCCACATGCCACCACTAATTGCCTATCAGTGGCGTGCCTATAGCAGCGACATGCCACCAGTATGTGGGACCCAGATGTCCACCCGGGCAGAATATAGTAGCGGCGTGCCACCTTATTGGCACACAGTTCTGAGGGACAGAGTTTTCTCTTTCAATGTATCTAGTAAGAAAGTTGGTTTTCGGATCTGTAACCTTCGCAAATTTGACTGCAAACAGTTTAAATGTTTCTTCCATCTTTGGGGTCGTGGAGGCCCTAATTGGCAATGAGAATTTACAGCTTGGCAGAAGGAATGCAGTGAAGAATGGACGCTGGTCAGTTCCTCCAAAAGGAAAATTCAGATGGGGCTTAAGGCCCTACAGTATTTGCCACCAAATCCAATTTTCGTTCTAAAGGTGCTCCAAGAAAGAAACTTGTCTTCTCGGAATCTTTAAGTTATGATTCATGCAAGGGTTATCAAGATCCAAAGTTGGACACTGTGAATGCCAACACCATTCAGCCTACCTTCCAGTATAAGACAGTGGCACACCCGGCGATTTCTTTTGGTTCTTTCCAGCCTTTGCCTGACAAGCAAAACCTTTCTACGATTGAGAAGGAAATCGTTGGATCTCAGCAATCTTGGCGCGATATCGCGGACGATTTGAACGTTGTTCCTACTCGGCCTGATCAAATCGATCAGGCACTTCAAATCATGCTCCAGATCCGCAGCCATCTTCTCGATCTGAAACGGAAGTGGCCCATTACTTGACTAATGGGTCATATGACGACGATGATGGGCTCGATGGGCTTGCGGCGGTAGTGGATGACATTGCCTATCGCTTCTGGAAGTGCGGTAGATGTCTTACTATGGCCCATGACACCAAGCACTGTACGAGATGGATCCGTTGCTTTCTATTCAAGTCACAAGGAAAAATCATGTTTTGCTAAACTTGCCAAAAAATCGCAACGGTGGGTACTAAAAAAGGGAATCCTGGCAGTTAACGAAAGCAACCACCCTGTCGTTCCAACTCCTAAACCTGTCTCAGTCGAGTCGCCGCCTCCCACGCCCACGCCACTCGAAATCCAATCGCCACCGGCGGAACCTAAGGTACCTGCCTCTGGAGACATGGCGAACTATGAGCTTATACTGTGCCCTGGCTGCCGTGGGGCCATCAGATCATCGACGGTGGGCCAACACGCCTCCCCCGCACATACTACTTCCCAGCACATGAGCCGCCCCGTCTGCATGAAAACTACTGCGTTGCTATCCTCGAGCCTGAGCAGCCATTGGAGGAAGAGGATCACCGGAGAGATCAGGTTCGTGATTTTCTGAACGGGCCGCTGAATCGCAACATCATAGATTACCAGCCTTGCTTGTTTGGGATTGGTTTATATCAGCTGCGCAGCGCTCATGCACGTCAGGCTTTAGTTCAACACGGTCCATATCAGATGAAGCCAAACTTGTCGGTGCGTTTTGTGAATCATGATGAAGGTGACCACCATAGGGCTGTGCTTGGATTCCGTAGGGGATGGATTATGTTCTTAGGAATCCCACCTGATTATCGCAATGATATTGATATTGCGAATGCTGTGGCTTCGTTTGGTCAGTTTCACCACTGGAATAGAGAAGATCCGATTAAATGCAGAGCCCTAGTCTATGCTTTGTTTCCATTAGTTGCAACAGTGCCCCGTAATGGGTACTTTGGAAGATTCACCAATGTCGGGGGAGCTCGTGATGGATGGTATGTTGCCACTTATGTGCTTCGGCTGACGATGCAGAACAAATGCCAGCAGATGAGGACCCAATCCCGCCTGATGGTAACCCACACCCACTTCCAGGGCAGTTGGCAGTGGACCATAACATGTTTGTTGGTCCTCAGTATCCTGAGATGGGAGGGAATGTTTTTGCCAATCAGGAACAGGGAAATAATGATAACAATGGTGCTGTTGATAATATGGCAGCAGGCGGGCAGGCACAGAATGATCAAGATCAGCAATCCATGGTGCTAGATCATCCTGACAACTCTGATTCTTCAGTGCAGCTGGTTCATGTCGTCGAAGAGGTGATAGTCCCAGCACCAGAAGTTAACTTGCACAATGCTGACATCTTTGAAGGTATTTGAACAATGATGATACTAATAGGTGGGTAATTATCCCTATGTGGAACCGGTGGACGAAACACATAAGTTAATGGTGATGGAACCGGTACAGGAGATGATGTTTCTTATGCACAATGGTGCTAATTTTAAACCGGTTTATGGACCGGAACTGCCTCCTGAGATGCAATGGAAGAAGTTCTTTGATGAACGTATGCCACAAATATTATCTAAAGATGTACCTCTTTCGATGAAGATGCAGCCAATTGAGTCAGTAATTTTATCCAAGAGATCTTGGGCAATGGCATTTGATATACAGACTAGTTTCAGATAACTTTCATTGAAGATGAGGAAAGGGAGACTCGGAGGTCTGTCTCACCGACAACTGGGAGGCAAGTGGCAAGATCACTATGCTTCGATAACATGACTTCTGAAGAAGTTCAGAGTCTGCTCCCCCAATTTTTGCTGCATCGCCAGCTACTCCTAAAGTGAAGCGTACCCGTGGTAAGAAGAAGATGGTGGTTCAGCCAAAGGAACGCAGGTTCACTAGGAGCACTCTCAAAAGTGATGGGTTTAAACCTCCCTCAACCACTGCTAGCAAGCCAAAGAAACGCCCGAGGGCAAAGTTGCTGATTGAGGACGTGACTGAGGAGATGGAGGCTGAGGATGCGGTGCAATACCCAGCTACCCCAATACATGTGATGCAGAATGTGGGGTTAAAGCTTGGCATAGATGCTAGCCGGCTGACTAAGGAGCAGCTTGAAGCTGGCTCCTTTGCTGCACCTGACAAGGCTTGATGATTGTAATAATGAGTCTTTCGAATTTGAGAAAGTGGAGGGTGCTGTGCTGGAATGTTCGTGGTCTTAATTTTGAGGATAGGCAGAATGAAGTACGGGCTAAAATTGATGAAAGTGAATGTGCCGTGATTTGTTTGCAAGGACTAAATGTGAGACGTTTGATTGAAAGTTCATTCGTAAATTCTGTCCTAAACGATACGATTGTTTTACGTTCTCCCCCTCGGTGGGAGCTTCGGGTGGCTTGTTGTTCTCTGGAATTCCTCTGTGTTCTATGGGCAGCTGGTCGAGACTAATCGTTTTTCACTGACAGTTAATTTCACGTCAGTGCATAACAACGAATCTTGGACAATGGTGTCAGTCTATGGTCCGTGTCATGGAGAGGAAAGAGATCATTTCGTTTCCTGGCTGTACAATCTTAATATTCCTACTATGGCCAACTGGCTACTATTGGGGATTTCAACTTCACCCGTTCCCAAGCAAACAGAAATAGACCAGGTGGAAACCAGAATGACATGTTCATCTTTAATGAAATCATTGGACATCTGGGCCTGCTGGAATTACCTCTAAAGGATCGTGCTTATACATGGTCAAATATGGAGGAAACACCGCTACTAGAACAGCTAGACTGGTTTTTCACCAGTGCTAATTGGATCACGGATTATCCAAATTCTATGGTGTTCACTCTGGCTAAAACAGGCTCTGATCATGTCCCTTGTGTAGTTAATATTGACTCTTTGAGAAATATTTCGCTTTGAGAAATATTGGATAGATATGCCAGGGTTTAAAGAATGTGTTGCTCAATCCTGGGCGAAAAGTTCAGGTAAAAATCACACATCGGCTGTTGTGGTTGACAAGCTGAAGATTTGAGGTTCTGTCTCAAGAAATGGAAAAGAAGTCTGTCACAACTAAAGATACTCATCAAGCAATGCAATAGTGTGATTCTCTGCTTTGACACCATAGAGGAGCATCATCCTCTGTTCAGGCCAGAGTTTAATTTTAGGAAAATTGTAAAGTTGCACCTAGATGAGTTGCTTGCTGCTGAGTGTGCTTATTGGAAGAAGCGGTGTACAATCCGCTGGATAAAGCATTGAGAAGAGAACAAAATTTTTTTCATGCCATGGCAACCCAAAGATTCAAATAAATACTATCTCAATGCTTAAAAACTCCGATGGTATTGAAGTCACGAATCACCATGATATGGCAGCTATGCTTTGGATTTTTAGTAGGCTTTGGAGGATTGAGTTTGAGCACTTTGCAGGAAATAACCTCTCCACACAATTTCCAAGATTCCCTTTGGTTGGCATCGACATACATATAACTCAAAGTGATCTTTAATCGTAAAAAGCCAGAAATTTATCCTTAATCTTGCCGATCGTTTCTTTGAAGATTTTGAGGGGTCAAGAACCATTGTCCGTCTTAGCATCTTTTGCGAGTAAATCGGATCAACACTTAATGTAGAATGTTAATAACTTAATCTTGTTGTCATAAATCATCAAAACCCACAATGGGGGCCTAGATGCACTTTCACAAGGTAAGCTAGCTAATTTTAGGTCAAGGTCTAATAGTGACCGTTGTGGGAAGAAATCTACATCCGGAGACTCTGGGTAGTCTCTCCTGTCACCACCCAAACAAGGTCAACATAGCAGAACCAGGCCCATGCACATGTCTAGAGATTCTAGGTAAAACCCTGGAGACTTCGGCCTCCCGGACACTCCGGGTACGATCTTGGAGACCGTGTGCTGGAGGAGAGAAAATTCCAATCCTACCCCGGATAAAGCTCTTGGCACCCCCCCCCCCCCGGAGACTTGGGAATCACCTTGGATACTCCGGTGAACAAACAATGAAATTCTTAGCTGGTTTGGAAGGGGGATCGCCGATGCTTGACAACCGGTACTCGTGCGACTAAATTCTGTTCATACACTTAATTTAAATTGCTTATCATTAATTAACAAAATTCACTTAGGGCCTAGTTGTCCTTTTACAAGTCAAGTCAACGAAAGTCCAAGACCTGTTTTTGGAGCTCTAGTCTTGAATCTGAGAAGTCCTATAGGTCTCGGACCGACGTCTAGTAAGAGAAGTTTGGTGTAGACCTTGGGAAGTCTCATACGTCCCAAGTTGACCACCAGGTCTCCTTCGGCGCTAGGTCGCGATCCGTCGAGATGACCGAACCTATTATAATTTTTTAATTAAAGTGACTACAATATACGTTCGTTCAAATTCATCACAAAACAATACATCAGACAAATCGAAGACAGAAGTTTCAAACTCCAATATCACTTCATTAGAATATGGTACATGCATTCCATGCTATAAAAAATTAAGAAAGACATACAGTACATCGCATAGCTCAAGTTGAATAAATTTACTGAGTCGTAACAAATAGTAGGGGACACAAAATTAATTAACATGACGAGGTCATGATGATAAAACAAAAGAAACATGCCCCTCAGAGTTGAAAACAATTAGTTTTGAAAACGAATATAAGGAATGACGATGACACGAAGGATATACAAGAAGTCAAGGTGTGTTTGCCTGGGCTGGGCTGTTGTCGTATTTTTTGGATAAAGGTCATTTTCGCAAGCAAATCTTGCATGCACGTAGCTAGCAAATGTCTTAGGCGTTGGTGCCACTGATGCTTTTGATGCCCAACAGACCGAAGATGACGATGTAGGGCCAGAAAACGTAGACAGTGTTGGCTAGGATTCTAGAGCCCAGTTTGAGCAATGGCTTGGACATTGACACCCAGTCTTCCCTCTAAGAAGGACTGTTGTATCAGTCACGATGGCCAGCATGAACCAAAACGCGTCCATCAATGCAAGGACCGTCATCACGCATGCCGCCATGGCCGTCCCATGAGCCACCTTCCGGGGGAGCACCACGTAGATGGCGAAGGCGAAGGCGGCACAGAAGCATCTGGCCGCACTGATGAGCAGCGCCAGGGAGAAGGCCACCAGCTTGATCCGCTTCTCTATGTCCACCGCGGCAACCCCGGTGTAGACGAGGCTGAAGGTGGCCAGGGTGGAGCAGATGAAGGCGAGGGTGTTAGAGATGATGAAGGCGTGGAAGGCGTAGAGCCCGGCGAGCGTCGGCGTGCCGGCTTTGCCATTGGGTGGGATGGTTTTATCATTACTGTCGGGGCCGCCGGGCATGGTGAAAGCCGCAGCGAACGTCGCAGTCGCCACGAGGACGGAGCCGACGCCGACAATCTGTGCGAAGGACGTTATTTTCGCGGATTCTTCGGCCTCGTCAAGCTTGGGAACATGTTGGTCCAGGAAGCGGTCGCGCCGGCAGTAGCTCTTTTTAGCGTTTGCTAAGATGAGAGTCCTGAGTATGCGACGTCGTGCATGCTGCATGCAATTAAGAACAAACAAATTACTACACAGCTAGCTAGCTGAGACAGTAGGAGCAAGTTCATATATAGTACTCCATCCGTTCCATATTAGTTGTCGCTGATTTAGTACGACAACTAAAATAGAACGGAGGGAGTAGGTAGGGTACATACCAGCCCAAAATAGAATCCAGTCGGAGGAACTTTGCTGTGCGCAATATCCATGGGAGTTGCACCCTCCTTGTTTGGCAAGCTTAAGCGGACGTGCTTGTTCCGGATGAGGCTGCTGAAGTTATCCCAGTCCCCTCCGAGGACAGCTAGGTGCAAGGCGGTGTTCCCGGCGTAGTCCTGTATGTTCATGATGGCCTTGTAATCAAACCCGTGGGCCACGAACCGCACAATGTTAAGCATCTTCTTCTCCACCGCAACATGAAGGAAGGTCCTTCCCTGACCATCGCGCAGCCCGGCGCAGCCAGGAGAATGGCAGAGTAAGATGATGATGGGCACCAAGCTTCCTGCCGAGGCAGCCACATGCACCGGATACAACCCATTCCTGTCCGGCTGAAATGCTGAATGTGGATTAGCTTCCACCAGTAGAAAGGTCGGATGCTCCCTCCGCCTATAGAACCAGTATACACATTTCCTTGGTAAAATGGAGAGGGCCAAGGTCAAGGAGTATGACTCGAAGTCCCGTTCTGCAAAAACAAACAGAAATAACTCCAACGAGGGATCTTCTGCTGATGCAGCGAAGTGCAACGGTGTACTTCCAGAGTTGTCCGCTTGTCTGGCAAGGTTCTTGTTCCACACAAGTAGCCGTTTTGCCATCCCTGCAGTCATTGCCTTACTGCCGTTATATTATTATTATATTCATACATTAGTCAAAACTAAAAGTAAAAGCAACTATGTATGTATATGTCTTCCAAATATCTATCCCGGCATTTTACATTTGCAAATCATAACGAAATTTCATTAAATGACCCCTTGTGGCCGGCGTAGCAAAAATGGTTATTTTCTGTGTTCATGTGGAAGCAAAAATGGTTCATTTTTTACGTTATAAGTGATTTTTATAATGACATTATAAAACAGCATGCTTATGTGGTTAAAAATTCACCTATTTTATAAGGTTAGCGCGCGGGTATAATTGAATTTCTAGTTTGAGAGATTAATTAAGTAAATGTACAATCAAACGTAAGGAATAATATAACACTTAATCTTAATGATTACACTAATATCCATAACTAATTATTATAATTCTATCCATCAACACCTGCACAAGCTAGAATTGTTATTGTCTAAACAAGCATAGTGGCCCATGACATGGGCGGGCAACGTCAGAATAGTCTATTGTCTTTAAAAAAAATACCGAGCAAGAGCACTCAAAATCTAAAAGCAATATAGATTTTTTGATTTTGGTCATTTTTATTACTACAACTTTCCTTACTATCTACTACCATATTACTACAAAAACGTCATCTATTTACGAACAAATTTGAATATATAATTTTTGTGGTTAAACTCTTAATGTTAATAATGTATTTATCTTAAAAATTATATCCAATCCATGAGTATCAAATAAATATAAATTTAAACATGACACAAGCAGATACAATACTATATTTCTATATTAATGTTTTCATCTCTATGTTATTTTCCTTGATGTTGAAATATGCAATTAAGTTGTAAATATTCAATCTATTGTACCAAATTAAGGAATTGATCTTATCAATGTACATGTGTCAATGCGTTGACTTAATAAATCTTGTATGAATATCTGGCTCAATGTTCACAAATCACCTTATTAAATTTCCTCCATCTGTGAAAGTAATATGCGCGTCCATGTTCAGTATTTCGTGGAAAATCAAGTCAAATATAATTAGCGACCCTCCTTTCATCTCCTCTCTGTTTCACATTCAGTAATGGCTAAACTGTTGAGGTACTATAGACCACTCTTGTTGCCCAATCAACATCAGTATAATAAAATGCAAAACGGATTTGCTAATTTGTAGTCGACTTAGGCCCATTTCTTTTGGGCTTCCAGGACGGCTTCCCGGAGAAGCTGCCCTACCCCCAGCTTTCTGGAGAAGCCGCCCCCAACATTTGGTTAGCCTTCCAAACTAATTTAGGATAAACTAGTTCAGAAGCCTAACCAAATTTGAGAGGCGGCTTCTCTGGGAAGCCGTCCTGGAAGCCAAAAAGAACTGTTCCTTAGATTCGTGTAAGTCTTGGTTGACCAAGCTTATCCATTTTCGCCTTGGGTTTCGCCTCTTTGTTTTTCGCACGGATCTTATTTCTTAATCCTATCTCCCTCCCCCCTCTCTTTTTAGAGAAAAGGTCGTAGCTTGACTTTAAACTAATAACGCAACATTGGCGAAAAATACATAGTTGAAACCAGAGTACAAAGATAACTTCAAACACGCACACCGGAACAGGACAACTACAAGAACTCATGGACCATGCCTAAACAAGAAACCTAGTGCATGCATATCTAAAAGCAAGCCAGGCCGAAGGAACCACGGAGGAGAAGTAGCACAGTCCGAGGAAGTTGAGCTGCCAGGCAGGAATGGAATAGAACCACTTTTAAGAGCACACCGCCGCACAATTAGGCTCCGTCACTGGAGGGGACCACTATCCCAGCCGATGCGACACCGACCTAGCAGGCTGAAGCTCCTCCTAGAGCTCAAGCTGGCGCGTCGACATATGCCCCCGGATGAAAGAGCACACCTCATACCCTGCCAACCCAAACAATACTACCATGCCACCACATCACCAGCGAAGGGCGACGAACAATGACTCCTAAATAGCGCCTTCAGGAAGGAAAATGCACCACGGTACCACCGCCGCCCGATCAGAAAGGATCTAGGTTTTCTCCTGGGGCACAAGGAGCACGAAAAGAGGCAGTAATGGTGCCTTGACGAAGGATACAATGTCCTTGGACGTCACTGCCGCTAGGCACGACAATGTTCGGCTAGGTTTTCACCCCGGCAGAAAACTCTCAGCCTCCACACATAGTAGGAAAACCCTTATAGGCACCACAACATTAGTGACGTGCCACAATAATGACATGCCACTGGTACTACCAGTGGCGTGCCACTTTTCCACATGCCACCACTAATTACGTATCAGTGGCGTGCCTATAGCAGGGACATGCCACCAGTATGTGGGACCCAGATGTCCTCCCGGGCGGAATATAGTAGCGGCGTGCCACCTTATTGGCACGCAGTTCTGAGGGACAAAGTTTTCTCTTTCAATGTATCTAGCAAGAAAGTTGGTTTTCAGATCTGTAACCTTCGCAAATTTGAGTGCAAACACTTTAAATGTTTCTTCCATCTTTGGGGTCGTGGAGGCCCTAATTGGCAACGAGAATTTACTGCTTGGCAGAAGGAATGCAGTGAAGAATGGACGCTGGTCAGTCCCTCCAAAAGGAAAATTCAGATGGGGCTTAAGGCCCTACAGTATTTGCCAGCCAAATCCAATTTTCGTTCTAAGGGTGCTCCAAGAAAGAAACTTGTCGTGCCAACACCATTCAGCCTACCTTCCGGTATAAGACAGTGGCACAGCCGGTGATTTCTTTTGGTTCTTTCAAGCCTTTGCCTGACAAGCAAAACCTTGCTACGATTGAGAAGGAAATCGTGGGATCTGAGCAATCTTCGCGCGCGGATGTCACGGATTCAAATCACGCTCCAGATCCGCAGCCATCTTCTCGATCTGAAATGGAAGTGGCCCATGACTTGACTAATGGGTCAGATGACGACGATGATGGGCTCGATGGGCTTGCAGCGGTAGTGGATGACATTGCCTATCGCTTCTGGAAGTGCGGTAGATGTCTTACTATGGCCCATGACACCAAGGACTGTACGAGACGGATCCGTTGCCGATTCTGTTTCTATTCAAGTCACAAGGAAAAATCATGTTTTGCTAAACCTGCCAAAAAATCGCAACGGTGGGTACTAAAAAGGGAATCCTGGCAGTTAACGAAAGCAATCACCTTGTCGTTCCAACATCCCAAACCTGTCTCAGCCGAGTCGCCGCCTCCCACGCCCACGCCTCCCGAAATCCAATCGCCACCGGTGGAACCTGAGGTACCTGCCTCTGGAGACATGGCGAACTATGAGCTTGATCCTGTGCCCTGGCTGCCGTGGGGGCAACAGATCATCGACGGTGGGCCAACGTGCCTCCCCCGCACGTACTACTTCCCAGCACATGAGCCGCCCCGTCTGCACGACAACTACTGCATTGCTATCCTCGAGCCTGAGCAACCATTAGAGGAAGAGGATCACTGGAGAGATCAGGTTCGTGATTTTCTGAACGGGCCGCTGAATCGCAACATCATAGATTACCAGCCTTGCTTGTTTGGGATTGGTTTATATCAGCTGCGCAGCGCTCATGCACGTCAGGCTTTAGTTCAACACGGTCCATATCAGATGAAGCCAAACTTGTCGGTGCGTTTTGTGAATCATGATGAAGGTGACCACCCTAGGGCTGTGCTTGGATTCCGTAGGGGATGGATTATGTTCTTAGGAATCCCACCCGATTATCGCAATGATATTGATATTGCGAATGCTGTGGCTTCGTTTGGTCAGTTTCACCACTGGAATAGAGAAGATCCGATTAAATGCAGAGCCCTAGTCTATGCTTCGTTTCCATCAGTTGCAACTGTGCCCCGTAATGTGTACTTTGGAAGATTCGCCAATGTCGGGGGAGCTCGTGATGGATGGTCTGTTGCCACTTATGTGCTTTCGGCTGACGATGCAGAACAAATGCCAGCAGATGAGGACCCAATGCTGCCTGATGGTAACCCACACCCACTTCCAGGGCAGATGGCAGTGGAACATAACATGTTTGTTGGTCCTTAGTATCCTGAGATGGGAGGGAATGTTTTTACCAATCAGGGACAGGGAAATAATGATAACAATGGTGATGTTGATAATATGGGAGCAGGCGGGCAGGCACAGAATGATCAAGATCAGCAATCCATGGTGCTAGATCATCCTGACAACTCTGATTGTTCAGTGCAGCAGGTTCATGTGGTCAAAGAGGTGATAGTCCCAGCACCAGAATATAACTTGCACAATGCTGACATCTTTGAAGGTATTTTGAACAATGATGATACTAATAGGTGGGCAATTATCCCCTATGTGCAACCGGTGGACGAAACGCATGAGTTAATGGTGATGGAACCACAATGGTGCTAATTTTAAACAGGTTTATGGACCGGAACTGCCTCCTGAGATGCAATGGAAAAGTTGTTTGATGAACTTATGCCACAAATATTATCTAAAGATGTACCTCTTTCGATGAAGATGCAGCCAATTGAGTCAGTGATTTTATCCAAGAGGTCTTGGGCAACGGCATTTGATATACAGACTGGATTTCAGATAACTTTCATTGAAGATGAGGAAAGGGAGACTCGGAGGTTTGTCTCGTCGACAATTGGGAGGCAAGTGGCAAGATCTCTATGCTTCGATAACATGACTTCTGAAGGAAGTTCAGAGTCTGCTCCCCCAGTTTTTGCTGCATCACCAGCTACTCCTAAGGTGAAGCGTACCCGTGGTAAGAAGAAGATGGTGGTTCAGCCAAAGGAACGCAGGTTCACTAGGAGCACTCTCAAAAGTGATTGGTTTAAACCTCCCTCAACCACTGATAGCAAGCCAAAGAAACGCCCGAGGGCAAAGTTAATGATGGAGGTCGTGACTGAGGAGATGGAGGCTGAGGATGCGGTGCAATACCCAGCTACCCCAATACATGTGATGCAGAATGTGGGGTTAAAGTTCGGCATAGATGCTAGCCGGCTGAACAAAGAGCAGCTTGAAGCTGGCTCCTCTACTGCACCTGACAAGGCTTGAAGATTGTAATAATGAGTCTATCGAGTTTGAGAAAGTGGAGGGTGCTGTGCTGGAATGTTTGTGGCCTTAATTCTGAGGATAGGCAGAATGAAGTACATGCTAAAATTAATGAAAGTGAATGTGCCGTGATCTGTTTGCAAGAGACTAAATGTGAGACGTTTGATTGGAAGTTCATTCGTAAATTCTGTCCTAAACGATACGATTGTTTTGCATTCTCCCCCTCGGTGGGAGCTTCGGGTGGCTTGTTGGTTCTCTGGAATTCCTCTGTGTTCTATGTGCAGCTGGTCGAGACTAATCGTTTTTCATTGACAGTTAATTTCACGTCAGTGCATAACAGCGAATCTTGGACAATGGTGTCCGTCTATGGTCCGTGTCATGGAGAGGAAAGAGATCATTTTGTTTCCTGGCTATACAATCTTAATATTCCTACTGTGTTCAACTGGCTACAATTGGGGGATTTCAACTTCATCCGTTCCCAAGCAAACAGAAATAGACCGGGTGGAAACCAGAACGACATGTTCATCTTTAATGAAATCATTGGACATCTGGGCCTGCTGGAATTACCTCTAAAGGATCGTGCTTATACATGGTCAAATATGCAGGAAACACCGCTACTAGAACAGCTAGACTGGTTTTTCACCAGTGCTAATTGGATCACGGATTATCCAAATTCTATGGTGTTCACTCTAGCTAAAACAGGCTCTGATCATGTCCCTTGTGTAGTTAATATTGAAACTAATATCCCTAAGGCCTAAATATTTCGCTTTGAGAACTATTGGGTAGATATGCCATGGTTTAAAGAATGTGTTGCTCAATCCTGGGCGAAAAGTTCGGTTATAAATCACACATCGGCTATTGTGGTTGACAAGCTGAAGAGTTTGAGGTTCTGTCTGAAGAAATGGAAAAGAAGTCTGTCGCAACTAAAGATACTCATCAAGCAATGCAATAGTGTGATTCTCTGCTTTGACACCATAGAGGAGCATCGTCCTCTGTTCAGGCCAGAGTTTAATTTTAGGAAAATTGTAAAGTTGCACCTAGATGAGTTGCTTGCTGCTGAGTGTGCTTATTGGAAGAAGCGGTGTACAATCCGCTGGATAAAGCAGGGAGAAGATAACACAATTTTTTTCATGCCATGGCAACCCAAAGATTCAGAAGAAATACTATCTCAATGCTTAAAAACTCCGTTCGTATTGAAGTCACGAATCACCATGATATGGCAGCTATGCTTTGGACATGCTATAAGGACAGATTGGGGCAGTCTCAAGGGATACAAATGCAGTTTGACCTATCATATTTAATTCCAAGAGTGGGGGGTCTTGATGAATTGACTGTTCCTTTTACTAGGAAGGAAATGGAAGATGTTGTTGCTGCTATGCCATCGGATAAGGCTCCTGGTCCAGATGGGTTTAATGGGATGTTTGTGAAACGTGTGGTCTATTATAAAAACAGAGTTCTATCAGTTGGCTAAGTATTTTCATGCTGGGATGCTAAAATTGGAAAATATAAATGGCTCTTATATCACTTTGGTGCCCAAAGTTCCGGTGCCAGTTGAGGTCAATGACTTTCGGCCAATATCACTCACAAATGTTTGCTCAATTTTTTTGACAAAGCTGGCAGCTAATAGATTGCAGGAGGTTATATTGAAGTGTGTGCATAAAAATCAGTATGGGTTTATTAGAGGAAGATCTATCCAAGATTGTGTGGCCTGGTCATTTGAGTATCTTTACCTCTATCATGCTTCTAAAAATCCTATCATCATTCTTAAGCTAGATTTTGCTAAAGCCTTCGACACAATTGAACATGATGCTATCATTCAGGTGCTGCACCACATGGGTTTTAATGAGAAATGGCTTGGTTGGGTCCGAAGCCTGCTCTCCTCAGGCTCATCTTCTATACTCCTTAATGGAGTTCCTGGTAAGCAATTCTTGTGTAAGAGAGGGGTTAGGCAGGGAGATCCCTTATCTCCGTTGTTATATGTACTTGGCTCCGAATTGCTTCAGGTCGTGGTAAATGATTTGCTCAGCCAAGGTCTTATTAGTCTGCCCATTGTGACTCATGACAGTGACTTCCCGATTCTGCAATACGCCAATGACACATTGCTTATAATGCCGGCTGATGCCAGGGAACTAAGGCAGCTAAAGGAAACTTTGGAAAACTTCTCCCTCTCAACTGGTCTCAGAATTAATTATAGTAAATCCTCAATGATACCAATCAATGTAGAACTGGCTGTGATAGCTCAATTGGCTGCTGATTTTGGATGTCAAGTGGGAAGTCTACCGTTTATTTACCTAGGGCTTCCTTTAGGCATGACTAGACCTACGATAACGGATCTAATGCCCTTGGTCTATAACTTGGAGAGAAGATTGGCATCAAGCTCTTGCTTTCTAAACCAAGATTCAAGATTGCAGCTGATAAATTCTGCTTTGTCATCCATGCCCTTACACTTCCTGTGCTCACTAGGCCTACCTCCGGGGTTGACCAAGCAGCTTGACAGATCTTGAGGCAGTGCCTCTGGAGAGATAACATGGATACACCAAGGTAGTCTCTGGCAGCTTGGGAGTTGATCTGCAAACCGAAGAAAAGTGGGGCTCTCGGTGTTGTGGATTTCCAGAAGAAAAACACAGCTTTGTTGGTAAAATTCCTGGATAAATTTTATAATCTAGTTGATACACCTTGGGTACAGCTAGTATGGAGAGCCTACTACACTAATAAAGTACCTCATGCTGATAACTTAAGGGGCTCTTTCTGGTGGAGAGATATTATGAAGCTGCTGGATAATTTTAGAAGCGTATCGTATGTAAAGCATGGCTCGGGAGAGACCTTCTTGTTTTGGTCAGACAATTGGCAGATAGATGGCTCCATCTCTACAATGAAAGCAAGATTTCCGAGGCTGTGTTCCTTCGCACTAAATGAAGACATCTCTGCTGCTTCAGTATTTGCTGCTGCTGAGGACTTGACCTCTCTGTTCTGTCTGCCCTTGTCTCAGCAAGCATTTGGTGAATTGGAGAATCTAAATATTATCTTGGATAATAATACACCTAGTCAAGGCAGAGATGAATGGGCCTACTGCTGGGGACAAAAGTACATTGTTGGGCAGTTTTACTTGAAGGTGTTCTCGACTCTGACCGTGCCAATGTCATATACCCTGATTTGGCAGACATGTTGCACAATGAACTATAAGGTGTTCGCCTGGCTGCTGTTAAGAGACAGATTGAATACCAAAGATATGTTAAAACGCAGACACTGGAATGTAGCAGAGAATGACCATTGTGTGCTATGCCCCATCCAAGCATACGAAGATCGACAGCACCTGTTCTTCACATGTAATTTCAGCCAGCGGGTCTGGAACTACTTACAGATTCATTGGACAGTGGCAGACAACATCCAAACTGTGATAGCCAGGGCTATAAGGAGCTTCGGACATGTGTTTTCCATGGAGGTTATCATAGTGGCTTGCAGGCATATTTGGTTACAGCGAAACGGCAAGATCTTTAGAAAGGAATGACCAACATTTAACAGATGGAGAAGTGGTTTTGTGCATGATATGTCCATGCTAAGACATAGAATGAAAGCCAAGCATGTGCCTAGTTTGTTGGCTTGGTTAGCTGACCTCCCTTAGAGTAGGTATTCCCTAACACTTTTTTTAATCCCCTGATTGTAATTATTTGTACAGAATGTTGTGACGTTTGATGTGAAAATAGAAAATGTTGTGGGGCGTTTGCCCTACCGTCGCACTTCAAAAAAAAATACACTAGTAATTTGTTAGTGGTGGCATGTCTAAGATACACGCCACTAGTGTCTATAAACTAGTGGCGTGTTACCTACAGGGACACGCCACCAATATCCTACGCCGGGCCCGCCCTTGGGACCCACTCACTGGTGGCGTGTTGTCCTGTGGACACGCCACCAGTAGTAGTGTTACCAGTGATGCGTCACCCAAGATCACACGCGCAGTCTCGGTTTAACATCGCTAACTTTTGCATATGACTTCGGATTGAGCTGAGGTCAATATCAAAAAGTTTCGTCACAAAAAGTTACATCCAATAAGACCTTTTGTTTTCCGTTTTGAATTTTTTTAGAATTGTAAAATTCGGCCAGAAAAATTGGGTTTTGGATGTTTTAAGTTTCGGTGTTTGGGTTTAGGGTTTAGAGCTAGGGTTTAGATTTCCTAGTTTAGGGTTAGGCTTTAGAGTTTTGGGTTTTGGGTTTAGAATAGGGTTTCGGATGTTTCAATTTCCGGGTAAGGGTTTAGGGTTTAAAATACTAGTGGCGTGTGGTTTAATATGCACGCCACTAGTATATAGAATACTAGTGACGTGCTAGTTGGAGGGACGCCACTAATAGGGACGCCATGTCATCGATATGTGGGAATCCCTCTGATTGGTCCGGAGAAAGTCACACAGATTGATGAAGTGGCGCATCTAGACCGTTCGATGACGCAGATCGAATGGCTCTCCCTCTCTCTTCTCTTCTTATCCTCTCTTCTCTTCCTCTCTTCTCTCCCTCTCTTCATATCTTCTCTTCCTCTATTCTCGCCCTCTCTTCCTCTCTTCTCTCTTCTCTCCCTGACGACGTTCTCTTCTCTCTTCTCTCTCTCTCTCGACGAAGTTCTCTTCTCTCGTCTCACTTCTCTCGCAACCGACACTCTCGGCTGGCCACAAGCTCCTCCACCGCCGTGTCCTAGTGCCACTCCGTGCGGGCGAGCAACCCCGTGATGCACCGTCTTCCGACTATGGCCAACCGCGACAAGGATCACCACCTACCCGGGCCCCACCTTGTTGCCATATCCACCACCACTGCCACAACCACGACATCACCGTCGTCCCTGTTCCGCCACTGAAAACGTGACCATCACCACCGCACGCTATCCCTGTTACGTTGCTATTGCGCGCAGCTCGCGGTCGCGCTCACCACGGCCGCCACCGTCGAGACCGCCACTATTTTTTTTTAATTCACAAATATTTACTAGTGACGTGCAAATTTGAGGAGCACGCCACTAGTAAATAGAATACTAGTGGCATGCCAGTTTGAGGGCACGCCACTAGTAACTGGAATACTAGTGGCATTTGGGGTCTTGGGCACGCCACTAGTAACTGTTATCAGTGGCATGCCTGAAAGGGCATGCCACTAGTATGTCTATTACTAGTGGCGTGTGGGTGCCACTAGTAACATTACTAGTGGTGGCATACTAGTGGCGTGCCCAATACATGCCACTAGTAGCGAAAATGGCACGCCATTAATAGGCTATTTCCTACTAGTGACATCTAGGAACAACCGCGGCCACCGAGAAGACCCCCACACCACTCCCACTGTTCGCCGCTGCCAGCCACCACGTCGCCCCATGCTAGAACCATGGATCTTGCCCGCAAAATGCCATGGCTCCCACCATTCAAGGCCACCGCTGCAGCACCCAAACTCCACTCGTTGTCATGCCACAGAAGAAAACCACCCATCAAGCCACCACCTTTTGGACCCGAACGCTGGGTAGGAGGATCCCAGACTGGACAAGTCCGTGCATAAGCTCCCTCGCAAATCCAGACCCGACGGAGCAGATCACCGTCAGATCGGACAAGCAGCATCCACGGGGACTACCGTCGACACCAGAACTGGCATTCTAGGGGCATTACAGGCGGGCTCGAAGGGGCACAAGGCCCTAACCCCGGTACGAATCCTCGAGGTGGCCGAGAATATCTATAGTTGCGCTACCCGACCAGCCCTACCTAACATGCCGCCTTCAAGGAAGGTCTATACGTTGATGATGAACATCCAAGCATTGCTGCTAGCTTGGAACACCGCCATGGCCACATCGGGTCACCACGGTTTGACAAGAAGGCCTTCCTCCACCAAGCCTAACTAGCGTGAGGAGCAACGCCCCGCCGTCACCGTCTACCACATGGGCTTTGCCCGGTCGTGACCACGGGCGGTGGCGAGGGACGAAAGGACGGGGAGGGGGAGTGCCGGGTAGTGGCTAGGGTTCACCAACCCCTCTCTCCCCCTCTCCCACTCGGTTTGCGGTTGCTGAACTGAGTTGTGATGTGCTTATTTTATAACCTATTGTAGAAAATGGCCATAACAGTAGGTAAAATCAGGTCAAGCAAACATTAAGATAGCAAAAAGGTGGTTAGGGGCAAAATGATTTATTATAATCAACGACAATACCAAATGCATCCTAAATCAGCTTCCATGTCATACTACTTGATTACCCCATAAATATCCCATCTGTGTAAAGCAGCGTGTTGTGGCCATAACATGTGCATGTCTCTGGTTATTTTGAATCCGTATCCGTAGAGTGTGTCATGTTTCTGGTTATTTGGAATCCGTAGAGTGACAGACGTAGGAATAATTTGTCATAAAAGATATGTTAGCATTTAGCAGACCAGTGTTCAAAGTACATCATCAGTGCTATGATTTTTTATATTTGAATTGGACTATGTGCGACCACTACTGGGCGCAACGCTCGGACACCCTTCGATAGATGATATGGAAGGGTGGTGCGGCCGGACCAAAGTCCGAACGGTCGCACATTATAAATTTTGTTTATTTTTTATCCATTCTTGTTTGCCCATGGCTCTGCGTACTGCGCAAAAGCAACTCAACATAGGATGTAATAGTTAGTTGTTTATTTGCAGTCAACAAGAAAGGCAATGCACAACAACCAAACATATAAGGTCTCTCCCAATGCAGGTATCATGGCAAGTATCATGCACAACAAAGTCAGCACGTAGATGATGTGGCACTGTAGTAAAGAAATAAACGATACCCATATCATGATAGTATATTGTATCATTGCTCACCGAACGAGGAAATTGAATGGTAAATAAGTTAGGCACACAATTCATATTAAGATTCTACAATGTGGTACCATATGATACTATGCAATATGAAGTTAGTAACTAAAGTAGTATCATGCACTATGATACCACCCACTGTGAGAGGCCTAATACAGACTCATTTCCTAGCCATAGCTAATGCATTGTATGTGATAAATCGGTCATATTCTGTGTTCTATTTGTTTCATCTCGCATCTCTAGCCCTTCCTCTAAAACTTAACTCCAAAAACCACCACCGAAACTTAACTCCTAAAAAATTGAGGGTATTGAGAAGGTGGGAACTAGCACATGCCCCAAATCTAACTCTCAATGGACCCAGGCCCCTCCTGGAAGACTCTCTTGGTTCCCTTCTTCCTTCTTTAACTCCACCCGGACGCACATACTACGACTGCACGCATGCGCCACCTCTCTAGCACTAGCCGCCGCCTCCACGTATGTTTCACCACTGCGGTGCCGTCCTCCCCCGTCACCCGGACTAGGACTGAGCTATGCTTCTCTTCGCTCGTCTCGCCAATCATATGCACGCTCGATTGGGCACATGAATCAGCCATTGGCGAGGACCCCGGCCACACAGTACTCCTCCTAGAGTGATGCTTGCTCCGCTGAATCTTCTTGATCAAGGCGCAGGCCCCTCCTTCCTCCGTCCCCGCCTCGTTCGAGCGCCACCGTCGCCATGGACCCGGGCCACTCGCCCCTGCTGCCTCGGCCCTCTCCGTCGACGTCTCATGCAGCATTAGGTCCCGTGCTACCATCCATCCTTTTTGGAATTGGTAGGCGGGAGGAGAGTGGCAACCACCCGAGTGAGGGGGACGGCGAGCATACAGCCGTCGGGCAAACAACGCTGGTGGACGGGATGACTAAGGTTGTTTGATCCCGTGGCATCGGCGTCCATGTGTCCCTGTCTTGGTCGCGAGAGCCGTATCCAGGGGCAGCGAGCAAGGGGGAAGGGCGGGGAGGGGGGCGACGTCTTCTCCGAGGCTTAGGGGTGCATTCCCATGGTGTTGCGGTGGTTGGAGGGCGTCAGAGGCAAGGTTGTCCGGCTGCGTCGGGCGGTGAAATTTCCTCGCGCCAGAAAAAAAGCTGGATAGAGAGGTGGATTGATAAGCAACCAGGTTTCCACACTTTTGAGGGCAAAGGGCTTGGTTATTTGGACCTGCCAATAATTTGTTTTTGATTTATAGCACTCTAGGGGAAGGGTTAGATGTTATAACTCCCAATATTTTTATTTTTTGAGAGTTAAGTGATTCTAGGGAAAGAGCTTTTTTTTTATTGCGAAACACAGTACAACGTAGACGCTCACATACACTCACTCCTATGAACGCACACACGCACATCCTACCCCTATGAGCACCTCCGAGAGACTGAGCCGGCGAATAGGGTCTTGAGATTGACGAAGTCACCACGGGCGTCTCGCTATCGACGGGAACGTCGCCTCTCACTGAAGAATATTCCGCCTTAAATGAGAAACACCAGCGTCAAACCTGGGGTTTGAACTCTGGTGACCTGAGGGCACAACCACCCTACTAACCATCTTGCCACAGGCAAATTCTCAATTTTAGGGAAAGAGCTAGAGATGCTCTAAGTAGACACTTAATTTTCTATTTCGTTCATCCGGCTAAGCACTCGTGCGACTTTTTTAGGGCCAACCATATAGATCCGTTCTCAGTGTTTCCTTTGAGGTGATGAATGTATTGAGCCCGACTGAGATTTTCTTTAGGGCCATGCATGACGGGTCCACTTAATAAATCTCGTAAAGTATTAAGATCTAACGGTTGCGCTTCATTAGTTCAAAGAGAGTCCACCAGATCAATTGTCAGATGTTTTGCTTTCTATGGTCATGTTTCTCTTTTTTCTACCGTGCTATGCTTTTAGTATGTAATAATAATAAATACACATGTTGAAAATATTAACTAATTCTATGTATTCATTTAAATAATAATTTTATATTTTTGTCATGCATTTTTGAGATATTTAGTTAAATATGACAATATGAAAAAGATTTAATATATTAACCAAAATGGTAATTTTTATATTTTCATGTTGAAATCTGCCTTACGAATTAATCATGAACTATTCAATATAATATCAGTTCTCTTTTATATTTGGGATACGGAAGAGGGGGAAAATTCTAAACCGATGGAAGTTATATTACAACACCATCCTGTGGTAAAGTTGCTCTCTAATATGTTATTTCTAGTAAATATATGTCTTGCTACCAAATATATAATTAATATAGGTATCGAATACATGAAACAACGGGTGCCACATGGAGGACAAAGCCGGCCAATGGACATAGGGTGGGCCGAGCCAGCGTCATGGAATCCAACTACCATACGAGGATAGCTCATCTACTTGGAGTATACGATAAGCAATATACTTACCGGAATACCTGGAATACTAGTTTGTATCCGACTAGGACTCAACTTGTAAGCCGACCCGGGCACCTTGTAACCCTACCCCAGTCCACCTATATAAGGCGGAGTAGGGAGCACCCGGAAGGCATCAGATCAATACCCACGATGCATCGCATACACCAAACCCGAGCATACGGTACAGAAGCAATACAAATCGCCACAAACAGGAGTAGGGTTATTACCGCTGTGTCTCGCAGGGCCCGAACCTGTATAAATTTGTCTCTCGTGTGCTAACCCTTCGGATCTCCGTGCATACGCCACCCCATATTCATTATTGCCGGTTAGACACCCCGTGTTACAAAACACCGACTATAGGTAGATTATATTAAATCCTTTAAGTCTGTGTGAACTAATGGTTCATTGATTGATTCACCCGTGATGACTTGAGGCCGTTTTCATAGTAGTATACTGATGTGTTGTTACCTGCATTGATCATTTGTAAAGTCTTTAAACCCTCATCAGAATTGATGTTTCCTGTCATGGAAGAACTCCTCTGGTTACTTCCTAAAAGTCAGTAATTTTCCTCCCATCTCAACTGTATAGCTAGTGTGTTGATGTGATCGTTATAGGGCAGCACTTGTTTTCCTCCCATCCTATGAAACTTATAATATTATATGAAAAACATAGACCAAAATGTAATGTAAACTATCATATATGCATGCTTCAAAGCTGAAAAATCAAAATTAATTAATATTGATCTTGTTTTAAAGTATTTAATCGCATTAAAGACAATTGTTAAAATGTATCATAAAATGGATATTCGATTAAAAAGATATTGAAATTATAAACTTTGCGACTGAAAGTTAAATTAGAAATTACAAGAGTACGTATGTAATGTACACACCGTTGCTGTGTCGAGAGCCGTGGTGACCTGAAGCATGCAAGGCATTTTGGCCCTCGGGGCCAGAGTAGGACAGCGCCATGTCGTACTTGTCGTGCAATAAACAAGCAAGACGGTCATGAGCCAACGAGATGGCTAGGAACAGAGGCGAAGTACCATCGTATGCATCCACGCGGGCAAGCTCATGATCCACCGCCATCAAATCTCCGACCATCTTTTCCTGCAAAACAGTAATGTTGCAGACGGTGGTTTCGTTTTCCAAGAAATAAAGAAGAGGATCTCGGAGGTACCATGCCCTTGTCGCCGGAGCGGATGGCCTCGTGCAACGCCGTCTCCCCGCGCCGGTTTTGCATCCTCACCATGGCCTTGGCCGTCTCTTCGCCCTCCTCTTGGGCGAGGTCGATGAGGCGGGCGACCATGCGGGGGTGCCCGGCCCTGGCGGCGCAGTGCAGCGGCGTGTCGCCGTCCCCGTTGCGCGCGACCAACGTGCGCCTGTCCCGGCCACAGGCCACCGTCGCGCACTTGAGGTAGCAGTCGTCGTCCCCGCCAGCGGCCGTCTGATGGAGCTGGGTGTCCCCCTCGCTCGCGGTGGCCAGCTCGATGACGACGTCGCGAGGCCATCCAGCCATCGCCGCCACCGCCACATCCTCTTGCTCGCCCAACAGCTTCTCGTGGTCACCGGAGCGTGCGGCCATGAGCAGTAGCAGACGCCTGAAGCGTGCCGAGGTCTTGCGCCGACTCCATCGACCGAGTACTATTAGTATGTACTGCATCAATTGATAGATTAATATATATTGGTCCTCCATCCATATATGCTAGCTCCTTATGCACTTATTCGTTGCGCATGGCGCACGGTATGCATCTCCCTAGCTTTCGTGCCATGCCAGCCACCTTAATTCGGCTGTAAAGGGTACGATACGATGCTCTTTGCCAATGGCCCTGCCAATACCATAGAATTTTTCTTTATTGGAAGCACGCAAACTTTGGTTCCTGGACCAGTACAGCTAGCTAGCTAGATGTATAACGTACGGACACATGCGAACTTAAGTTCAAGCTCAAGTTTCACGTGGATCTTGAGGCTGACTGGCACTTGGTCCGCCCGCCGCATTGGTGGCGCCAACTGCCCAACTCCAGGCCGGTGCAGGGACATTACTCACTATATAAAAGTTGGGCAGTTTCTCGCGTTGAGAGCGTGCTACTGTAGATGCTACAGTAGTACTGTAGGATTGAAGCAGTGTTGCACAGTACGTGGTGGGGCCCACATGTCATCCTCACACCGCGCTGCCATTTTTTGCAAAAAAGACTAAGGGCGCCCAAAAATTTCACATCCTTCACAGAAAAACCGTCGCGAAGGACCTGTTTGCAATTACGTGAAACACCGGGATCCTTTTTGTAAAAATGCCACAAATCTCCCCCTCCTCCTTCTCTCTCACGCGCGGCGCCGAGCTCGCCGCGCACGCCGACGCGGCCCGCCACCGCAGCACGTCTCCGCGGACAAATCGAAGGCCACGGAGCGGTGCGCCGTCGCGCGCTCTCCATCTCCGCCGACGCACGCGTGCTGGGACGGCCGCATCGCGTCGGAATCATCGCCGCCGCGCGGGCCGGTCGCCGCCGCCGCCGCCGATGCTCCCCGCCGTCGCTGTGCTCCTCCCTGTACAAATCCCGCGACATGGCGAGCTCCGCCGCCTCCTCTTCTCCCTTCTCGCCGACAGCCGCCCGCCGGATCCTCGCCGGAATCGATCTCGCCGTCGTCGGCATCCGCCGCCACTTTCGTACCTCGCCGGCGACGCTACGGCGCCCCAGAAGAGGCGGCGCCACTGCCTGCGGCCGCCCCGCGACCCCGTGCAACCATGACGCTCACGCGCGAGTCCTAGCTCGCCGTGTCGCGACGCCGGCGTGCTCCACAGCGCCGCGGCCGTGCCAGCCCACGCCATCGCTGACGTCACTACGACGTCAGCGTGGTCCCCAATTGTCAGCATTTTTCCTTTTTTGGGAAAAAAACAAATACAGAAATTGAAAATTCCTTAAAAGTGGGCCCTTACAACTTCACACAAATTCCAGAAAATAAAAAATACTACAAAATCAATAACTTTAAATTTACACACAAACAAAAAAAAAATATAGCAAAATAGTCAAGAAAAAAAATGACGATTATTTATGCCATACAATGAAACTTTAAAAAATTGGATACTTTAAAAAAAATTCAGATCTAAATATACCCGTAAACATTAAAAAAATGTTAACGTTTCCAAGTTTGAATTTCGCCACATGAGCAGTAAAAATTATACAAATAAAACAACATTAACATACACAAAAAAAATGACTAATTATATCACATACAATCAAATTTTAAATCTATCCACGAGGAAAAGAAAAAATACCAACACACTCACACAAATTAAAAAAAAATGCAAGCTATTTATGTCGTACAATCAAATTTCAACTTCGAAAACTTTTAAACTGAAGGCAATTTTCGAAACTGCATATTCTTTAAAAGTGAGAACAAAAATAATTCCTACATAACTTCCCAATATGAATAATTTTTAAAACTAAACATTTTTTAAGCAAAAACATTTTTTTGAAATCAGAAACTTTCGACCCCGAAATTATTTTAAATTGCATAAATTTTCCAAATTTAACTAATGCTCTAATTGGTAAACATTCATACATAGCCATAATATTTCCTCTAATTATAATGCTGCATAAGAAAATTATGACAAAAATAAGACCTCAATCATTCCAACTAGGCTAACATATTTAAAGGTAATATACCTTAAAACTTTCTAACTATGTACTTACATTTAAAAAATACATCAAACAAATAAATATTTGGAGAAAATATAAATTCAGCGCCTCTAGATTTGGATTGAATTCTAATTGAACATAACCATAAAACTTTCTAGCTATGTACTTACATTCAAAAAAAAAAACCTCAACAAATAAATATTTAGAGAAAATGCAGATTTAGCACCTCTAGATTTGGATTGATTTTTAATTGAACATAACAAATGATCATATAATGTATTACCCCCTATTGTTAAGCCCAGTCATGTTTGAGCATTCCAACACAAAATACAAATTTAAATACTCCAATATTTGATGTATCTTTCAAACCTAACCATTCAACAAACAGTTAGAGAATTCAATTCAAATTTTAATTTATTCTAAATTGTACGGTTTTTAAAATCTATTTGATCACAAACATCACAAAATGTCACAAAAAAATAAATGCTAATTAATTGTACCAAGATAAAATATATATTTGCACATCTCAGTTCATGGCAATATAAAGACATGTTTAAATACTTCAATTTGCTAAAAATTTGAATACTCTCTAAACTATATAACAAATGCTCAGAAATAATCAACACTAACTACGTATGGCAAAACACAAAACATATTTACACAATTCAAAATAGTCAATATTTAGGAGCAACTATTGTTGGTGTATTTAAGTTATGGGCTCATCAAAATAATATTATTAGGAGCAATATTTAGGGCTCAAATCAAAAAAAAATTGTATTACCACTAACTACGCACGTAAATTAAATATTATTTGGAAAATAAAAGTACATTCGAATATTACAGATTGCTAGAATACTAAAGGTACTACAAAATATATCTACATGCTCACACCAATAAATGGTACTTATTAATGCCAAAATACGAACCTATTTAAACAATTCAAAATTATAAAAAAAATTACAAACTAACACAATCGCATCGTAACGCCGATGTACATTCTCACATTTCAGTTGTACCACACATCTGCAACGTACAAATTTGCATATTTTGAAAATCTAGATGCCTTTCAATCCTACATATTTTACAAACATAAAAAAAAATCAAACCTGCATAACTTCAGAAATGAATGACTTTATAAAACTTAACCATTTCCAAACATAAACTTTCTATAAATTCCAACAATTTTGAAGCCTAAATTTTTTTTCCAAATACGTACATTTTCAATTTTAAAATAATGCTCAAATTGGTTAATATTAACATATACCCATAATATAATTGATTAAGCTGCTTCATAGGGAAATTATAGCCAAATGGAACCATACTTGATCATTTGAATTTAACTAACATATTTGCAAGCAACATAACCTAAATCTCTCTATTTATGCAGTTGCATTTCAAAAAAAAATGCTTCATACTGTATTCCACTGACTATGTAGCAACCAAAGCAAAAAAATAATTCGTCACCAAAAATTAGCATCAAGGGCGCGGCGTGCGCCGCGCCGATTCCACTAGTTCAAGACAACGCCAAGGCCCATTCCCGCCTCCATTCGCAACCAGAGAGAATAAAGGAGAGAATCCTAAGATTCTGAGAGTGCCTCCAGTGTCTCGGTCATGGACACATTGCTCGCTTCTGCAGAGATCCAGTGAGGTGCCGCTACTGCCGTAAGCAGGGACACGTTGAGCGTGAGTGCCGCCGCCGTCGCCGGGATCGCCAGCTCGCCCGGTCCCCTCCTTCGCCACCATCACCACCTGAGCTTCAGCTACCTCCTCCACCTCCACTGTCGTTCCCTCCGCCACTGCCTCAGCCCCGGACGGTGACACCAGCGACAGAGACAGCCCCGCCTCTCCCCCGCTGACCATCGTCGCCATGCCCCGCAGAGGGCCACCTTGTCATCCCCTCCAACCCTGCCATCGAGCTCGCGGCGGAAGGACTGGCCGCGCACGAGGTCATACCTATTGGGGCACTTTAGCAAAGTCCCCCAAAAAGTCATAACTATTGGGGCATTTTGTCAAAGTGCCCTAATAGGTCAAGAGCTCTAAATCTAAACTACTACTTAAACAAGCAAAGTTATACTTTCACCATCAAATTATCCTACTTAATCAGTTTTGACAGCCTCAATTAACCTCATAACTAGCATGGTGGCCCTCGCAAATGCGAGGGCACCGTCTTTAGCTTTTTGAAACTGGATGAGGTATAATTTACGCTCTCTCGTATAATCACGTTCTATCAATACGAAATAATGTAGATAACTCCAAATGTTCGGCTAAATAAAATATACCATAATAAGGAAAAATAATAATTTGATTTAATTTAGTGCTCAGTGCTGATTATGTAATACAGATTTATACTGATGTCTATAATTATCATTTCTACATGATATTAAATAAGTGATGGATAAACATTCTGACACTATTTTATAGATACATGATCTATAGTGTCATGTTTTAATTTCATGTGATAATCCCTCCATTCCAAAATGTAAGTCGTATTTTGTTTCCTTTGACCGATGCTTTGACCTAGAATTACTCATTTAACATGTGTCTTATGTGATAGAAATCAAAACCATAAAAAATCACTTTTGGGTAGCAACAAAATGAAATCAATTTAACATGTAAATTTTGCACACCTAACTTTTTATGACGTGTTGTCCGGATATTGTTTGTGATATTTTAATGTTATGCAAAAAAATGTTGTGGTATACTCATAAAAAATTTGGCATTAAATTTTTTATTTTTTCTTGAAGAATTTTACCATAACCCTTTCTTTGACCATATTGCTTTTAATATATAGTATATAGATGTGAGTTTTAATGAGTTTTCTCTCTCGTGAATGGACACGTGTCACTACGGGTCGTCAATCGTTTGAATTTGTTCGTATGACCATCTCCTGTAACAACAAATCAGGCACCGACATGCGGGATACACGAATTCAAGTTTTGTTGTGTAGTTCAGGTACCTTCTTTCTTAGAATTGTGTAAGCTAGACATAGTGAAACATTAGAGATGCAAATACATTTTCCTTAGTCTCAAACCAAACTTAGATATCCTAATAGGACCACACAATCTAGATGATCAAAAGTATCAACTTGATCGCTTGAAAAAAATACCACACCATCTGGATGATCAAAAGTATCGATGACTTGATCGGTTGATTTCAAATTAATATATCAAATCGATATGAGAGTTACATTTGGATCAGGACCCGCTTAATGACCTATTTCATGGGTAGAGCGCATCCAATTGTTATCTTTATAACTACCTACATATTCTCTCTTATGGTTTAAAGGTTGTAGCATTGAATAGAGACATTTCAGACTGCAATATAAATATACGGTCAAGTTGTGTTTTTAAAGTGTGCAATTATGTTAAACTTTTGCGGGAGTAGTAATAATTACATCAATTGCTGAAGTTTGTTGTTAAAAAATAAATGCCCCAAGATCTAACCATATGGACAAAATTCTTAAATTAAATGTAGTAGACAATCGGGTGTTCATGCAGATTTATGAGGTATATTTTAGAATCAACCATGCACATCTATAGATTAATACACTCAATTATGTATTGGCCATTTATACTTTCAGCGTTAATTGGCCGGAAATCTAAAGCTAGTATAACCCTGATGTGCAGATTCCTGCTGCTGGACATACGCATCCATATCTCCTATCGTGATGGAGAAACAGCTATATAAATCTACAAAGAGACATTGCAAGTCAGATTCGTTAAAAGAGAAATTGGTGCATGGTGTCCTGGTCCAACACGTATTGGATAAGGACATTTTTTTTTTTTTGCATGGATATTGGATAAGGACTTGTGCTACTCGTTTTTTCAGGAAATTGTACTACACGTTTTGTGTTGCACGTAACACATGTTTGTACGTGCGTCTCGAAAACTCACTCATTTTGCTTCTAGTAAAGTATATAATAGATAATAGATGTCCAGCGGATGAATCGTTCTGTAGTTACCTCCAACGGTTCTGGTATTACGTTCACCCTCGCACGACGCTCCTTTTTTTTTTTTGAGGGGGTGGCGTGGTGGTGCGTGTGAAAATAAAAAATGACTTTTAACTTCCGTGAGCCGAATCTGTTGGCTGGACCGGCCCAGTTATCCTGGCCCACTAGGGCTTATTGGTTTGGGTCAACCCTACCCGGTCCAACTCTCTCTCTCACACCTCACGCGCACGACCTCTCCTCTCGCCCCCTTCTCCTCCCTGGCGATTCTGTCGCCGCCACCACGCCCTGCTCCGGCCGCCGTCTTGGTCGCGGCCGCCGCCGTGTATCTCTGCTACTGCTCAGCAGCCTCCTACTCCACTGATTCCCCAACTCAATCTCCACTATCCAGCCCCTCACGGAGTCACGGTCGCCTCCTTGCTGAACCCTAACCCTAGCCCCCCATGGCTCAGTTCGCCGGCGCTGTACCTCGGGATCCTGCGCCTCCGCGCCTCCTCGTCGACCACGGTCGCCTCCTCGAGCCCCTTCTCGAGCACGCCATCTCCGTGTACCTCTCCTGTCAACCACGACTTCCACCTCGAGCTTCTACTCTACCACGCCGCCATGGTCGCTCTGGTGGTCAGGGTGTGCTGGAATGGCTGCTTCGACAATGGTGAGGTGGTGCGGTGATGCTGTGGATGCTGCTGGTGGTCAAGGTGCGGTGGTCTGCTGTCGCGGTCGCTGACGGGACGCCGGTGGTGCCGTCACCGCAACCTCGGTGACAAACGCCTGCAACAACGTGACGGCGGGATGGTGCTCTGGCGCAACTCCGGCATCGCCTCCTTCATCTACTACCTCAACGCCACCCCCTTCAAGCTGTGGCTCGACTACAACTGCCCAAGGTGAGCACTCCTTCTGTGACCGGCTGTCAAGCCGATGAACTGTGGTTTTTGTTGCTCGTGTAGTGCTCCAGTTCATCCTAGTGATGAACTAGTGTGGGTTGTGGACTGTGGTAGAGTTCCTGGTTACTCAAAATAGGTCCTGAATATATGTGCCATGTTGCTGTACATGCTTAATTGTCCATGTGCCTTTGGATAATTTTTTGGGTGATGTTTTGGTTACAGTCATGTATGTTGAGCATGATCAGCTCAATATAGATGACATGGATATGGTTGTTTTGCCTCAGGACATGCTTAACTGAATTTTTTCGGCAGTTCGACGATCTTTTCTGATAATTCATCTGATCGTTGAGTTAAATATTGCGCTGCCACTTCAATATATCATCCTTAGGTTCTGCAGAGCTAATCCATCTGGTCTGATCTGACCTCATCGTTGCTTTAATAGATTGCTGAATATTCTAGCAAATCTGATAGACCAAGTCGAGATTGTTGTATTGATTAAGTGTTGAAGCCGCAATTCTGATAGATCACATCGTGCTGTCTCTCACCTACCCATTCATGAGGAATTGTCTTAGTTGAGAATGAGGCACACCACACACACGTCGCAGGTTTCAACATTATTTAAATCATCACCTGTAAATGTATGTAGACAAATACAAGCTCTATATCGTAGTCGTTGGTACACTCATTATTCAAGGTTAAAGCTTGATATTATGTGCGTCGAGGGTATCAGTCAATGAGTCATGCTTTTGCTATAGATGAAGTGTCAACATTTGCACAGTAAGTTTCATGATTAGTTGTTTAATGATATAATTCTATTGGTACATCAAATTCAGTCAATCGAATGAGAGCATTTTAGTTGCTTTTATCTTATATAAGTCAATCTTGCCTATTAGTCAAATCATATAGCTCGCGTGCAGGCAACTTTTATCTCTATTCCTCCTTCTAGTTTGGAGGAGCACACCAGCCTATTCTTGTTAGTTTTTAAGTATTTTGTGACTCATGATCAGGTTAAGTATATGTCCTTGTAAAGCTTGTGCTTTGGGAATTGGGCCTAGATTCCTATTCCTCCCCATAAATCCACAAGCAATGAAAAATAAGAATAATTACTGAATTTTATTAAGCCTAGATGAGAATGGAACATTGTTTAACTATACACAACAACAAGAACTTCTCAACATAGTCATTGCATGACGCTATTATTTAGTTATTGCAGCAATTAGTTTGACATATCTCTGCCCAGCCAGTATTTATCATAACATACATTACTAATTGTTGGTCATATTTTCATCTATCAGGATGGTTAATGCAATGGCTTACAACACTATGCTGCTCTTGGACGAGACTAGGTAAGTTTTCCTCTGTGCTATACCAACTGGGCATCACTTGGCCTGAACATTGTATGGTAAATAGAACTGGCACTTTATGGTTGTTATATAAATTTCTTATTGCCTGCAATTTATCAGTAACTGACCAGGTTACAAAATATCTTTGTTCGTTTGCATGCTATTTTTCATGAAATTTTGTAGTGGAACTATCTATATATAAACATCATTTGACACTTATTTTGTACAGATGGGTGCAGCAGCTGTCAACTTGGTTCATGGAGCGAAACCTGCAGATATCTACTCAGAAACAGCTGCCAGGTACCCCACACCCACACACCAAGCTCTGAGTGAAGCTCAGTTTTCCTTTTCTGCAATTATTAAATTGCACCATCCAGCCTCTAGATTTCACTGCCTGTTCATTGTTACTACATTCAGTTCAGCATGATTCTGCTATTCTGAAACTATCCATTTTAGCTAAGCCGTGAATTTCTGTATGGTGCTCGCAGTAAATTAGAATAATCTCTGATTAGCTGTGATTGTTGTGTGATGTTGTACTGTTTTGTCACCATAACTTCGATTATCTCGGGTACATATGGCATCATGTATTAGTGCTAAACTCCTGATTGCATATGCTAAATTGCTGATTGGCACAAAAATGGATAACCTGTGTACCGATGACCTGTTGTACACTTTAGCTTTTACACTCGGATGGTGCAATGCTTTGTCCATGCACAGTTTAGCTGCCTTATATTGTCGATCTTGTGCTAATTTTTCTCTTACCATTCATTTGATACAGCTAGCAGATGCCTTCTCTAAATATGGAAAAGAAGAGCTCAAGGTGATGTTGGATATCCTGGGTCCAGACTTGATGGACTAAGTTATAAAGTAGATTACCCAACCTAGTGAATGTAGATGCGTAATTGTGAATTTGCTTTTACTAAGCAGATGAATGACTGAAGAATGCATGTATCTGATTCCTTTTCCGAATTCTGAAAACTTATTTTTTGTGTAATATGTGAATCATGTGTTAATATTGCAATTTTTGAATTTACCCATAATTCAATTAGAGGCAGTTTCTCAATGTGCCTCAAAATGTATTTGGGGCATTTTGGGAAAGTGCCCCAATAGGTATTAGGGGCAAAATTCAAAGTGTCTCTAATAGTTACGTATTGAGGCACTTCTTGTGGCACATTTGAAAGTGCCCCAATATCCTTTACCACCGTGAGCATCTGTTGCACTTATACAAAGTGCCCCAAAAACAATTTGAGGCATAAAATTGACATTTTGGGGCACTTTGAAGTGCCCCAAAAGCTCAACCGTGATGTAGTGTGCCTGACTGCGGATCCTGTGGGCACCACCGACGGAAACAAGTTCTGGGGTTGGGAGCCATTGTCTGTTTCATCGTCATGGTCCTGGAGCAACTTCGATCACCCTCCCGTGCTCCCGCTCTTCGCCAAACACATCGCAGCATACGTCGTCTCAGCATCACCACCGGGGCCGATGGCGCAGCACGAGATCTTGGTGTCCCTAAGGCCCACGAAGAGGAGTGTTCTGGGTTCTACCTTCTCCTTCAGAAGAGAGAGCAACAAGTGGACGCAGCTCCACCAATGGCACCTGCCGGTCGTCGGCCACACTCACTATGACAGCGAACTAGATGCTTGGGTCGGCCTCCACGCCGTCAGTGGCTGGAAGATGTATGGTCCTCTCGTGATGGACGGGCACCTCTGTGTTGGCAAACTGACATCCGCCCCACCGGAGTGGAAAGTTAGCAAGGAGAAATTGTTCCGGCTTGAGGAAAATGTTACTCCTGGCTGGTGGCAAGATTGCTAGGCAAAGGCGGCAATGAGTACTGCCTCATGGAGCATCTGTGTCCCAACGAGGAGGAGGAGGAGAACCAGAAAGAGGAGGAGGAGGAGGAGAAGGTCCACAACCAACACAAGTACAATGACGAAGAGAAGGTTTGGGGCGAAGGCAGCAAGTGTCTTCTCCGACTGGCCTTTTTCCGTCTCAAGCATGGCGAGGACGGCGAGCTCATGGTCACGGCTCACCGGCCGGTCCGCTATTACGAAATATGTAGGCACAATAGGCATTTTGATGCTCAAGCATTTTGGATGTAATTTTCATAGGCTGAAATTCTTGCATTATGTCAAACTGTCGTTTATTTGAAGTTTATGTTCATGAATTCCAAGATACTCGTAAGTAGGTGATGATGAGTGGGGCGGTGGATGACCCAAACTAATTAGGAGTTTGCAATCATGTTATATCTTCATTAGAACAAAGGAACTAGGGTTATAATTAAATTGTCAATCTGTCCGTGCCATATTGACCAAAACAACTACTCCAAATTTTTAAATGGAACAATCAATACCATTGTACGAAGCACTTTCTAATCTGCAGCTATATGGTCAGTCAGCTACAAACGGGAGCACTTCTATTTTTGTTCACGCCAGATTTGATCTTTTCTTTATTTGATTGCTGTTAAAAAAAGTGAGAAGATTGCCCGATGTTGTCGAGAGGGCTGACATTGATGAATGGCCATAAAAAAACTACGTGTATCGGCTGGGTCAAAAGATTTAGCGGGACACGATCGACCCATATTATCGTCGTACGTATCGCGGTCTTTAAGAAAAACATAAAGCCCTAGCCTATGGCCTGCCGCCGCCGTACAATGTTGGCGTGGCGATCGTTCCTCTCGCGATCAAACCCTCTCCTCTCCCCTCTCCTTCCCGTGCGCCGCCATGGCAGCCAGCTGGCCGCCCTTGTGGGCAGCAACTATGGCCATAGCAGCAACAACTTGATCGGTCCACGAGGAATATACACCTCCAGCTCCAATGGCGGCTCGAACGCCGAGGGAAACCGGCAGCATCCGGAGGCGACGATGCGGCACCTGTACGTCGTGCTGGATGACCACAAGGATAGCTACGGCATCCACAAGCTGGACATGAACGCCGACGACCGTGATCTGGATGGCGAACACGCTAGCTTGCCGCGAAGCCTTCCGGTGCTCCCGGCCCTCAGCGTGGCACTTTCAACGCTTGGCGAACGGGCGCAGTTCGCCACCGTGGGCAGCAGCATCGTCGCCATAGGTGGCAAACCAGAAGGGAACATGCCGTACGAACACCGCCGGGTCCTCATGTACGACACCAAGACCGCGACGATGCTCGTATCGCCTCAGGTCCCAGAAGGCCTCCGGCATGGCTATGTGGCAGCCATGGCCGTCGGGCAAAGGCTGTACTTTCTCGAGTCTGTGTCGGAGATCTATTGCCTTCTGAATATGGTGTATCCTGGGGGCGAGGCCGCATACATCGGGGGCTTGCATTGCCTCGCCGCTGATCCCAACGTCGCTGGCGGGGAAGAGTTGTGGAAATGGCGGCCACTCTACCCCCTTCCTCAGGGTGGTCCTGGAGCAACAACGGTCTTCTTCATGTGCTCCCGTTCCAGGCCGATGATATCGTCGCGCACGCGCCGCCCGGAGCGCCGCATCATGACATCTACGTGTCCGCTCAGGTCATGGACATAGGAGTGGACACAGCGGTTACTTTCTCTTTTAGCACGGCGAGTGGGGAGTGGAAGCAGTGCGGCGACTGGCACCTTCCGTTCGTCGGCCACGCCCATTATGATTCCGAGTTGGATGGGTGGCTTGGACTGCACGTGGCCAACGAGGGGAACATGGACTGTCCTTGCTTGACGGATGGGCACCTTTGCGCCGGCAACATCGCATCCGCACCGTCAGAGTGGAAGGTCGGCAGGGAGAAGCTGTTCCGCCTTGACGAGGAGGACGCCGCGGCTGGCTGGAGGCACTACGACGCTAAGCTCGTGCCCATGGCGTCGGGTGACAGCGGCGGCAACGAGTACTGCCTTATGGAGCACCTGCGACCCGAGGGGGGCGACGAGGATTGCCTGGGCGATGACCACAAGTGGCTGCTGCGGCTTACTATTTTTCGTGTCGAGCGTGGCCAAGACGGCGAGCCCATGGTCACGGCTCGCAGCCAGGCTCACTCTTACAAGGTGTCTAGGCACAATGAGTATTTTGATGCACAAGCATTCTGGATGTAATAATTTATCAGGCTCGCGAATTCAAACGTTGGTTCTAATAAAATGTGTTTTGACTTTTGAGTAATGACTGCACCTATAAACATGTAATGTTGTTTCGGCAGTGTTTCTATTTCAGGGACGTGGATTCAAACTAGCTAGGCACCCCTTATGATCAGATATTCAGATTGCGCATACTCAAATTCTGTATTGTGGCCCGATGAGGGTCCCCCGGAGGATAAGTCGCTCCCATCCCCCGCTTTCCGAACCACACGATCTATCTCCCATCAAACTTCTTTTCAGTATAAATGTAATGGTATAATTTTTCTTACATATATAACACCAAATTTAATGGTCAAACTTTTTCTTGAATTGCTTGGGTGCAACTGTGATGGAGGGAGTAGTGGCCTAGGTAAATACTCAATTGTTTTAGTACTACTCAATTTTTGCACACTATCAACCTATATAACACCAAATCAGTATCATTAGAATTATCGTGAAGTTTATTTTCATATTTTGTTTATTTAATAATATAGATATGTCGACATTTGTTTCGAAGAACATGGTCAAATTATTGTAGTTTGACCTTTTACAAATGCACCTTTGCCGTGGACATCTAGCAATTAGGTACAGGGATACCAAGAGTGGCATGTAGGCACAAGTCCGTCTTCCTCCCCGCCGTGATCCCGAAGGCCTTCTCCATGTCGAGTTGACCCGGAATGGGAAGCTCCCAGTCGAAATGGAAGAGGAGGCTCCCAGTCGAAATTGAAGGGTTCACTCCAAAAATCGCCCCAAAAACATATGACGTTTAAGAGTTTTCCGACAACCACCAAAAATCGCCATAATGACCTGTCTGCCCCTCCTAGGTCGAGCGAGCGGAAGAAGCGAATCGTTACAGCGAAAGAATAGAAACAGAGGAAACAATTTGAATCTCTGCGGCTCGCTCATCGCCGGCCAAGAGCTCGACGCCGCCCAGATCCCTGCCTAGCAGATCTCGCCTTGCAGATCCCCGCCCAGCAGATCTCGCCCTGCACATCCCCGCCATGCAGATCCGCGCCCATCTCGCCCTGCAGTTTCTTGTCCAGCAGATCTCCCAGGTTCCTCGCCGTGGCTGCTTCTCCTCGCCGCCACAAGAAACAGCCGGAGCCCCAGGTTCTTCGCCGCCCAGGCTAGCAGAAACTGAGAGATCTCCTGGTCGTGGTTGCTTCTCCTAGCCGCCACAAGCAGCAGCCGAAGCCCCAAGTTCCTTGCCCGCAGATCTCCCAGGCTGGCAGAAACCTGATCAAGGAGTATTTAGAGAGATGATCCATGTAACAGTAAGATGGTATTCAGAATCACAACGAGGAACTCTAAAGTTGACTGATGTAAAGTGAATGAACTAAAGAGGGACCAAGAATGCACTACACTCTTTCAAAAAAGAATGCACTACACACCACAACCAGAATATGAAATTAGAGACCAAGCAAGCTTACTCGAACTACATGTTCTATAGCCTCTTTCTGTATGTTATTAGGAGTATTGCTTCTATCGACAGAATTAGGATCAAGCAATACATGATACCTGTCCAAACTATCAGCACCTCCTTCCGAATCATTTTGGTAGCCGAGGGTTCTACTGATAGATTCATGAACACTAAAATCTCTAGTTATACTACTCCATTCATTCAGCTCGGAAACTAGAACTAACATTAACACTGCTGCCTTTCAAAGAAGAAAAATGTCCTACAAACAGAACATGTCCAGACGCAGATTCATGAACACTAAAATCTCTAGTTATACTACTACATTCATTCAGCTCGGAAACTAGAACTAACATTAACACTGCTGCCTTTCAAAGAAGAAAAATGTCCTACAAACAGAACATGTCCAGACGCAGGATATTGCGTACATTCAACTGAATGCATAGTACAATGGTACATGATTGTCGGCAACGAGTGCCACTGGTAAAACAATTGATAGTTAAGTGACACATGATTACTCTCTGATTCCAGCAAAGTTAGAAATGAAGAGTGAATGATCATGTACAAATTGAATGGACGGTCAAATTAATTAGATTTTGATCCTATTTAAATGCATCATGTGTGACCAGTACAGGTATACAAATGTCAGCCTTCATCTTACTCAAATCGGATATGTGATTGCAAAGAAGAGGGGTACAGTGGACAGCAAAGAAGAAAAAGATGGACCTTTGGATGTGGTGGCCGCCGTGCTTCACCTCCTGCGCGCAGAATCCTTGTCCTGTCCATCCTCCTGCTCGAAGAAGCCGACTGTAGGGCAAGGGCAGGCGGGTTAGCAGCTCCACTTGTGCGTCCAGACGACCACGCGACCAGCACGCGTATCCCTCTTCTTGTCCGTGCAGGAGACCAGCAGCTTGTTATCTGCAGGGGAGGGGCAGGAGCACGAGGAAGATAAAATGGAGGTCTGTAGGCAGAGAGGAGAAGCGATCTGGATCTTACTGTGGCGGGTGAGGTCGACGCGGACGTGTAGTGGTGGTGCTGCTTGGAGGTCGGGCGGAGAATGGGCGGCGCTACAGTGGCTGCAGTGGCGGCGCCGAGCTCCATGGTGACTTGTGGGGCGGAGGAGAGGATCACGGCGGTGGGGGATCCTGGTGTGCGGGAGAGAGGTAGAGAATGGCGGCGGCGCAGGCTAATCTGGTGCTGGGGAAGAAAGGGGATCCGGCTACGGCTGCAACGAAGCCGTGGCTGTGACGGGAGCCACCAAAATTAAGACGGAGCTCCGGATCCGGCGAGAGCGAGGAGCACGGAGGCGCCGGTGAGAGCGGGGGGAGGGGAAGAGCACGTCAGCGAGGGAGAAGGCAGCAGTGGCGGGCGGCGGGCGGCGAGAAGTGAGAGGAAGGGAGCGACGCGAGAAGTGAGAGAGAGATGCGTGCACACGCAGCGTTCCGACCGGGGGCAATCTGGGAAGAATTGGTTTTGGAGTGAACGTGACGGGCTTGAACGTGAAATGCTAAAACGTCTTATAATTCGGAACAGACACTTAGGGTGTTAAACCCATGCAACAGGAACCATAGTAGTAGTATTCAGCAACAGTACTTGGGCTTTTGCTTGCCGGCCAGTGCTTCAGAGTAAAGCCTCTGGATAGATGTATCCTAATCCTATTTTCTGCAAGGTACTCTGATGCATCCTAGTCCTATTTTCTGTACCAACATCAGAAGAACACAAAAGCACATAGTTCTCCGACATCTGAATGCTACTTTGCAAATAAAAAATCACAGAAAATTCGTACAAATGATACAAGCAAAATATACACCAATACATCTTGTTCTTTTGTGAGAACAAGATGCCAAACTGAATCAGTAAGTAGCGAACCATGTACTACTCCCTCCGTATCAAAATATACGTCACACTTTCTCATTACCAAACATATGTATCTAAACGGATTAGTACTTTAGAGATTTAGAAATTTCGCTTGAACACTTTGCCTAACTGAATAAGAATAGGGAATTTCGACGAACAGCTAGCAGGCATACTCCTCTGACCTGACCATTTGGACCTCACGAGGTTGTACCTGCACACGAATAGGGAGAGGCAAGAGACGGCGCCGGTGGTGTGGCCTCGGAAGGTCTGAACGGCGGGGCGGCCCGGCGGCCGGTGGGGCGGCGACCAAGAAGACACCGCCGTCGAGTTTCTGCGTCGCCTCCTCTCCTTGCCTCCCAAACCGAGCAGGGTGGCAGTGCTGGGCGGTGGTGTAGGCGGCGCCGGGCAAGAGAGAGTGCAGGGAAGCGGCGGCTGACGGAGGGGGATGGGAAACCTAGGCCAGATGGGCGGCACCATGGCGGCCATGGCAAAAGACTGGAGGAAGGGGATTCGCTTCGCCCTGAGCTGCTCGTGCGGGTCGAACCCGTGGGTTACGCCCCGTTTCTAATTTTGGTGTTTGAGCCCAAACCGCACCGCACCACTCCGCTATGCTGGTCAGCCCGCCTTAGTCCACACCGTTTTTCCGTAGGATCCATTTGAGCCCAACCCAATCGAGCCCGAAGCAGAACCCACACCGATTAGCCCATTCTCAGCCGCACAGGCATTCTCAGGTTGACGCTTTCGATTGATGGGTACGGGGAGCCGGGGGAGCTCCTAGCTCACGACCTATGCGGAGGAAATACCGCTCCGCGTACCTCCCTGGCGGTTGTGGGCTCGACACAAATTGGGTTGCTGGCTCCTTTCCATGCTGGCTCCTTTTCGCGCCTTTAGCTATCGTTTCCTTTCCCTAAAAAAAACTATCGTTTGCTGGATTGTTTTCTTTTTTGATGCTTCCTGCATAGAGTGCACTTTCGAATTTCGTGAAAAAACACGCAAGTACGAACAAATGTGTACATGAAAATTATGCGCGTCCACGAGTAGGCTCCATTCCTATACTCAGTTTCGAGTTTCGTCGATTATAACTTCTCAATTTTGAATCGATATTCACAACTTTTTTAGACAAATTTTATCAAATTCATCGCACTCGATTGACCGTTTAAAATATCGTTTGACGAGTAGGTTAATATCCACGTTTTGCACAACTTGCATGTTCTAATCTTTTCGTTTCGACAGTCATATACGAGATGTGCGAAACTATTTTGGAACAATTTTAAAAGTGAAGAGAAAGGTCGGTAAACGAAATCGATTTTTGAACAATTTTACAAAATGAACAGAAAAAGTCTAAACAATTTTCAAATGTGAACATTTTTTTCAAAAAATGAAAATTAAATAAAAAAATTAAAATACTATCTAACAAGAAAACAGAAAAGAAGAAAATAAAAAGAAACAACCAAAAAACAAAAATGAAAATGGCGGTGAACGAAATATATTTTTGAACGATTTTAAAAGTGAACAGAAAAGGCCTGTGAATGAAAACTACTTTTGAACGATTTTAGAAATGAACAGAGAATGTCGGTGAACGGAAACTATTTTTGAATGATTTTAAAAGTGAACAGAAAAGGCCGATGAACGAAAACTATTTTTGAACAATTTTGGAAATGAACAGAAAATGATGGTGAACGAAGACTATTATTGAACGATTTTAAAGGTGAACAGAAAAGGCCGATGAATGAAAACTAGATTTGAACAATAACAGAAAATGACAGTGAACGGAAACTATTTTTGAACGATTTTAAAAGTGAACAGAAAAGGCCGATGAACGAAAACTTTTTGAACGATTTAAGAAATGAACAGGAAATGACGGTGAACGAAAACTATTTTTGAATGATTTTAAAAGTGGACAGAAAAGGCTGGTAAACAAAATCGATTTTTGAACAATTTTAAAAAGTGAAGAGAAAAAAGTCCATGAACGAAAATTATTTTTGAACGATTCAAAAAAGGGAAGATAAAAAACTATATGAACGGAATTATTTTTTAACGATTTTTGAAATATGAACAATTTTCAAATCTGAATATTTTTCACATATGAACAATTTTTAAGTACGAATAATTTTCAAATATGAACATTTTTTAAATTTGAACATTTTTCAAAAAAATGAAAATTTATAATATTTAAAAAGAAAAAATAAAATAAGAAAGAAAAAAGAAAGAGCCAAAAAATAAAATGAAAAAGAAAAAGAAACAGGAAAAAACGAAAAAGAAGAAAGAAAAAAGAAACAACCAAAAAACGAAAAAAATGAGGTATTACCTTATTGGGCCAGCCCACAAAGGGGTGTGCGGGAGCGAATAACTTCCGACCTAGTCGTCAACTAGGATTCGCCGGGAGCCGGGGGAGGCACAACGAACGACCGTTCTATTTAGGCCTTCCATGCCATGCCCAAAACCTGAAAATGTTCGCCACCTCGACAGTCATTGCCCGAAAATAAGTGAGCCTTCGGGGTCTCAGACTACCCACAGTGAAAATAAATATGTTTAACGTAGAAAAAATCAATGACAAATAATTAAAAAGAGAGAGACAGAGTCGCATAATATGTTACAATCACATAGAGCTTCTCAATTATAAATGACTCCACAAAGTAATAAACAAAGTTTTCTATTGTCAGACATGTGGCACTATCCACTATGTAAGTGGTAACATACGCTAGTACAGATCGACACATCGGCAACGGACCAAAAACCCCATCGGAAACGGAGAAACGGTCCGTGTCCCCGCCCCCGATACTGATATGAAGAGCTCAATGGCAACGGAGTTGATAAACCGTTGCCCCTAACATGGGCAACGATTGTTATAAATATGTTTCACATTAGACACGGAGTTTTGCTAATCACCGTTTCTAATAAGGGTTACTGGAAAAAAAAAACACGGTGAGGGCTATGTCATCGATGGAGCCCCGCTCCATGCGACTAGACGGCCGCCCGGTCGTCACCGTATTCTTGTACGCTTGCTTTATAAAAGTTCATTGGTATGTGCGCGTGGCTGGAGCTATGCTCCTATGTCTTCACGACCGCAGATGAACATCGACTGTCTTCATCCCGCTGCACAAAATGTACTGCTCCTGTGACGGCACCGTGTACGGAGCCCCGCTCCTAGATCTTCACGGAGCTGCGGGAGCAAAGCCTAGTAGTTGTTGAAACCATGATGGTGGCGCTTGCGTGGAGGGATACAAATGTTGAAAAACACATCTGCATCAAGCATAGTCTAAACACGTACATAAATACAATACAACAAGTACTCGTATATGACCACTAAAACAGAAAAGTTAGAACACAAAAGTTGTGGGAAACGGCAAGATAAACCTACTGGTAAAAATTCAAAAATTCGACATACTATGGTGAATTTTACAAATTCATCTAAAAACGCTCCGAAATTGATTACTCCCTCCGTTCCAATGAATAAAGCTTATATTTTGTTTGAAAAATTCAAGTTAAGTAAACTTTAACCAAACCTTTAGAAAAAACTATTAACAACTACAATATTTTATGGATATGATGTGAAAATATATTTTATAATATATCTTAGGATGGTTATTTTGTATTGTAAACGGTCATAATTTATTAAAAAAACTTGATCAAACTTAACATGGTTTGACTTTAAAAAATAATATAGGTCTTATTCATTGGAACGGATGTAGTAGTAGTTTCGGACCAAGCGCCAATCTGCGATTTGTTTGGCAGCGACCAAAGGAAAGAATACCGGTCAGCAAACTGATCAATGGACAGGCGTAAACAATGCCAGCGCGACACGTTGCAAGAGCGTCGAGGTTCTACGACTTTACGCGGTAGAGACGCGTGATCAGCCACGCCGCATCAAAAATATATTAATTCACAGCACGTACTCCCTCAACCCATGTGAAGCGGGTGAAATCCTGAATACCCTTGTCCTCACGTTTCAGTCAAGAAAATATCTCTGAATTCCATTGACCGGCCGCAAAGTTTCTCGTGCGAGAATGGAGTAATTCTGATTGCCGATCTGTATCGGTCGGGCAAAAACGAAAAAAAAAGGCCACCCACTACGAGTCGTTATAATCCGTTGTAAAACCAATCTTATCATCTTAATTAGATGGCGTAGAGATGACAGGAGAACTTTTGCTTCAATAAACTTTACGGAGAGATCATTTTCAGTCGGCTGTCGCAGTCGGAGCCAGCCACTACGAGTGCACGTTGAGAATCCTGGACATTATCACATTAACGCAAGTTTATTCTATAGCATACATCGACCAATTATGAACCAGTTGGCAGCTAAAACAGCATACCATCAAACTTGCATAATATCAGAAAATATTTATATCTATATTATGATATGAGGGGACTATTCAGCCACCCCCTGATACATATAGTGCGATGACAATTCAAAATCGCTAGCACTATTTCAGCCACCGTCTGATACATATAGTGCGGTGACAATTCAAAATCACTAGCGAGCCATTTATTTATGGACATGGTGTTTCGCGTCACGAGTGTAGATGAACTCGTTGTGTAAAGCATTTTAAAAAACTTTTCAAAATGTCAAAAATTTCATTAAAAAATTTGGATATACATAAGAAAATTGTATGTTAGCAGAAAAAATTCGAGGATAATAGACATTTTTTGTGACCTGTGTAAGAAAGATAAAAAAAACTATTAACAACTACAATATTTTATGGATATGATGTGAAAATATATTCTATAATATATCTTAGGATGGTTATTTTGTATTGTAAACGGTCATAATTTATTAAAAAAACTTGATCAAACTTAACATAGTTTGACTTTTCAAAAATAATATCGGGATTATTCATTGGAACGGATGTAGTAGTAGTTTCGGACCAAGCGCCAATCTGCGATTTGTTTGGCAGCGACCAAAGGAAAGAATACCGGTCAGCAAACTGATCAATGGACAGGCGTAAACAATGCCAGCGCGACACGTTGCAGCAGCGTCGAGGTTCTACGACTTTACGCGGTAGAGACGCGTGATCAGCCACGCCGCATCAAAAATATATACTACCTCCGATCCATATTAGTGGGCACAACTTTGTCTAGATACACATGTATCTAGTCTAAATATTTAACTAGATACATATGAATTTAAGCAAAGCTATGCCCACTAATATGGATCGGAGGGAGTATATTAATTCACAGCACGTACTCCCTCGACCCATGTGAAGCGGGTGAAATCCTGAATACCCTTGTCCTCACGTTTCAGTCAAGAAAATATCTCTGAATTCCATTGACCGGCCGCAAAGTTTCTCGTGCGAGAATGGAGTAATTCTGATTGCCGATCTGTATCGGTCGGGCAAAAACGAAAAAAAAAGGCCACCCACTACGAGTCGTTATAATCCGTTGTAAAACCAATCTTATCATCTTAATTAGATGGCGTAGAGATGACAGGAGAACTTTTGCTTCAATAAACTTTACGGAGAGATCGTTTTCAGTCGGCTGTCGCAGTCGGAGCCAGCCACTACGAGTGCACGTTGAGAATCTAGTGACGGGGCGACATGGACCAGGCGGTGTACGGTTCAGTGTCAGCTCCAACTCTCTGACTGAGGAAAAAACAAGAGGGAGACGAGGAAGGTAGCTTTCGCAAGCCCAATTTTATTTTCTGTTGTTTCTTCTAGAATCTGACTGGACACTGACGCCTCTTCGGTCAAAGTAAGATGGGTTACGCAAGTAGTAGGATCACGTATGACCTAGTCTCTCGGCCAGTCTCCGGCGACCGGCAGCCGCTCGATGGCGTCGGGCTTCGGGTTCCCGATGCTGTCGTCGGTGGAGATCGCGGAGCGCTGGTCCAGTTCGGGATGCCCCCGCCGCCAACCACTTCCCGGACGACATGCGAAACCCCAGCAAGACCTCCTCCCTGCCGTCCTCTCCTGCTTCCTCGCCTCCTTTGTTGATGCCCCCGGGTAACAAACGCGCTGTCGCTTCCTCCTCTTCCTCAGCGCCAAATCCTGGACATTATCACATTAACGCAAGTTTATTCTGTAGCATACATCGACCAATTATGAACCAGTTGGCAGCTAAAACAGCATACCATCAAACTTGCATAATATCAGAAAATATTTATATCTAGATTATGATATGAGGGGACTATTCAGCCACCCCCTGATACATATAGTGCGATGACAATTCAAAATCGCTAGCACTATTTCAGCCACCCTCTGATACATATAGTGCGGTGACAATTCAAAATCACTAGCGAGCCATTTATTTATGGACATGGTGTTTTGCGTCACGAGTGTAGATGAACTCGTTGTGTAAAGCATTTTTAAAAACTTTTCAAAATGTCAAAAATTTCATAAAAAAATTGGATATACATAAGAAAATTGTATGTTAGCAGAAAAAATTCGAGGATAATAGACATTTTTTGTGACCTGTGTAAGAAAGATAAAAAAAATGTCTCGTACAAAGTCATTTTGGAGCGCCCGGATTTGTCTTTTTTGCACAGATCACAAAAAATGTCTTTTCTTCATGAAACTTTTTGTGCTAACATAAAATGTCTTGAAGTATATCTAAAAAAATTATTTTGAATTTTTTGACATTTTGGAAATTGTTTTTTGAGCAGTGGGGCACGTGCACCCATGACCCGATATGGATTTCCGTTTATGTCTTCATTAATATGCGTGGAGACACAACAAACATGAACACAGAAATAGAAATCGATTATTCAATTTTGAAATCTTACAGCCTAACATCCGCCCGTTAGGAAAGAAGCAAGCCTCCAGAATCAAACATCAAAACTCTGTGATGCAAAGTATGCTTCCCTGACACACCTCCGCCACGTGTAACTCAATCTCACACAAACTCAGCGCCGTCGCCAACACCAGACTCGTAGCCGTCGGACGGGCCAAACAACTTGTCAGCGCTAAGTCCTTCCGTCAGTTCGTCAAATGTAATTTTGCCCCCAGCGAGCTGCTCGGGTTCACGTCGACATGATCAATGGGGGGGCTCTGCAGGTACTCGTGGACTTCGACATCAATGGGCGTCAGGAGGTACTCGTCACCTTCAAGTGGAGTACAGGCGGGTGACCTGCGGGCACAATGCCCGTCGTCGTCGTCGGCTCCATCAGGCACCTGGTAGTCGCCAACATTAAGTGGCATGTCTCCGACGGGCTCAATTTGGACGTCCTCTATAATCCTGCGGTAGATCTCGCCCGGATCCCCCTCGTTGTCGCCGCCGATGTCCGTTGGATCGTTGTCTCGGGACAACTGGTGTTCGGTTTCTTCCGGACCATCGGGGCCCGTCGAGGAACCCTGTCCCGCATCCACCTCAGTCACAGCACCTGGTGCGGATTCAGGAAAGGCAGACTCGCCTCCTCCGACGGGCAGAACCCCAGTGCTGTCGAGGTTGCCATTACCTTCGAGTACAGCGGACCACCTTTCCCAGTCCCTGCCGTTGTCGCCTCCGGGCTGCGTCGGATAGTCTTCGGAGAACAGATCGCGCTCAAGATCGTCAAGAACATTGCGAGGTCCACCGCCGCCTTCCGCCGCCTCAGCGAGTCCATGATGCTCGGGTTGAACTTCAAATGCACTTGCACCCAAAGCTCCGCCGTTGCCGTCTCCGACTGACACTGGATCGTTCTGGGAGAACGGCGTGCGGTCGGTTTCCTCCGGACCAATCGGGTCGGTGTCGTCAGCCGGTTCCTGACGCGCGCTTGGCGGTGCCTCCGGGTGTTCGTCATCGGCTTTTCTCTTCACGCCGGAGCAGGACGCCGCAGCGGATGAGATCACTGGGACTGTGCACTCGTTCTCCTCTTCTTCGACTTTGGACACGAAGACGTCCTCAAGGGATGCTGAATAGAGGGCACGTACACACTGGTTGCCCCCAGTATCATTAACCACCAAGGAAATATTCGTCACCTGCTTATATATAGATAAGTCGTCGTCACTCCTTTTCATAATAATCACAAAATCCAATTATCCATTTGCACAATTCAATTAAGATGTTTTGGTGGATATGGAGTACATTACCTTGCACGCCCTTTTTGAGACATGATCCTGAACATTGACGCCAATTTTACGTAGAATATTGAACGCCTGGCATGCATTAATTGACCAAGGTAAATGATTACTTCAGTGAGAAGCTAAAACTTAAAAGTTGGCAACCTTATTCCCTATATAGCCTACTCTCAGTTGGATGGTAGCCTAATAATACTCACTCCGTTTTTATTTACTTCGCGCTTTGGGTTTTCTCAAAGCGAAACTTTTAAAATTGGAACAAGTATATATGAAAAAGCTACGTATAATATGAAAATATATTTTATTAAGAGTCAAATATTATTACATTTATATTATAGATATTAATATATTTTTTATATATTTGTTAAAAAATTAAAAGTTTGATTTTGACTAAATCCATAACACAATATAGGTTTGAACGGAGGTAGTATAAACCTTGCTAGAAATGCTCGCCCTAGCTAGCTATGTGCACTACATTCAGTGATCCATTTGTAAGAAAAGCATGTCTTTTGATCGTATGTCCACAAATTAATTTTTACACAATACCAACGAAAATTTTGATCCCGAAATCTAGAAATTAAATTAAAACAAAAAGGCAGAATATAAGCATTTTAGGCAAACAGCAGCTTACCCGTCGTTCCCTTTTTTCGACTTCATTTAGATATGCAGATAATATCATTTGCGACATGCTTTCGCCACAAGAAACAATGCGATCTCGTGCTGTAGGTGTCAGCTCTTTTTCCACAGCAATATGCTGCAGACGTAGTTTCAACATTTGTATTGAACCTGTGTTATGTTTAATAGTCAGAAGGCAATGTTAGTGCTACACAGATACATCTTGTGACGTCGAACAATGTCATTTATTTCATGTGATACATGATTAAACCTCCTAGAGTAAAGCCACTAACTTGTAGGAGCATGCCATTTCTCGAATAATAAATATTTGAAAATGGGTAAGGAGGTCCAGAAAATGATGACCCAAAGGCTAGCTTCAGTATGTGGTTCAGGATATCGGTCAGAAGTCCATGCAAGATAAACAGATCGAGAAGTACGAACGAATGAAAATGGAAGGACGTTGGAATTAAAGTCAGTCCCATGCCAATTAATAAATGCCCCGCATGCCTTAATCTAAAAAATCAACTCCGTTGCCTGCAGGCATCATCTCTTTTCTCTGAGTGGAGCTATTATAATGACAGGTAAGAGTTGTACTCAGTAATTATTGATACTCAACTAATTACTTTCAGGTATCCCCAGCAAAGTGACATTAAAATTTATAAAAGGAGAGATATTAATTTGGAAAATTGAAAAACTAGGTCTTATTCCCCTTTACACACGTCAACCCGTGTCGGCGGTTCACCTCCCTTTTCCACTAGGATTTACATTCACTTTGCCCAGTTGGATTTATGGAAGGGCTCGCGGATGTTAAATCATGCTAGGTGGCGATGTCTTGCTCCCCCCCCCCCCCCCCCCCCCCCCCCCCCCCCCCCCCCCCCCCGAAAAGAAATGGCTCCATCACTTCCCTCGTTGAACGGTGAATTTGGATAGATCGCAACACTCGGGAGTTCCACTCTGTTTCTCACATGCCCATGCTTCTTGTTGCGGATTTCTATTACGAAGCGAAACTCTAGATCATGGCGGGTGTGAAGTGTTTCACGAACTTCATCGTGGGAGAGCTGTTGTTTTATTGAATCTTTTTCGTATGGCTCTCCCACACACTCATGGTTTTTGAGTTGCTGGAGCTGTGAGGGCCATGACCTTTTCCTCTCATATACTTAGTCAACAAAGCGTCAATTCTTTTGTCATGTTTCAAAAAAAATAACTTCAAGAAAACTTTTAGTTGCGGTTCGAGATGGAATGCATTAAAAGACGCAGGCCAACTAATATTTGAAACACACTATGTATATTAATTTGGAAAGTAGCTAGATCGAAGATCACATTACAGCCCTGAATATGATCGACGTAATTAGTATGTTCCGATTAATTATGGCGCAACACTCACATGTCTGTGTCCTCGGACTAAACAAATGAAATCCATTTACAGGTTAATTATATTGTGGTCGTTAATTAAACCTACAATCTTATGTGGAAACAAGTTGTTTAAACTTGGAAGCTTAAGTGTATATAGATTGGTTAGGACTCTGGGATTAGGGCTATAAGTAGGTTCCACCCCTTGCCTCAAATCGCATTGTTAGCGGCACCAGACTATGGGAGATTCCCTAGCTTGTATATGAAAGAACATCAACATAATAAATCATGTAGAGGTGATGAGTATAATTATATATGAATATTATGTGTAGTTCTTTGCCACCTCTATTCACATTTGTTAATAAATATATGTACGTTTTATGCTTCTTGATAACCATGTGTGTTGCCCAGCTGGGAGCTGGCTCAAGGCCAGGTAGGTGGTGAGTTTACCATGGTTTTTTTCTTGAAAACCATGTGTTGCCGGTTTATCATTGAGTAGACACTCCTAGTAGAAAATAATCATGCGGGACAGCTATTAATTTTTGTGCGAACAGACAGACGGGAAACAACAGTACTCCAACATACTACCTGAAAGAATGGACCTATCCAATCCAAGTTCATCTACACACGTCAGGTGCAGCTCCTTCACCAGCACGAACTCGTGGATTTCGCACGCCTTTTCGAAGTCGCAGCTCACAGCCTTCTCTGCAGCCTGCACAAGCAAGCGTGCACACTTACCATGTAGTAGTAATTTATACCTCCCGCTAACAGAGCCCAAACACACATCGCACAACACACAGATCAAAATTATACCGAGAGAAGGTTGGTGGTGGTACTCCCCATGGAAGGCAGAAGAGCCACTGGACTTCCCCCTCCGTCCCGCGCCTTCTCCGCCACAGCCTCCGCGCCGGCAGCTCGGACGGAGATTTGGTCGTCGTCGGCGACTGGCCTTTGGTCGATTGGTGCAGCCTCGGAGCTAGCTGCCGTGGATGATTGTGCATACCTCTTGCTATTCAGCCTGTACACTTTGTAGAGAACGAGCAGCTGGTCGGCTCCATCTTGCTGCTTCAGCCAGACTTCGTTCATGCACCACCCGGTCGCTTTATTCTTGATCTTGTAGTAGAGCGTGCGTGCGTAGCCGACGATGCAACGATTCGCATCTCGCACGTCCTGCTTAATCTTGTCCGAGTGCCAAGAGCCGCACACCTCTCCGTCGCCGCCATGGACATTGCGCCGTCGATTAGGGGTGGATTTGCTTCCTCCCCTTGGCTTGGATCGGCCCTGCGCGCTGCGGCGGTAATTTGCGGTGCTTATCAAGTACCAGGTTCCCCCTTTGCCAGGAGGGTTGCGGAGGTTGCGGACGAGTTCCCCTGGCGCAGCAGAGTAAGGATCAGCCTCGTTGATGAAGAGGTAGGGGCATGGCTCTCCCGTGAGCAGCCGGCCGAGAAGGCTGATCGCGGGGTCGGTATTCTTCAGATCGAAGGTGAAGACGTGTTGTTGGTGTTGCAGCTCGCTTCTTGGCAACATGTCGCTGCCATGCGCCATCTTGTATCGGAATGACTCCGCGCGCAGTGCTCGATCTTGGCGATGGAGGCACCCCGGCCGGAGAGTGAGATTTCGGGGAGTCAGTTCTCATGAGATACCCGTGTAATAAATAAGCTTGCTCCCTTCTCGAATCTGTAATATCATGGTATATCAGGTTTTTATTTGCTAATCATGTATGCCAATGATGTAATATCATGGTATCTAGGAGGGGAGACTTGATAACGCCTACCTTTGCAAGAGCCGAAAACTATTGGGTGTTCTAGCGCATTTTTGTTTGGTGATATTTCTGTTTTTACTAGACAAACACACTATAGAGCCATCACTTTCTTCCCCTTTTATTAACCATTTTGGAGTAATTATTTTTGTATGAGTTTTCTTCCTCTTTAATTCCGTGTTCTGAAGGATTTTCTAGAGCTTTTTGGAAAATTTCTGATGTTTTCGAAATTTAGACTTTGGGGAATTTAAGGCTTCAAACTTTTCGAAATAAAACTGTAAGAGAGAATTTGATTTTTCAAAATCGTTGACTTTCTAAGGTTTTAAATTTTCAAAAATAAGCGAACTTTAATAAATTCCAAACTTAAAAGTTTTCAAATTTAGAATATTTGAACTTTGCAGAAAACTTGGCAGGCCACCGTACCGCGGAGCACCACGCCTGCTCCTTCCTGCCCGCCGGGGAGGAATAGTCTGCGCTGTTTCGAACATGTCGCATTCCACAGTAGGCGCTTATATTTTTTAGATGACCCATGTGAGCAGCTGGTTTTTCCGGAATGGCTTTTTTTCCGATGTCAAAATCCGATGTTGCACGGGTGCATACACTTCCAAAAGTTGCAAACGAGAAGATAAATTATGTTCTGCTCATATGAATAGCCCAAACTTGGCAGGCTGGCCCAACTTCCATGCATCCACGCTGGTTCATCGTGCCCATGGGCCGGTGATACGGGACTTACTGGGCTCGAGGGGCAAAATAGCTGAAGTCAATGCACTTTTCGCCCTGGGTTGTGCCCTCCTGGACTGGACTGAATCTGTAAGTGTGTTGCTGGCCAGCGAGCGGGCTTTTTCACTGAACTGAACCATAGGAACTCTACAACTAGTGGACGAATGACTTCCTAATCATAGGCACAAGAGACATGATCCACTTGTCACTGTAATTTCTAAACATGGTTAAGTGGTTAACAATGAAACCTACTACTCCCTCCGATCCATATTAGTGGGCATACATTTATCTAAATTCATATGTATCTAGTTAAGTATTTAGACTAGATACATGTGTATCTAGACAAAGTTGTGCCCACTAATATGGATCGGAGGTAGTACTAGAATTTATATAACTGTAAATACTTTATTTGTTTGGACGCAGTTGGTAGCAGTCCAGAGCCGATGGACTGGTAAAAGCCATCGTGCTGCTGTCGCCTATTCTACACTCTACAGCCTACAGCCTACAGATGTGTCCATGGTCCGCATGCAGGCACGGCGGCCAGGAGCAGGCAAAAAATGCATGGCATGCAGTGGCGGGCAAGGTGAACTTACTCTCGCGGCCAGTTTACGCCGGGACGAGGCGAGACGGCGAGAGCTGCCATGGTGGCCGCGGTTTCGGCCGGCCTCGACCATAACGGGGACAGCGGCTCTCCTCGCCGGCGCTCCGACCTTCGGACGCGATCAAAATAGCTAGACAAGGGCACCTCATCGGACGGAGAAGTCGGCATCAGGAGACTGGCAAGTGCGCTCCGGTCTGGGCCTCTCAGGTCCGGCGAGAGTTCTATTTGGTGGGCAAACTCGGTGCAAGCATTCATGTGGTCACAGACTCGCGTTGTGGGAAGGAGACGACTCAATGCAGGTCGTCAATCTTTGGCTTATACTCCTACACCACTGATGAAATGACCTTTCAAGACATTTAAGCCCAGATGGAGAAACAAACCATACAGTGGTCCACTGGTCCCCATCCCCACAGGATCAAATTCCTTTCGACCACTTCAACGCAGTCGTTTGTTTTTTGGGTACATCAGCGCAGTGATGGGTACAACATGGTGGAAGGTTGTAGGGCCGAACTTAAGAATTTGGCCCAGAAGAAAAAAAGAGAATGACATGTGTAGGCCGGCCTAAGTAGCAAGACAATGCCGAGTAGAGATTTGGTGCCCCCAAACTCCACTGATCTCATTATTTTTTAAAAATCACAAACTATATCCATATTTAAGAGTTTAAAAAAATATAAAATAAAGATGCATACTCTTAATGATATATCCTACAAACGTGGAAAATAGAATGTCAAATACTTTTTGTTTTGAGCTACACAAAAATAATAAATGTACATATTCGAGGTGTGGTGAATGGTAGGATATTTGCCTTTCAAAGGAGTGTCCATGAGGATGGTGGCTGATTGATGTTCTTTTTTGGTTCTTCATAAGCAAAGCCTACTGGTTTCGATTTTTGCCTCTTCTTATCTTACAGAAACTAGCAAAATGCCCGTGTGTTGCAACGGGTTTAAAATAAATCAAAATATTTTATGTTTTAATTAAACTTTGATTGTGGCTCTATCGTTGTTTTAGAAGTATGTTGGCTTTGTCCCAGATTTCATGTCTCTTACATGTCCCAGATTTCATGTCTCTTACATGTCTCTTACATGTCCCATTATAACGCCGGGTGAGGTTATGGGCTCCCTCGGGGCCTCACTGCTGAGCCGAACACGCTCAGATCTCGATCTATTAGGGTTTCTTCTCGCTGGCCAGCCCGCAACCACCGCCGCCAGAGACGACCACCGTTCGGCCCATCCGACGCCGCCGCCGCTTCTTCTCCAGCCGACCAAAGTACACTGGCTTACTACCTGCTACGCCTCTGCATCTTCTTCCTTCATTCTCTGTTCTTACCCCTGCTTCGGTCCTGTTTTGTCAGCGAGGACGTCGGCCGGCAGCACGGCTGCTCGCCCGCCTCCTTCTAGACCACGTATTTGTTGCTGAGTTACGTCTCGCCGGCGCAGTCAGATCTTCCCCCGAGCGCTGGGCGCAGCGACCCTGGCCCTAGCCAGCGACGCCTCCACTCCACGTGCTGGAACCAGTCATCTTCATCACCAGCTGACGGGGACGATGCAGTCCACTCGGTCCAGCTAATGAATTTATTTATCGTAAGTCTGTAGCCTTGCATTTTTTCTTTCTTTGTATATCTTGCTTTGTTTCAGGTTCAGAAATAAGGAGAAGACGACTGATGCTTTGGTTTGGGTTTGTTTTAACCAGTTAAGTTTCTTTCTCAGGTTCTTATTATGTTCCTAGAAGCTAGCTATAAGGATGCAACCCTGAAAGGGCTTGGCATACGAAGTCACATTTCCACTGTTTGAGTGCCCATTGTTGCAAGTTTTGACTCACCATTTGAGTACCCATGGTTGCAGGTTTCTGAATAATTGTTTTAGTTCCCATTATTGGTTGCAGGTTTCTGAATAATTGTTTAATTGCCCATTAATTGTTGCACGATTAATCAAGTTTTGACACATTCACACAACTTTTCACCTTTTCCAGATTGTTTTATTCTTAGCTGCAGTACACATTAGTTTTTTTTTTTGAGGAACATTAGATGAGAGTACACTGAAACTTATTTTTCTGCAAGCTGTGTGATTCTTATGGAGTACACTGAAACTTATAGAGTACACTGAAACTTATATTTTTCCTTTAGGAGTTTAGATGAGAGTATGAGGTATATAGCTACTCTATTTTTCTGCAAGCTTACTCCCTATTTTCTTTTGCATCATTGGTTAATCGTTACATGTGATTCTTATGCTAAAAGTGATTGACACATTCTTTAGTCTACTGCTGGGTTGTGTGCCACTTTACCATTTGCCCATCATCATCATTATTTTCCTCATTACATATTTTGGTTGCGGTGGGTTCTTTTATTTGGCCAATTGTTAATTAATTGATTAGATATGTACTATCTTAGTCTAACAAATTTCCTGTATATTTATCACAGGGTGTTGATGTTGTACAGAATGTTTGCTCTCAAATTATGAACGAACTTAGGTAGTGGATACTAGCCTATCAGTTTCTTGATTTGGTGCATGTGAGATATAACAACAAATGATTGTCTCATCAGCATTGGTATTACTTGATGATCAGGTATTCCTTTAGTGAAAAATAGTTTTTCCTGTATGATAAATATATATATCGTTCTCGGAGTTTTACTCTTATGTTATCGTTCTGTTTTTCATTATGCAGCATATTTCAGTAGATCATTGCATACACTGTGGCTGCAACCTGGGAGCCATGGGATTAAAGCAGGGCAGCGCATATCGTTGTCCTATATGATCAGCCAATTGTTATAACATGATTTCTTATTTGCTGATTATTGTTGCTGGATTCTTGCTCAATGTAATTAATCCCGTGCATGAACTATTTATTGTTTAAGAAGTCATGTTCTTTTAGAAAGTTAATCATTCCTCGATATTGCATTCACCGTTTCCACATCCCACAAAGACGTCTTCTTTTAAAAGTTGAATATGTAAGTGTAACAAAATAGTGAAGCCACTGGCTCATCTATGATAATCATCTATTTGGTTTCATCTACTTGTGCGGGAAACAACTATTTGTTTATGAATCTATGTTGATTTCCTTACTGGCATTCTTTCCAAGGCATGTCTATAGAAAGGCTAGCACAAATGTTCATATTTTTTATATAGTTTGGCTTACATATGTAGGACACCGACAAGTATGGTTGTGAGCTGTTAGTCACTGTATCTCATAGTGTTCCAGTCTCCTCTCACTACGGGAAACGAAAAGTATGCCGAGCGCCCAAAACGCTCGGCAAAGCACCAAAAACGCTCGGCATACCTATATGCCGAGCGTTACGCTCGGCAAAGCGCGCTCGGCATATACCTGCTCGGCAAATGCCACGGATACGCTCGGCAACTAGATGTATGCCGAGCGTAAATAGTTGGCCTTCGGCAAAGCACCGCTCGGCAAACACATAGACGGAAACGTCCGCCTGACGGCGTGGTCACACTATATGCCGAGCGTATACGCTCGGCATACACTGTACACGTCGAAACTGTTGGGAGCTCCCCGTCGCAGTGTATGCCGACCGTATACGCTCGGCAAACAGGTGGATGTATGCCGACCGTATACGGTCGGCATACCTTGCACACGTGGCAGCAGCTGGGAGCTTCCTGTGTGCAGTGTTTGCCGAGCGTATACGCTCGGCATATAGGATTAACAGAACAAAAAAAATTACAGGAAATGACATACATAACAGCATTCATATAAATCACAATAGCCATCCGTCAATATTCATTGCATAAATACACACTAGAGTGATAATTATCACTAGGTATTTGAGATCATGATCAAATCCTAAACTAGAATATGTTAGGACAAGATCATAAGCATACAACCAGCAAGATCAAGCAATCAGTTACACCTGCAGCAAGCATTATCCTAAACCAGTACATCATTGGCTTGATGGCCGGATCAACATTACTTACGTGAGAGAATTGCAGCCGAGGACAAGACAGCAATGTTTTCGCGGTTGCGATGCAGTGAACTTCCCATTATCGCATGGCATGAGGACGGAAGTAGAGGATGTAGACGAGGCAACGCCGGCGGGTCTACGACTGCGAGCCCGAGGTGCAGGAAACCCAGCCGTGGCCGGGGGTCGTCGATGCCAAGACTGGTATGTTGCGGGTACCGATGAGATCACCTACAACATAGTCATATTAAAGCATAGTCATATTACTCATGTATTTAATCATCTACAGCTAAGAAACAAGCTAGAGATAAGGCACAACCAACATATGATACCTAGGAATGCAATCTAGACTCTAACAACAATTGAACATGATCACTCAACTAGATTCCATCATCCAACATATCTAAGTTCTAGCGCATGATCAGAGAAGTTATGAAACTAATGAAGGAGCTTGTTTACTACGCAGTACATGTTATCATAGATAATGGCTACGCAGACCTAGAAATTCAAGCAAATAGAAATCTTCAACAAGTCTAAACAGTTAAGGAAAATAGCTTATGCCTAAAATTATGTCCAAGCAGTACATGTTATCATAGATAATGGCTATGCAGACCTAGAAATTTATCTTAGTCAATTAAATTAACTAAACAACAACTAGTTAGTTGGATTTTCAACCAAATGAGCCAAATGGGGTAAAATCAATAGTTCTGACTCAAATTTAGGAACTTATTAACCTAGAAGAGTGATTATCCAATTTCATGGGAAACAAAAAAAAATTGCATGTTGCACAAAAAAAAATGGGGTAAAATTCTTAGTTCTTTGCATTAGCATGGGTTCCAATTTTATGGTTGATTCAGCTAAACTAATTAGTTAATTGTTATATCTTGTTAGATTAGCAATTAAATAAACGTAGGCAGAGGGATGTGAGATATGCAATTACTCGTACTAGCAGTCAGTGCATATCAGGTGAGTAACTTGCAGATAAATTATGTATTGTGGGTAGCCATGGACAGGTTGGGCACTAGTCCATCCATTTGCTGCTTTGCATGTAGGTGTACAATTCTACAATACTGATCAGTTAGGCAATCAAAACATTTATACGCTACACAGATAAAACAATCATCCAGTCACACTGAGGTTTCACAAAATTATAAAAACCATATTAGTAAGAGAGCTGAATCTTAGACATTTTATCCCCTTCTATCCGTACAGAAATTCTCCAAACTCAAACCACCAACAGAAATAGTTAACTGTTCAAGTTCATTAATGAACTAGCTTAGCAAAATCTCATGGGAAATCACATCCACGGACAAGAAAGTAGCATCAGAAAAGGAATCATTTATGAAGCTTACCTGCAGCGGCTGGATTTGGAGGCGGGACAGGGTAGGCGTCGATGGTGTGAGAAGAAGAATGGCGGGGCAGGTCCTCGCGTGCAGACGATGGGTACCGGTCGGCGAGCCGCACAACCCCTCCCGCTCGATCTCTCTGTTTCCCACAGCAACTCACCCGTGTAGCTCCTGCCATGTAGGTGAGGGTGTCAGTGGAGTCTGGCCTGTAGATGAGGAACGACAAAGAGGATGGCCGGCTGGAGCTGCAGCCAGCCGAGGCGCCCCGGTGAGCTTGCTGAAGGTCCTGGCCGCCTTCGTCGGTGAGAGTTCCCATGGCCGCGACTTGCTAGCCTGCCACGTCGGCTCCACGTGGTGCAGCCGGTCGCCGTGTAGCCACCACCACCACGCGCTGCCACGCCGCCGCCGCCATGGACGCCAAATACCGAGCCTTGACCTCCTCCTCTGTAACATCGGCAGCTGGGCTAGGGTTTGTAGTGGATCTGCGATTCTACGGTGCTAGGCCATGGAATAGGTAGAAGAGGAGGTGGTGGCACTGTGGCGTTGGTCTGGAGCGGCGGGGCTGGCCGGAGCCTGCCGGGATCTGCCGGCGGCAGAGGCGACGAAAGGGGATCGAGAGAAGAGGGAGGAGGCGCTGGGAGCCTGGAGGGGATAAGCACAAGGGGAGTTGGTGCGGAGGAGTGGTGGTTCGGGCTGGGAGCCTGGGACATAGCGCCCTTTTTTTTCTGAAATTTTCGTCCCTCGCGCTATTTTCCTGAAATTTTCGTCTCACGCCCTTTTTTTTCATATCCCGCCAGATGTTTGCCGAGCGTAACACAAAACACACTCGGCAATATTCTTTTTTTCTTTTTAAGGTTTTCACTGTAATTTATTTTATGTTTTGCGGATAAAATTACACCAATACAATTTCCACACAAAATACTCCACATTTGAAGGATAATCCACAAATATTATGAATTTTATCGGTTTCTACCTAGTTTGAAGGATAGTTTGCTCTAATGTTTTTAGAAAAAATATTTTAAGGTACACAAATAGTGATTACATCACAAAACTGTCCATAGTTCTTCGAAATTTGACCCCTTTAAATGAATAGTTGTGGTACCCATTTTGACCATTCTTTCAAAAAAATCAAAGAAAGTGAAAAATACTCAAAAAAGGAAATCCTTTGGCATGGAGTAGTTTTATAAGTACTATCGCCATATTGGACACATAGTTGTATCTTGGTATGACAAACAATGTTGCAGAACAGAGTTTTTTCAAATTAGTTTTATAAATATCATTTTTCTTTTTTTAAGTGTCAAAAATGACATTTTTTTATGAAGCAACTACAAAAAATATGGTGCAAAATGGCACCCATCCAAATTTCTCACAAAGTAGACCATATTTTATGGATAATCCACAAATATTATGAATTTTCTCGCTTTCTACCTAGTTTTGCCTATTTAAATGACTTTATGTTGATTTTTCGAAAGTAATTCAAATTTGAACTACAAGTGCGTGATAGTTTGCTCTGAAAATTTTACAAAAATAATTTTAAGTTACACAAGTAGTGGTTATATCAGAGAAACATTGATAGTTTTGAGTAATTCGACCCCTTTCAACGAATAGACACGGTGGCCATTTTGACCGTTTTTTCAAAAAAATAAAAGAAAGTGAAAAAATACTCAAAAAAAGAAATCCTTTGGCATGGAGTCCTTTTATGTGCATTAGTTGATAGGAAAAATTATAAACTTGAGTTTTGACAAAGTTTCCAAAAAACTTCTTCACAAAAAGATCAATCATCTATAAACATGTATAAGTTTCGAGTCAAATGGCCTATGTATGATCATTCCCGTGGCATAGTTTGTGATAATGTGCCCATATTGGACACATAGCTGTATCTTGGTATGACAAACAATGTTGCAGAACTGAGTTTTCTCAAATTAGTTTTATAAATATCATTTTTCTTTTTTTAAGTGTCAAAAATGACATTTTTTGTGAAGCAACTACAAAAAATATGGTGCAAAATGGCACCCATCCAAATTTCTCACAAAGTAGACCATATTTTATGGATAATCCACAAATATTATGAATTTTCTCGCTTTCTACCTAGTTTTGCCTATTTAAATGACTTTATGTTGATTTTTCGAAAGTAATTCAAATTTGAACTACAAGTGCGTGATAGTTTGCTCTGAAAATTTTACAAAAATAATTTTAAGTTACACAAGTAGTGGTTATATCAGAGAAACATTGATAGTTTTGAGTAATTCGACCCCTTTCAACGAATAGACACGGTGGCCATTTTGACCGTTTTTTCAAAACAATAAAAGAAAGAGAAAAAATACTCAAAAAAAGAAATCCTTTGGCATGGAGTCCTTTATGTGCATTAGTTGATAGGAAAAATTATAAACTTGAGTTTTGACAAAGTTTCCAAAAAACTTCTTCACAAAAAGATCAATCATCTATAAACATGTATAAGTTTCGAGTCAAATGGCCTATGTATGATCATTCCCGTGGCATAGTTTGTGATAATGTGCCCATATTGGACACATAGCTGTATCTTGGTATGACAAACAATGTTGCAGAACTGAGTTTTCTCAAATTAGTTTTATAAATATCATTTTTCTTTTTTTAAGTGTCAAAAATGACATTTTTTGTGAAGCAATTACAAAAAATATGGTGCAAAATGGCACCCATCCAAATTTCTCACAAAGTAGACCATATTTTATGGATAATCCACAAATATTATGAATTTTCTCGCTTTCTACCTAGTTTTGCCTATTTAAATGACTTTATGTTGATTTTTCGAAAGTAATTCAAATTTGAACTACAAGTGTGTGATAGTTTGCTCTGAAAATTTTACAAAAATAATTTTAAGTTACACAGGTAGTGGTTATATCAGAGAAACATTGATAGTTTTGAATAATTCGACCCCTTTCAACGAATAGACACGGTGGCCATTTTGACATTTTTTCAAAAAAATTATAGAAAGTGAAAAAATACTCAAAAAAAGAAATCCTTTGGCATGGAGTCCTTTTATGTGCATTAGTTGATAGGAAAAATTATAAACTTGAGTTTTGACAAAGTTTTCAAAAAACTTCTTCACAAAAAGATCAATCATCTATAAACATGTATAAGTTTCGAGTCAAATGGCCTATGTATGATCATTCCCATGGCATAGTTTGTGATAATGTGCCCATATTGGACACATAGCTGTATCTTGGTATGACAAACAATGTTGCAGAACTGAGTTTTCTCAAATTAGTTTTATAAATATCATTTTTCTTTTTTAAGTTTCAAAAATGACATTTTTTGTGAAGCAACTACAAAAAATATGGTGCAAAATGGCACCCATCCAAATTTCTCACAAAGTAGACCATATTTTATGGATAATCCACAAATATTATGAATTTTCTCGCTTTCTACCTAGTTTTGCCTATTTAAATGACTTTATGTTGATTTTTCGAAAGTAATTCAAATTTGAACTACAAGTGTGTGATAGTTTGCTCTGAAAATTTTACAAAAATAATTTTAAGTTACACAAGTAGTGGTTATATCAGAGAAACATTGATAGTTTTGAATAATTCGACCCCTTTCAACGAATAGACACGGTGGCCATTTTGACATTTTTTCAAAAAAATTATAGAAAGTGAAAAAATACTCAAAAAAAGAAATCCTTTCGCATGGAGTCCTTTTATGTGCATTAGTTGATAGGAAAAATTATAAACTTGAGTTTTGACAAAGTTTTCAAAAAACTTCTTCACAAAAAGATCAATCATCTATAAACATGTATAAGTTTCGAGTCAAATGGCCTATGTATGATCATTCCCATGGCATAGTTTGTGATAATGTGCCCATATTGGACACATAGCTGTATCTTGGTATGACAAACAATGTTGCAGAACTGAGTTTTCTCAAATTAGTTTTATAAATATCATTTTTCTTTTTTAAGTGTCAAAAATGACATTTTTTGTGAAGCAACTATAAAAAATATGGTGCAAAATGGCACCCATCCAAATTTCTCACAAAGTAGACCATATTTTATGGATAATCCACAAATATTATGAATTTTCTCGCTTTCTACCTAGTTTTGCCTATTTAAATGACTTTATGTTGATTTTTCAAAAGTAATTCAAATTTGAACTACAAGTGTGTGATAATTTGCTCTGAAAATTTTACAAAAATAATTTTAAGTTACACAAGTAGTGGTTATATCAGAGAAACATTGATAGTTTTGAATAATTCGACCCCTTTCAACGAATAGACACGGTGGCCATTTTGACCTTTTTTCAAAAAAATAAAAGAAAGTGAAAAAATACTCAAAAAAGAAATCCTTTGGCATGGAGTCCTTTTATGTGCATTAGTTGATAGGAAAAATTATAAACTTGAGTTTTGACAAAGTTTCCAAAAAACTTCTTCACAAAAAGATCAATCATCTATAAACATGTATAAGGTTCGAGTCAAATGGCCTATGTATGATCATTCCCGTGGCATAGTTTGTGATAATGTGCCCATATTGGACACATAGCTGTATCTTGGTATGACAAACAATGTTGCAGAACTGAGTTTTCTCAAATTAGTTTTATAAATATCATTTTTCTTTTTTTAAGTGTCAAAAATGACATTTTTTGTGAAGCAATTACAAAAAATATGGTGCAAAATGGCACCCATCCAAATTTCTCACAAAGTAGACCATATTTATGGATAATCCACAAATATTATGAATTTTCTCGCTTTCTACCTAGTTTTGCCTATTTAAATGACTTTATGTTGATTTTTCGAAAGTAATTCAAATTTGAACTACAAGTGTGTGATAGTTTGCTCTGAAAATTTTACAAAAATAATTTTAAGTTACACAGGTAGTGGTTATATCAGAGAAACATTGATAGTTTTGAATAATTCGACCCCTTTCAACGAATAGACACGGTGGCCATTTTGACATTTTTTCAAAAAAATTATAGAAAGTGAAAAAATACTCAAAAAAAAGAAATCCTTTGGCATGGAGTCCTTTTATGTGCATTAGTTGATAGGAAAAATTATAAACTTGAGTTTTGACAAAGTTTTCAAAAAACTTCTTCACAAAAAGATCAATCATCTATAAACATGTATAAGTTTCGAGTCAAATGGCCTATGTATGATCATTCCCATGGCATAGTTTGTGATAATGTGCCCATATTGGACACATAGCTGTATCTTGGTATGACAAACAATGTTGCAGAACTGAGTTTTCTCAAATTAGTTTTATAAATATCATTTTTCTTTTTTTAAGTGTCAAAAATGACATTTTTTGTGAAGCAACTATAAAAAATATGGTGCAAAATGGCACCCATCCAAATTTCTCACAAAGTAGACCATATTTTATGGATAATCCACAAATATTATGAATTTTCTCGCTTTCTACCTAGTTTTGCCTATTTAAATGACTTTATGTTGATTTTTCAAAAGTAATTCAAATTTGAACTACAAGTGTGTGATAATTTGCTCTGAAAATTTTACAAAAATAATTTTAAGTTACACAAGTAGTGGTTATATCAGAGAAACATTGATAGTTTTGAATAATTCGACCCCTTTCAACGAATAGACACGGTGGCCATTTTGACCTTTTTTCAAAAAAATAAAAGAAAGTGAAAAAATACTCAAAAAAGAAATTCTTTGGCATGGAGTCCTTTTATGTGCATTAGTTGATAGGAAAAATTATAAACTTGAGTTTTGACAAAGTTTCCAAAAAACTTCTTCACAAAAAGATCAATCATCTATAAACATGTATAAGTTTCGAGTCAAATAGCGTAGGTATGATCATTCTCGTGGCATAGTTTGTGATAATGTGCCCATATTGGACACCTAGCTGTATCTTGGTATGACAAATAATGTTGCAGAACTGAGTTTTCTCAAATTAGTTTTATAAATATTATTTTTCTATTTTTAAGTGTCAAAAATGATATTTTTTGTGAAGCAACTACAAAAACTATGGTGCAAAATGGCACCCATCCAAATGGCCTCCGGATCGAGCTATTCCTTCTGCTCGATTTGCAGCGGCAGCTTCCTCTGAACTGAAGGACACGATGTCCTCCATACCGCATAAAAGAACTTCACTTGAGCGTGATGTGCATGCGAGATGCTGCTGTGCGAGTAGCTTTCTCACTATTTAAAATAATTCTGCTAGTTGCTTTCTAAATCCTAGCCATGAGTTAGTACATTTCTCTGATTGTTAGCTGAACCTATAAGTAATAAACAATAAAAAAACTGAGTGTATGCCGAGCGTATACGGAGTGACGCTCGGCATACATGCCGCGCCGTCACGCTTGAACCAAACGCCGTCCGTGTAGACATGTATTTGCCGAGCGTTATCTATATGCCGAGCGTTTTTAGATGCCGAGCGGAAACGCTCGGCATACATTATATATGCCGAGCGGCCATATTTGCCGAGCGTTATTTTTATTACCGTCGGCATATCGTGTTGTATGCCGAGCGTATCGCTCGGCATATAAACGGCGCTCGGCAATTCTGCGTTTTCCTGTAGTGTCTTTGTACTGCTCTTTATTTTCTTACACACCAGTAGGATGGGTTGAGCATGTACAGCTTATGAACGTGTCATGCAGTTCTTTAGATAATTAGTCTCCTCTGCTCGGTGTTACAGATATGAAAGAAGATTATTTTTGATGATTTTCCTGTAACGGCCTCCTCAATGACTCTTGAGCTCCCGGTTGGTTCTCTGCTGTGCTGCAACTCCGGGCTGCCTCACACGGTCGAGCACCCTGGACCCAGATTGCATATCCCATAATTTCTACTTCTAACTCAATTGAATACCTTCGTAAACGTCTGTTTGTTGGGGAGGGTGATGAGGATAGTACTACTCAGGTGACTGCCTATTCCATTTTGGTTGTTTGTCCGGTCCACTGGTGACTGGTGCACTGGTTTCTAATGTACTTAGCTCTGTTTTTAGGCTGATGAAGTTCAGGTTTTGTCTACGGAAGTTGATGCAGTGTTAGTTTTACACCCTCATATGTGGTTTATTATGTGGCAATGACAATGCCATGGATTATTATGTGGTTTAAGTGTCATATAGGGTGCTTTTACAGGAATAGTACATCTCTCGATGGTTTCCAGAAGACTTGATGTTTTCCTTTAAATGCCTCGGTTCACTCTGAAGAAAGAAGGCATATGTTCTTTCTGGCTCTACTTTTGGTTCTGGCGATCGCACCATACGATCGGTCGTTTTTCTGTTCGGTCCATATATTCTTAGCTCTAACTGGTACTTGGTCATGTTCTGTATACCCCCTGGTGTTGCATCGATCGGTTCTGTATGGGTCATCGTGTCAGGGTCTTTGAAACTGGATGGAAAATTCATACCATAGTCATGATCTGTCTACATACTCTTTTAGCTGATCTCAGATCCCATGTCTATAATAAACTTCGTGCTGCGTAGACTATGTTTTCCTATATGAAACTGTTGTTTTCTGCCGTGTCCATCAACCTGATTGGGGTTCATAAAGTGTTTTACATGATTTGCTGTTTTTCTCCAAATAATGACCATTTTGAATTATTGGGGGTTTGTATCTCTGTCAGACCTGTCTCGCGCGGCAAGCCGCGCTTTCTAACTAGTGGATGTTATTTCATATAGCAAACATGACCGCAGTGATTTGTATCAAATATTACATCTGTTTCAAAATATGAAATATTTTTGGTAGCTATAGAGAATTTCACTAACCGAAATCAATTTCTTGGCGGAACGAAACCTTTTTTAGAGGAGACTACCAGCCCCTACCGAAATAAATAAAAAAATACATCAAACCAGTGCCCTATGGACTGAACCACCAGAAAGTTTTATGCATTTGAATGAGCGTGGGTGTCCAACATTGTTTCCTGAATCATCAAGAAAATCTTAACACAATGCCCATGCTTCGCTACGGAATAAATGTCAATTGCCATTAACCAGTGTTGGACGCATAAAAGAACGGCAAACCGGCGAGGCAGCAATGTTTAGCACTGGTTGAACAAAGAGATTAGAGTAAAGTCAAAAGAACAACGAGGTAATAATGTAACTATAATCATTACAAGGGAAGTGAGAATTTCATTGTCAGAAATCATGATATTAAGCTGGTTGAAAAAATAGTCTAATACCTATGGCAAAAGTTAGACCGCATGTCAATTCACAATAATATACGGCAGCATAGCTTCCTCAAATTTGCTTGCAACCAGGTACAACACGGAGGCTTTAGACCCACACTCGCTCCTCTCGCCCGCATCGCTCCTCACTAGGGCGACTCGGGCGCCCCCAAACCCTAGCCGCCGCTCCCTCCCCCACCGTCCCTCCCCCTCGCCGCCGCCGGAGACCGCCGACGGGCAAGCCTGCGAGGCCCTCGAGGACGGCGGCGGCGAGGCAGCCTCCGAGCGCTCCTGTTCCGGCGGGCAGCGCACCCGTCTTCATCCTCCTAGCGGCGCTGGTTGGACCTGGCCATGGTGCGCCGTCACCTCGTCGATCTCCGTCGAGTCTGCACCAAGAGCTTCATGCTAACACAGTTTGTATGTTGTACAACTAAAGAGACACAGGTTGTACAACTACACAGACACATGTTGTACAACTAGACAGACACAGGTTGTACAGACATATGTTGTACAACTAAATAGACACAGGTTGTACAACTAGACATATACAGGTGTACAGACACAGGTTGTACAACTATACAGGCACAAGTTGTACAACTACGCAGACACAGTTTGTAAAGACACAGGTTGTACAACTACACAGACACAGATTGTACAACCATACATAACCAGTTGTACAAAAAAAAGTTCGTCGAAACCTATCAACATGGGATCTAGTTTTGAAAATCTCGACGCGAGGAGCTCAAAAGTGAAAACGGTTCGTAATTTGGATAAACGGTTCTCAAGATATTTCATTTTCAATATTCAGATTTGAAAAATAAAAGGCAAAAAGGAAAACTGCATGCCCACGTACGTGTCCCTTTCTCTCTCATACTCCCCCACCTTTAATATAATTGTGACACATGTCAGACATGCAGACAATCAAAATTGGAACATGTGAGGAAAAAGCAAAACTTGTCACGATTAGAACGATGGTGATGTTACCTTTACAAAGGAAACATTTTTTCTAGTGATTTCCGGGGAGCTCCTAGCTCATGACCTATGCGGAGGAAATACCGCTCCACGTACCTCCCTGGCGGTAGCGGGCTCGACACAAATTGGGCTACTGGCTCCTTTCCATGCTGGCTCCTTTTCGCGCCTTTAGCTATCGTTTGCTTTCCCTAAAAAAAACTATCGTTTGCTGGACTGTTTTCTTTTTGATGCTTCCTGCATAGAGTGCACTTTCGAATTTCGTGAAAAAACACGCTAGTACGAACAAATGTGTACATGAAAATTATGCGCGTCCACGAGTAGGCTCCATTCCTATACTCAGTTTCGAGTTTCGTCGATTATAACTTCTCAATTTTGAATCGATATTCACAACTTTTTTAGACAAATTTTATCAAATTCATCGCACTCGGTTGACCGTTTAAAATATCGTTTGATGAGTAGGTCAATATCCATGTTTCGCACAACTTGCATGTTCTAATCTTTTCGTTTCGACAGTCATATACGAGATGTGCGAAACTATTTTGGAACAATTTTAAAAGTGAAGAGAAAGGTCGGTAAACGAAATCGATTTTTGAACAATTTTACAAAATGAACATAAAAAAGTCTAAACAATGTTCAAATGTGAACATTTTTTTTCGAAAAATGAAAATTAAATCAAAATTTTAAAATACTATCTAACAAGAAAACAGAAAAGAAGAGAATAAAAAGAAACAACCAAAAAACAAAAATGAAAATGGCAGTGCACGAAATCTATTTTTGAACGATTTTAAAAGTGAACAGAAAAGGCCGGTGAACGAAAACTACTTTTGAACGATTTTAGAAACGAACAGAGAATGTCGGTGAACGGAAACTATTTTTGAATAATTTTAAAAGTGAACAGAAAAGGCCGATGAACGAAAACTATTTTTGAACAATTTTGGAAATGAATAGAAAATGATGGTGAACGGAGACTATTATTGAACGATTTTAAAGGTGAACAGAAAAGGCCGATGAATGAAAACTAGATTTGAACAATTTTAAAAATGAACAGAAAATGACGGTGAACGGAAACTATTTTTGAACGATTTTAAAAGTGAACAGAAAAGGCCGATGAACGAAAACTTTTTTGAACGATTTAAGAAATGAACAGGAAATGACGGTGAACGAAAACTATTTTTGAATGATTTTAAAAGTGGACAGAAAAGGCTGGTAAACAAAATCGATTTTTGTACAATTTTAAAAAGTAAAGAGAAAAAAGTCCATGAACGAAAATTATTTTTGAACGATTTAAAAAAGGGAAGATAAAAAACTATATGAACGAAATTATTTTTTAACGATTTTTGAAATATGAACAATTTTCAAATCTGAATATTTTTCACATATGAACAATTTTTAAGTACGAATAATTTTCAAATATGAACATTTTTTAAATTTGAACATTTTTCAAAAAATGAAATTTATAATATTAAAAAAACAGAAAATAAGAAAGAAAAAAGAAAGAGCCAAAAATAAAATGAAAAAGAAAAAGAAACAGGAAAAAACGAAAAAGAAGAAAGAAAAAAGAAACAACCAAAAAACGAAAAAATGAACCGAAAAGCCCAAAAACTGAAAACTTGAGGTATTACCTTATTGGGCCGGCCCACAAAGGGGTGTGCGGGAGCGAATAACTTCCGACCTGGTCGTAACTAGGATTCGCCGGGAGCCGGGAGAGGCACAACGAACGACCGTTCTATTTAGGCCTTCCACGCCATGCCCAAAACCTGAAAATGTTCGCCACCTCGACAGTCATTGCCCGAAAATAAGTGAGCCTTCGGGGTCTCAGACTACCCACAGTGAAAATAAATACGTTTAACGTAGGAAAAAAAATGCAATGACAAATAATTAAAAAGGAGAGAGACAGAGTCGCATAATATGTTACAATCACATAGAGCTTCTCAATTATAAATGGCTCCACAAAGTAATAAACAAAGTTTTCTATTGTCACACATGTGGCACTATCCACTGTGTAAGTGGTAACATACGCTAGTACAGATCGACACATCGGCAACGGACCAAAAAACCCATCGAAAACGGAGAAACGGTCCGTGTCCCCGCCCCCGATACTGATGTGAAGAGCTCAATGGCAACGGAGTTGATAAACCGTTGCCCCTAACATGGGCAACGATTGTTATAAATATGTTTCACATTAGACACGGAGTTTTGCTAATCACCGTTTCTAATAAGGGTTACAGGAAAAAAAACACGGTGACGGGCTATGTCATCGATGGAGCCCCGCTCCATGCGACTAGACGGCTGATACGTCTCCAACGTATCCATAATTTCTGCTGTTCCATGCTTATATTATACCATTTGCTACATGTTTTATATACACTTCGTATCACTTTTATGCATTTTCTGGGACTAACCTATTAACAAGATGCCACAGTGCCAGTTCCCTGTTTTCTGCTGTTTTTGGTTTCAGAAAGTTACTTCTGGAAATATTCTCGGAATTGCACGAAACAAAAGGCCAGTCCCTATTTTTCCAGCACGTACACGGAGTCCGAAGGAGAGACGAAGGAGAGCCACGAGGTGGCCAAACCACCAGGCGCGGCAGTGGGCCCAGCCGCGCCTGCCTGTGGTTTGGGCCCCTCGGGGGTCCGCCGACATCGCCCCTTCGCCTATTTATTCCCCGAGACGCGAAAACCCTAAAACACCGAGCCTTTCATCCAGAACATATTCGCTGCCGCCGCCGTCGTCAACCCTAACTCGGGGGGTTTCTGAAGCTCTTCCCGGCACCCTGCCGGAGAGGGGAATCATCACCGGAGGGCTCTACATCGCCATGCCCGCCTCCGGAGTGATGCGTGAGTAGTTCATCCTTGGACTATGGGTCCATAGCAGTAGCTAGATGGTTGTCTTCTCCACTTGTGCCATCATGTTTAGATCTTGTGAGCTGCCTATCATGATCAAGATCATCTTATTGTAATGCTACATGTTGTGTTTGCTGGGATCTGACTTATATTGATACCTATGTGGAGCTGAATATTATATTATCATGTCTATGTCATTTGTGATCTTGCATGCTCTCCGTTACTTGTTGAAGCCTTGGCCACGTGAATACTTGTAACTCCAAGAGGGGGTATTTATGCATGATAGTTGGGTTCAACCTCTATTTAACCTGGGATAGTGACAGCAAGTTCTAAGGTTGTAGATGTGTTGTTGCCACTAGGGGTAAAACAGCAATGCTTTATTCAAGGATGAATGTATTGTTTACATTACGCACATTACTTAATGCAATTGTCTGTTGCTTGCAACTTAATACTGGAAGGGGTACGGATGTTAACCGGAAAGTGGACTATTTAGGCATAGATGCATGCTGGATAGCGGTCTATGTACTTTGTCGTAATGCCCAAATGAATCTCATAGTAGACACCACAGCTCACACATGCATGTTATATGCACTTATCAATTGTCAATTGCCCAGCTGTAATTTGTTTACCCAGCATGTTAGTTATCTTATTGGAGAGACACCACTAGTGAACTGTGGACCCCGGTCCATTCTTTTACATCTGAAATACAATCTACTGCAATCATTGTTCTCTACTGTTTTATGCAAACAAACATCATTTTCCATTCGATACGTTTAACCCTTTGTTTTCAGCAAGCCGGTGAGATTGACAACCTCACTGTTAAGTTGGGGCAAAGTAATTTGGTTGTGTTGTGCAGGTTCCACGTTGGCACCGGAATCCCTGGTGTTGCGCCGCACTACACTCCTTCACCAACACCTTCGAAGCAAACCTCGTTTTCCTACTGGTTCGATTAAACCTTGGTTTCATACTGAGGGAAAACTTACTGCTGCACTCATCATACCTTCCTCTTGGGGTTCCCAACTGACGTGTGACGTACAAGCATTGTTTCTGGCACTATTGCGGGGAGATATTCCCTCGTCAACTAGAGCCACCAACACGTTTTCTGGCGCCGTTGCCGGGGAAAACCGAATTGCTTCTGCAAGGGGAGTCTCTCACACCCAATCTCTTTACTTTGTTATTTGTCTTGCTTAGTTTATTTTTATTTAGTCTTGTTTGCTCTCTTTATCAAAAACACAAAAAAATTAGTTCCTTTTTATTTCGAATTACTATTATGACTAGTTGTTTTCAATGTCTTATCTCTATGAAACTGGGTCTCGTTATAAGAATTACCGCTTCTCTCCAAAAGGAAAACATCTATGGGAACAAATAAGAAGATTGAATGGTTTTGCTAAGAACTTGTGTTCTACATATGATGAATCCTACTGCTTTAATGAATCTCTTTGCTATAGAAGGCACAAACATCTCCCTTTCCAATGTGAGTATACTGATAATGAAACCTTGGCTGCCTATGCTAAAGGAAACTATGATTTTGGTAATCTTGAACAAATTGAAGAGTTTATTGTTTTTAAGGGTGCCCTTGAAATTAGTTCTTATCTTGAACATAAAACTGATGCCCCTTATAAATCTGAATGTATTGCCATACTTAAATATTGTTGTGATACCTACAAGGATAATAATTCTTACATTACTGAACATCTTGAGAGGATGTTTCCTCAAAAAGATGAAACTTGTGCCTTGCAGGAACCTGAGGAAGAGGAAATTGCTGAAACTGTGATCTCATTGGATGAAAAAGAGGAGGAGAGTGAAGAACAAAAGGAGGATCTACCTTCTAATGACAGTAACTCTTCAACTCTTACACTATTTAATTGCCCTCCATGCCTACCTAAGGAGGAAGAGTGTTATATTGTTGAATGCCATGATTCTTTTGAAATATCTCCTTTTGATAAATTTTACGTAACAAGCTCCTTGACTCAAGAAAACGAAATTTCAGAAATAAAACAATGGCTCCCTAATGCTATATATGATAATGCTCTTGATGATGGTCCTATATTGCCTAATGATATTTATTATACTACTATTGTCAAAAGTGGGTTTAATGACCCCACTGTTTTTGAACTTAATAAAAATTATGTGTTTGTAGATCATGAAAAGCATGCTTTATGTGATAGTTATATAGTTGAGTTTGTTCATGATGCTACTGAAAGTTATTATGAGAGAGGAAAATATGGTTATAAAAGTTTTCAAGTCACTAAAACACCTCTCTTTATGTTGAAAGTTTTGAAGTTGTACTTGTTTCATCTTTCTATGCTAGTTGCTTTATGCTTCAATAATTTATTTTGTTACAAGGTTCCCTTGCATAGAAAGTGGGTTAGACTTAAATGCGTTTGATATTTGCCTCTTGATGCTCTCTTTTGTTTTTCAAGTTCTATTCCTATGAGAGCATCATTAAAATCTTTTAGCCTAGCTAAAGGCATTAAAGAAAGCGCTTTAGGGAGGCAACCCTTTATCTTTTATTTTTAGTTTTTCTCAAGGAGTTTTGTTACTTCTGTAGCAACTCCTTTGTATCTTTATTTTATCGCAATGTTGTGCCAAGTAAAGTTCTATATTGAAAGTTGATGCAAGATTTGGATTTCTGCGCAGTGACAGATTTTTAGCTGTCACGGATTTGAGCTTATCTCCCTGTAGAAAATTCAAAAAATTCTGAGAAAAATCACGCATATTCCTGAGATATGTACGCAACTTTCATTATTTTAGGCCAGATCCATCTGAGCAACTTAAGTGCCTCGAAAAAATTCGTCATTCCAGACTGTTCTGTTTTTGACAGATTCTGCCTTTTGTTTTGCATTCGCTCTTTTACTGTGTTTGTGTGGATTTCTTTGCTCCACAAAGCATTGGTGGCTGTAGCTAATGTCCAGAAGCTTTGGGATTGATTGTATCATTACAGAATATGAGAATTTTTGATTATGCACTAACCCTCTAATGAGAACTGTCTTGAGTTTGGTGTGAAGGAAGTTTTCAAGGATCAAGCGAGAAGGGTGATATTATGTGATCAAGAAGAGTGAAAAGCCTAAGCTTGGGGATGCCCCCGTGGTTCATCCCAACCATATTCAGAGAGACTCAAGCGTCTAAGCTTGGGGATGCCCAAGGCATCCCCTTCTTCATCAACAAACTTATCAGGTCATCTCTAGTGAAACTATATTTTAATTCTTTCACATCTTATGCGCTTTACTTGGAGCGTCTGTGTGTTTTTATTTTTGTTTTTGTTTGAATAAATTCGGATCCTAGCAATCCTTGTGTGGGAGAGAGACACGCTCCGCTTTTTCATGTGAATACTCATGTTCTTCACTTATATTTGTTGAGTATTCTTAACTAGCTACTGCAGTGCTTTTAGCTCCTGTTTTTCATGCATCTCTTCGAGCTGTTAGCACTTGTTTATAAATACTCTCTTGCTGCATTATATTATCATTTGGAGAGTTTATGTTTAAATAAATTATTGGTGTTTGTTTGGAAGAAAGAAAATGCTACATGTAGTAGTTGGTATTGGAAAAGACATATGCATTCTTGTAGATCATTGTCTTGTTTTGATTTGATGCTTTGCAATTGTTTTGAGCTCTCAAGTAGATCATGTTTAAGCTCTTGCATCATGTAGTTAAAGCCTAGTAGTGGAGAACTACCGTAGAGCTTGTTGAGACTTGGGATGCATATTTGTTCTCTCTAAGGTCTAGATATTTTCTGGTAAAATGTTTGAGCAACAAGGAAGACAGTGTAGAGTCTTATAATACTTGCAATATGTTTTTATGTGATTCTTGCTGTACCGGTTTATACTTGTGTTTGCTTCAAACAACCTTGCTAGCCTAAACTCTGTACTGAGAGGGAATGCTTCTCGTGCATCCAAAACTTGAGCCAAAACCCATGCCATTTGTGTCCACCATACCTACCTACTATGTGGTATTTCCTGCCATTCCAAGTAAATATTTCATGTGCTACCTTTAAACTATTCAAAACTTTATTACTCCTTATTTGTGTCAATGTTTTATAGCTCATGAGGAAGTATGTGGTGTTTTATCTTTCAATCTTGTCATTTACTTCTGACAGACTTTCACCTGGACTAGTGGCATATACATCCGCTTATCCAATAATTTGCAAAAAGAGCTGGCAACGGGGTGCCCAGCCCCAATTAATTACAACTTTCATTAATAATTCTCTTCACATGTTTTGCCCTGATTTATCAGTAAGCAACTTAATTTTGCAAATAGACACTCCTCCATGGTATGTGAATGTTGGAAGGCACCCGAGGATTCGGTTAGCCATGGCTTGTGTAAGCAAAAGGTTGGGAGGAGTGTCATCTATAAAGAAACTAAAATACATGTGTAAACAAAAGAGAAGAGGGATGATCTACCTTGCTGGTAGAATAACGTCCTTCATGGGAGCCGCTCTTTGAAAGTCTGGTTGACAAGGGGGTTAGAGTGCCCACTACCATTCGTTGACAACAACAAACACCTCTCAAATACTTATTTTGTGCTCTCTATATGCTTTCGAAAACTTAAAAAGCTCTAGCACATGATTTAATCCCTGCTTCCCTCTGCGAAGGGCCTATCTTTTACTTTATGTTGAGTCAGTTTACCTACTCCTTTCTATCTTAGAAGCAAACACTTGTGTCAACTTTGTGTGCATTGATTCTTACATATTTACTTATTGCACTTGTTATATTGCTTTATGTTGACAACTATCCATGAGATATACATGTTACAAGTTGAAAGCAAATGCTGAAACTTAATCATCCTTTGTGTTGCTTCAATGCCTTTTACTTTGAATCTATTGCTTTATGAGTTACCTCTTATGCAAAACTTTTTGATGCTTGTCTTGAAAGTACTATTCATGAAAAGTTTTTGCTTATATGATTCATTGTTTACTCTTTATCTATTTGTTAGCAAACTATAGATCATTGCTTTGAGTCACTTCATTCATGACATGAGCCTTGCAATATATTGATCAAGATTGTGTGAAAGCATGTCTCCTCAGAAATTATTTGTTGTTATCGTTTTACCTACTCGAGGACGAGTAGAACTAAGCTTGGGGATGCTTGATACGTCTCCAACGTATCCATAATTTCTGCTGTTCCATGCTTATATTATACCATTTGCTACATGTTTTATATACACTTCGTATCACTTTTATGCATTTTCTGGGACTAACCTATTAACAAGATGCCACAGTGCCAGTTCCCTGTTTTCTGCTGTTTTTGGTTTCAGAAAGTTACTTCTGGAAATATTCTCGGAATTGCACGAAACAAAAGGCCAGTCCCTATTTTTCCAGCACGTACACGGAGTCCGAAGGAGAGACGAAGGAGAGCCACGAGGTGGCCAAACCACCAGGTGGCGCGGCAGTGGGCCCAGCCGCGCCTGCCTGTGGTTTGGGCCCCTCGGGGGTCCGCCGACATCGCCCCTTCGCCTATTTATTCCCCGAGACGCGAAAACCCTAAAACACCGAGCCTTTCATCCAGAACATATTCGCTGCCGCCGCCGTCGTCAACCCTAACTCGGGGGGTTTCTGAAGCTCTTCCCGGCACCCTGCCGGAGAGGGGAATCATCACCGGAGGGCTCTACATCGCCATGCCCGCCTCCGGAGTGATGCGTGAGTAGTTCATCCTTGGACTATGGGTCCATAGCAGTAGCTAGATGGTTGTCTTCTCCACTTGTGCCATCATGTTTAGATCTTGTGAGCTGCCTATCATGATCAAGATCATCTTATTGTAATGCTACATGTTGTGTTTGCTGGGATCTGACTTATATTGATACCTATGTGGAGCTGAATATTATATTATCATGTCTATGTCATTTGTGATCTTGCATGCTCTCCGTTACTTGTTGAAGCCTTGGCCACGTGAATACTTGTAACTCCAAGAGGGGGTATTTATGCATGATAGTTGGGTTCAACCTCTATTTAACCTGGGATAGTGACAGCAAGTTCTAAGGTTGTAGATGTGTTGTTGCCACTAGGGGTAAAACAGCAATGCTTTATTCAAGGATGAATGTATTGTTTACATTACGCACATTACTTAATGCAATTGTCTGTTGCTTGCAACTTAATACTGGAAGGGGTACGGATGTTAACCGGAAAGTGGACTATTTAGGCATAGATGCATGCTGGATAGCGGTCTATGTACTTTGTCGTAATGCCCAAATGAATCTCATAGTAGACACCACAGCTCACACATGCATGTTATATGCACTTATCAATTGTCAATTGCCCAGCTGTAATTTGTTTACCCAGCATGTTAGTTATCTTATTGGAGAGACACCACTAGTGAACTGTGGACCCCGGTCCATTCTTTTACATCTGAAATACAATCTACTGCAATCATTGTTCTCTACTGTTTTATGCAAACAAACATCATTTTCCATTCGATACGTTTAACCCTTTGTTTTCAGCAAGCCGGTGAGATTGACAACCTCACTGTTAAGTTGGGGCAAAGTAATTTGGTTGTGTTGTGCAGGTTCCACGTTGGCACCGGAATCCCTGGTGTTGCGCCGCACTACACTCCTTCACCAACACCTTCGAAGCAAACCTCGTTTTCCTACTGGTTCGATTAAACCTTGGTTTCATACTGAGGGAAAACTTACTGCTGCACTCATCATACCTTCCTCTTGGGGTTCCCAACTGACGTGTGACGTACAAGCATTGTTTCTGGCACTATTGCTGGGGAGATATTCCCTCGTCAACCTAGATTCACCAACGGCCGCCCGGTCGTCACCGTATTCTTGTACGCCTTACTTTACAAAAGTTCATTGGTATGTGCGCGTGGCTGGAGCTATGCTAATATGTCTTCACGACCGCCAGATGAACATCGACTGTCTTCATCCCGCTGCACAAAATGTACTGCTCCTGTGACGGCACCGTGTACGGAGCCCCGCTCCTAGATCTTCACGGAGCTGCGGGAGCAAAGCCTAGTAGTTGTTGAAACCATGATTGTGGCGCTTGCGTGGAGGGATACAAATGTTGAAAAACACATCTGCATCAAGCATAGTCTAAACACGTACATAAATACAATACAACAAGTACTCGTATATGACCACTAAAACAGAAAAGTTAGAACACAAAAGTTGTGGGAAACGGCAAGATAAACCTACCGGTAAAAAATTAAAAAAAATCGACATACTATGGTGAATTTTACAAATTCATCTAAAAACGCTCCGAAATTGATTACTCCCTCCGTTCCAATGAATAAAGCTTATATTTTGTTTGAAAAATTCAAGTTAAGTAAACTTTAACCAAACCTTTAGAAAAAACTATTAACAGCTACAATATTTTATGGATATGATGTGAAATTATATTTTATAATATATCTTAGGATAGTTATTTTGTATTGTAAACGGTCATAATTTATTAAAAAAACTTGATCAAACTTAACATAGTTTGACTTTTCAAAAATAATATAGGGCTTATTCATTGGAACGGATGTAGTACTCCCTCCGACCCGAATTAATGGGCGGACTGCGTTTTAATTTTTTTTTACAAAAACCCCCCCGCAAGTCCGAAATGAAATACAATCAAGCCCAGCCCGTGCCCGACCTCCACCTGCACCGCGAACCGCGCCACCGCGCTCACGAACGGCCGCCGCGACACCGACAGCTCCCTGGTCTCGTCCGAGTCGGTGGCCGAGCCGCCGAGGTCGGGGCGCTGGAGGCAGAGGAGCCGCTTGACGAGGCCCTCGGCGAGGAACGCGTCCAGGACCTCCCCGCGGCCGTAGTAGGTGACGCAGAGCACCAGCTCCAGCGCGCCCGCGTGTCCGCGGCGCAGATCAGGGACACCAGCCGCGGCAGCTCGCCCCGACCGTGGAGCTCGTCCACCAGCGGCGTCCGGATCGCGTCCACCAGCGGCCAAGAAACAAAGGGGGAAAAAACGCAGGGCGATGATGTCGACGAAGGGCTTCTCGACGGCGAGGAGCGCCGGGGCGGCGCTAGTGACGCCGCGCCGGGGCCGGAAGGCTCCTCCTCGTCCTCGTCTTCGAGGAGGAACTGGTTGATGTAGGCGAGCACGGCGGGCGGCCGGGTCGGGGACGGAGAAGACCTCGCCGTACTCCACATCCTCGCAAGACCGGGTCGGGGGCGAGGGCGGGGTGGAGGCGGCCGCGGTGGAGTAGGTGGAGCGGCGGGTGCGGGGGGCGAGGTCGGCGACGACGAGGAGGCGGCGGCGCCGGACGCATCGATGCGAGGATAAGGAGAGAGGATGGTGCGGGTGTGGGATGGATAAGGCTGGTGGGAGGACTTGTTACTTCAGGTGAAAAAGAGCAGGGTCTTTTTTGCAAAACAACCAGCGCGAATTATATTCGGATCGGAGGGAGTAGTAGTTTCGGACCAAGCGCCAATCTGCGATTTGTTTGGCAGCGACCAAAGGAAAGAATACCGGTCAGCAAACTGATCGATGGACAGGCGTAAACAATGCCAGCGCGACACGTTGCAGCAGCGTCGAGGTTCTACGACTTTACGCGGTAGAGACGCGTGATCAGCAACGCCGCATCAAAAAAAAATATATATATTAATTCACAGCACGTACTCCCTCGACCCATGTGAAGCGGGTGAAATCCTGAATACCCTTGTCCTCACGTTTCAGTCAAGAAAATATCTCTGAATTCCATTGACCGCCGCAAAGTTTCTCGTGCGAGAATGGAGTAATTCTGATTGCCGATCTGTATCGGTCGGGCAAAAACGAAAAAAAAAAGGCCACCCACTACGAGTCGTTATAATCCGTTGTAAAACCAATCTTATCATCTTAATTAGATGGCGTAGAGATGACAGGAGAACTTTTGCTTCAATAAACTTTACGGAGAGATCGTTTTCAGTCGGCTGTCGCAGTCGGAGCCAGCCACTACGAGTGCACGTTGAGAATCTAGTGACGGGGCGACATGGACCAGGCGGTGTACGGTTCAGTGTCAGCTCCAACTCTCTGACTGAGGAAAAAACAAGAGGGAGACGAGGAAGGTAGCTTTCGCAAGCCCAATTTTATTTTCTGTTGTTTCTTCTAGAATCTGACTGGACACTGACGCCTCTTCGGTCAAAGTAAGATGGGTTACGCAAGTAGTAGGATCACGTATGACCTAGTCTCTCGGCCAGTCTCCGGCGACCGGCAGCCGCTCGATGGCGTCGGGCTTCGGGTTCCCGATGCTGTCGTCGGTGGAGATCGCGGAGCGCTGGTCCAGTTCGGGATGCCCCCGCCGCCAACCACTTCCCGGACGACATGCGAAACCCCAGCAAGACCTCCTCCCTGCCGTCCTCTCCTGCTTCCTCGCCTCCTTTGTTGATGCCCCCGGGTAACAAACGCGCTGTCGCTTCCTCCTCTTCCTCAGCGCCAAATCCTGGACATTATCACATTAACGCAAGTTTATTCTGTAGCATACATCGACCAATTATGAACCAGTTGGCAGCTAAAACAGCATACCATCAAACTTGCATAATATCAGAAAATATTTATATCTAGATTATGATATGAGGGGACTATTCAGCCACCCCCTGATACATATAGTGCGATGACAATTCAAAATCGCTAGCACTATTTCAGCCACCCTCTGATACATATAGTGCGGTGACAATTCAAAATCACTAGCGAGCCATTTATTTATGGACATGGTGTTTTGCGTCACGAGTGTAGATGAACTCGTTGTGTAAAGTATTTTTAAAAACTTTTCAAAATGTCAAAAATTTCATAAAAAAATTGGATATACATAAGAAAATTGTATGTTAGCAGAAAAAATTCGAGGATAATAGACATTTTTTGTGACCTGTGTAAGAAAGATAAAAAAAATGTCTCGTACAAAGTCATTTTGGAGCGCCCGGATTTGTCTTTTTTGCACAGATCACAAAAAATGTCTTTTCTTCATGAAACTTTTTGTGCTAACATAAAATGTCTTGAAGTATATCTAAAAAAATTATTTTGAATTTTTTGACATTTTGGAAATTGTTTTTTGAGCAGTGGGGCACGTGCACCCATGACCCGATATGGATTTCCGTTTATGTCTTCATTAATATGCGTGGAGACACAACAAACATGAACACAGAAATAGAAATCGATTATTCAATTTTGAAATCTTACAGCCTAACATCCGCCCGTTAGGAAAGAAGCAAGCCTCCAGAATCAAACATCAAAACTCTGTGATGCAAAGTATGCTTCCCTGACACACCTCCGCCACGTGTAACTCAATCTCACACAAACTCAGCGCCGTCGCCAACACCAGACTCGTAGCCGTCGGACGGGCCAAACAACTTGTCAGCGCTAAGTCCTTCCGTCAGTTCGTCAAATGTAATTTTGCCCCCAGCGAGCTGCTCGGGTTCACGTCGACATGATCAATGGGGGGGCTCTGCAGGTACTCGTGGACTTCGACATCAATGGGCGTCAGGAGGTACTCGTCACCTTCAAGTGGAGTACAGGCGGGTGACCTGCGGGCACAATGCCCGTCGTCGTCGTCGGCTCCATCAGGCACCTGGTAGTCGCCAACATTAAGTGGCATGTCTCCGACGGGCTCAATTTGGACGTCCTCTATAATCCTGCGGTAGATCTCGCCCGGATCCCCCTCGTTGTCGCCGCCGATGTCCGTTGGATCGTTGTCTCGGGACAACTGGTGTTCGGTTTCTTCCGGACCATCAGGGCCCGTCGAGGAACCCTGTCCCGCATCCACCTCAGTCACAGCACCTGGTGCGGATTCAGGAAAGGCAGACTCGCCTCCTCCGACGGGCAGAACCCCAGTGCTGTCGAGGTTGCCATTACCTTCGAGTACAGCAGACCACCTTTCCCAGTCCCTGCCGTTGTCGCCTCCGGGCTGCGTCGGATAGTCTTCGGAGAACAGATCGCGCTCAAGATCGTCAAGAACATTGCGAGGTCCACCGCCGCCTTCCGCCGCCTCAGCGAGTCCATGATGCTCGGGTTGAACTTCAAATGCACTTGCACCCAAAGCTCCGCCGTTGCCGTCTCCGACTGACACTGGATCGTTCTGGGAGAACGGCGTGCGGTCGGTTTCCTCCGGACCAATCGGGTCGGTGTCGTCAGCCGGTTCCTGACGCGCGCTTGGCGGTGCCTCCGGGTGTTCGTCATCGGCTTTTCTCTTCACGCCGGAGCAGGACGCCGCAGCGGATGAGATCACTGGGACTGTGCACTCGTTCTCCTCTTCTTCGACTTTGGACACGAAGACGTCCTCAAGGGATGCTGAATAGAGGGCACGTACACACTGGTTGCCCCCAGTATCATTAACCACCAAGGAAATATTCGTCACCTGCTTATATATAGATAAGTCGTCGTCACTCCTTTTCATAATAATCACAAAATCCAATTATCCATTTGCACAATTCAATTAAGATGTTTTGGTGGATATGGAGTACATTACCTTGCACGCCCTTTTTGAGACATGATCCTGAACATTGACGCCAATTTTACGTAGAATATTGAACGCCTGGCATGCATTAATTGACCAAGGTAAATGATTACTTCAGTGAGAAGCTAAAACTTAAAAGTTGGCAACCTTATTCCCTATATAGCCTACTCTCAGTTGGATGGTAGCCTAATAATACTCACTCCGTTTTTATTTACTTCGCGCTTTGGGTTTTCTCAAAGTGAAACTTTTAAAATTGGAACAAGTATATATGAAAAAGCTACGTATAATATGAAAATATATTTTATTAAGAGTCAAATATTATTACATTTATATTATAGATATTAATATATTTTTATATATTTGTTAAAAAATTAAAAGTTTGATTTTGACTAAATCTATAACACAATATAGTTTTGAACGGAGGTAGTATAAACCTTTCTAGAAATGTTCGCCCTAGCTAGCTACGTGCACTACATTCAGTGATCCATTTGTAAGAAAAGCATGTCTTTTGATGGTATGTCCACAAATTAGTTTTTACACAATACCAACGAAAATTTTGATCCCGAAATCTAGAAATTAAAGTAAAACAAAAAGGCAGAATATAAGCATTTTAGGCAAACAGCAGCTTACCCGTCGTTCCCTTTTTTCGACTTCATTTAGATATGCAGATAATATCATTTGCGACATGCTTTCGCCACAAGAAACAATGCGATCTCGTGCTGTAGGTGTCAGCTCTTTTTCCACAGCAATATGCTGCAGACGTAGTTTCAACATTTGTATTGAACCTGTGTTATGTTTAACAGTCAGCAAGGCAATGTTAGTGCTACACATATACGTCGTGATATGGAACAATGTCATTTACCTCATGCTATAAATGATTAAACCTCCTAGAGTAAGCCACTAACTGTCGGAGCATGTCATTTCTGAAGAATAAATACTCGCTTTATACCGGTTTATAGGATGCATTTCCAAAACCAGGGTTTTCCAAGAATAAGCAACAATTTGCATCAATTACGAGCAATTAATGTTGGATTTTGGCCTTTTCCAAGAACAATATGAAATCCACTATGGGTAGTCTTAGTGTTGAGCCTTACATACTGCCTTGGAGCGCGCGTTGCAACTTGCTCTTGATGAGAGCTCGCTTCCTTTCTCTCTCCTCCACGTATAATCATAAACATATTATTTAAATACTTATAGGCTGCTGATTATACCTTATTATACTTGCTCTAAGACTAGCCTGCCAGATCGAATGAAATCAGAAGGAAGTCAGAAGTAAAAGTCAGTCGCATGCCAATTAATAAATGCCTTGCATGCCTTAATCTATAAAATCAACTCTGTTGTCTGCATGCATCATATCTTTTCTCTGAGTGGAACTATTATAAGGACAGGAAAAAATGATACTCCGTAGTTATTGATAATCAACTAATACTTTCAGGTATCTCCAACGAAGTGACATAAAAAGTAGAGATATTAATTTGGAAAATTGAAAAAATGGGTCTTACTCCATCCATTCCGAAATCCAAGCTATGGTTGACACCCCCCCCCCCCCCCTAGCCCACACACCCACACAGACACAATTGCAATACATGAATCTGGCTATGATTTTTATCCCGAATATACTTTATCAAATTAGTAAAAGAACATATGGCAAAAAACTATTTTGCAAGGCAAATACAATAATATTTCTTATGTTGACTGTATTTGTACTTATAACATTGTGCAAACACAAAACTAGTTCAGCATGTCCAAACTCATGTCCAAACTCATAGCCAAGTTATAAAATGGTGTCAGCTGGTCCAAAACCTTGCGATAGAGAGCAAATTCGTCTAAAATCGTTATGATAATGACACATAGTGTTGTTAATTTTATGGAAAAACTCCATATATGTTTCTTAATCGAGAGCCGTGACCTTTCTCCATGAACACACTCGTGAAAGATCTGTGCGTCTCCAAAATATAAATTTTCATGTGGTTGGTCATTCAGAACCGGTTTCGACCACTGACCTTCTCCAGTGACATGGATTGCCAAATTATGTTATTTGTCCCCTTTGTAGACATCACCCCATATTGGCGGTTCACCTCCCTTTTCCACTAGGATATAGATTCACTTTGCTCCCTTGGATTATGGGAAGGACTCGTCAATGTTAAATAATGGTAAGTGGCACTGTCGTGCCCCCCCCCCCCCCCCCCCCCTCCCCCCGACAAAGAAATGGCTCTATCACTTCCCTCGTTGAACGGTGAATTTGGAATGAGCGCAATGCTCGGGTGTTCCACTTTGGTTCTCACATGCTCGCGCTTCTTGTTGCGGACATCTATTACGAAGCGAAACTCTAGATCATGGCTGGTGTGAAGTGTTTCGTGAACTTCATCATGGGAGAGATGTTGTTTTATTGAACCTTTTGCTTATGGATCTCCACACACTCGTGGTTTTTGAGTTGCTGGGGAGCTGTGAGGGCCATGACCTTTCCCTCTCATACTTAGTCAATGAAACGTCAATCTTTTTGTCATGTTTAAAAAAAATATAACTTCAAGAAAACTTTTAGTTTCCTTTAGAGACGGAATGCATTAAGGACGCTGGTCAACTAATATTTGAAACACACTATTGTATATTATACTGGAAATTTACGCCGGCACACTATTAATTGGAAAGTAGATAGATCAAGGATCAGATTACAGCCCTAAATACGATCGATGTAAATAACATGTTTCAATTAATTATGGTGCACAACTCACATGTCTGTGTTCTGGGACTAAACAATTGAAATCCATTTACAAGTAAATTATGTTGTGGTCGTTAACTAAACATGTACTCTTATCTGGAAACAAGTTGTTTAAACTTGGAAGCTTAAGTGTATATAGATCGGTTAGGACTCTGCCATTAGCACTATAAGTAGGTTCCACCCCTAGCCTCAAATCGCATTGTTAGCGGCACCAGACTATGGGAGATTCCGTTGCTTGTAAGTATATGAAAGAACATCAACATGATAAAGCATGTAAAGGTGATGAGTATAATTATATAGGAATATTATGTGTAGTTTGTTGCCACCTCTATTCACATTTGATGATAGATTGCAAATAACATTGTTAATAAATATATGTACGCTTTATGCTTGTACTATTGCAGTGCCCAGCTAGGAGCTGGCTCAAGGTAAGTGGTGAGTTTACCATGGTTTTTTTTCTTGAAAACCACGTGTTCTGGTTTATCATCGAGTAAACTCCTAGTAGAAAATAATTATGCGGGACAGGTATTAACTTTTGTGCGAACAGACAGACGGGAAACAACAGTACTCCAACATACTACCTGAAAGAATGGACCTATCCAATCCAAGCTCATCTATTGCCCTGAAAAGAGCAAAGCAAAAGAACCATTAGTATTGCATGTGGACGAACAAGAAAGAGGGGGAAGGCGGCGCAACATACGTCAGATGCAGATCCTTCACCAGCATGAACTCGTGGATTTCGCACGTCTTTTCGAAGTCGCAGCTCACAGCCTTCTCTGCTGCCTGCCCAAGCAAGCGTGCACACTTAGCATGTAATTGATACCTCCCGCTAACAGAGCCTACACACACATCGCGCAGCGCAACACAGATAAAAATTATACCAAGAGAAGGTTGGTGGTGGTACTCCCCATGGAAGGAAGAACAGCCACCGGACTCTCCCCTCCGCCCCGCGCCTTCTCCGCCACAGCCTCAGCGCCGGCGACTCGGAAGGACATTTGGTCATCGTCAGCGACCGCCCTTTGGTCGATTGGTGCAGTCTCGGAGCTAGCTGCCGTGGATAATTGTGCATACCTCTTGCTATTCAGCCTGTACACTTTGCAGAGAACGATCTGCTGGTCGGCTCCGTCTTGCTGCTCGAGCCAGACTTCGTTCATGCACCACCCGGTCGCTTTATTCTGGATCTTGTAGTAGAGCGTGCGCGTGTAGCCGACGATGCGACGATCCTTATCTCGCACATCCTGCTTAATCTTGTCCGAGTGCCAAGAGCCGCACACCTCTCCGTCGCCGCCATGGACATTGCGCCGTCGATTATGGGTGGATTTGCTTCCTCCCCTTGGCTTGGATCCGCCCTGTGTGCTGCGGCGGTAATTCGCGGGGCTCATTAAGTACCAGACACCCCCTTTGCCAGGAGGGTTGCGGAGGTTGCGGACGAGTTCGCCTGGCGCAGCGGAGTAAGGGTCGGCCTGGTTGATGAAGAGGTGGGGGCATGGCTCTCCCTCGAGCAGCCGGCCGAGAAGGCTGATCGCGGGCTCGGGATTCTTCAGGTCGAAGGTGAAGCCGTGTTGTTGGTGTTGCAGCTCGCTTCTTGGCAACATGTTCTTGGCGATGGAGGCGCGGGCGCCCCGGCCGGCGAGTGGATTCTCTTCTGATTCTCAGGAGAGGCCGGTGTAATATTTATCGAGGTGGGGAGTGATAACGCGCTTTTTTTTTTCTTTTTTTTGCGAAAGGGAGTGATAACGTGCTGCTATGGTACTCACGCATCGTTAGACAAACACACTCTCAGCCTCTCCCGAACCGAAGCAGTCGACAGCCGATGGACTGGTAAAAGCAATCGTGCACACTAAATTGTCGTTATCCAAATTAAGAACCGGAGGAAAAGAGCTTGTAAGGTTGAATTGTATCCGAATCAGAAGACTTAGAAAACGGTCCGTCCACTTGTGCACGCTACCTCTCCTGCGTGCCGATACAGCTCCCCTGACGTTGGGGCCCCCTTTACGTGGGACCCACATGTCAGCGACCCATTTCATGGTTCACTATGGTAGAGGATTCCAAAGCGGTCATGTTTTAACGACAAACTAAACCTCACTATGGTAGAGGATTCCAAAGCGGTCATGTTTTAACGACAAACTAAACCTTGCATGCATAGCATAGTTCCATTATCTGAATGACATCCTTCCCCTTTTATTAACCATTTTGGAGAAATTATTTTTGTATGAGTGTTTTTCCTTTTATTCCGTGTTATGGAGGATTTTCTAGAACTTTTGGAAAATTTCTGATGTTTTTGAAAATTTGGACTTTGGGAATTTAAGCCTTCAAACTTTCAGAAATTTTCGAAATACAACTTTAAAAGAGAATTTGAATTTTCAAAATCGTCGACTTTCTAATATTCTAAATTAAAAAACAATCTTTAATAAAATATTTGAACTTTTCAGAAAATATCAAATTTCAAAGATTTTAGAATTTTGAGAAAGCCTGCCCGTTTCGAACGTGCCGCTTGATGGTACCCACTGTAGATGCTTATATTTTTTAGAGGACCCATATGAGCAGCTGGTTTTTCCGGAACGGCTAAATCCGATCGTCCAAATCCGATGCTGCTCGGGTGCGTACACTTCGGTAGACGGAGGGATCCTCGCTTCCCGAAAGATGCAAACGACGAGATAAATTCTTTCTGCTCATATGAATAGCCCAAACTTGGCAGGCCGGCCCAACTTTCATGTATCCCCCCTTAGTTCATTGCATTCCTGATCTAAAAATAAAAGTTTGCGCCGGTGATACGGGACTCACTGGGCCCGAGGAGCAAACAGCCCAAGTCATGCACTTTCTGCCCTGGGTTGTGCCCTCCTGGACTGACTCTCTGTAAGTGTGTTGCTAGCCAGCGAGCGGGCTTTTTCACTGAAGTGAACCAATATGAACACCGAACTATAAGTACTGGACGAATGACTTCCTAATCCTAGGCACAGGAGACATGATCCACTTGTTATTGTAATTGCTAAACATGGTTAAAAATGAAACCTAGAATTTATATAACTGTGTAAAATCTTTATATGTTTGGGCAGTTGGTAGCAGTCCAGAGCCGATGGACGTAAAAGCTATCGTGCTGCTGTCGCCTATTCTACAGCCTACAGTCTACAGAGCATGACGTCATGGCCGAGCTGTGGAACGTGCTCGCGGGCCTGGACTCTGAAGTGCCTGAGTGCGGTGTGCATGTGTGATAGATGTGTCCATGGTCCGCGGGCAATCTCTCCCTAATCTTGATCTTGGTCTTCCATGTTTCTCTGATTAAACTAAACTCAAGATTATTCCTAACAGGCAAGGCGGCCAGCAACACGCAAACAATGCATGTCATGTAGTAGCGGGCAAGATGAACTTACTCTCGCTGCCAGTTTAGGCCGGGACGAGGCGAGACGGCGAGAGCTGCCATGGTGACCGCGGTTTCGGCCGGCCTCGACCACAACGGGGTCAGCGGCTCTCCTCGCCGGTGCTCCGAGCTTCGGATGCGTTCAGAACAAGGGCGCCTCACCGGACAGAGAAGTCGGCATCAGGCGACTGGCAGGTGCGCTTCGGTCTCGGCTTCTCAGGTCCGGCGAGAGTTCTATTTGGTGGGCAAAAGCGGCAAACTTGGTGCAATCGTTCTTATGGTCAGAGACTCGCATTGTGGGAAGGAGACGACTCAATGTAGGTCGTCAATCTTTGGCTCCACTAGCTGATGAACTGTCCTTTCAAGACATTTAAGCCCAGATGGAGAAACAAACCACACAGTGGTCCCCATCCCCACAGGATCAACTCCTTCCCACCACTTGATCGCAGTGGTGGGGTATCGCTATTGGAAGGGAACCCGTCCCGAGGGTCGATTGCTACCGAGACTGTCCCGTATGTGATGTACCTTCCCCGAGCGAACTAGCGAGTCTAGCGCGCGAGTTGTAAAAAAAAGCCTACGCGCGCGAGCAAGAAGGCTCAGCAGGAGCTAAACCAGCTAGCCTAGCGAGCGTACACGCGAGTATATGCGCGCGTGTTTCGCAAAAAAAAGTATATGTGCGCATGACGCCATAGTTTTTTTCACCGCTTTTTCTATGGTAAGTACAATTAATTAATTAATTATGGAGTATAAGGTGGATTCGAATACACAGGAATCAGAGTACAAATATATGGCAACACGGAGTACGAAATATACAGAAACCAAAGTATATGTACACAGTAAGTCGAAGTACAAGTATACAGAAGCCGGAGTACAAGTACATGAAAAGTCGGATTACAAATACACAGAATCCGGAGTACAAAATACACAGAATCTGGAGTACACGGAAAGACGGGGTACAAAACACAGAAATCATACTACAAAGTATACACGAGAAAGAGTACAAGTACGGGGGCGGACCCAGAAAAAATTAGGAGTGGCGGCAAATCAAATGATTGGGGGCATTCATTGTATAAATTTGCAAAATCCGACGAATTTTCTTTAAAATATGAACAAATACTATAGGAATTCAAGTACATGGCCCCCACTCAGCTACACTTGGATCCGCCCCTGTACAAGTACATGGGCGGAGTACAAAAACTCGCTCGCGTGGAGTACAGGAGTATACTGAGATTTTGATGTACACGTACGTTGAAACCTGAAGTATATGCATTCAGCTTTTGAAAGTACAAATGTTGTTTGTCATAAACATATCAACATGAGATTTAGTTTTGAAGATCTCGGCGCAAGGAGATCAAAAGTGAAACGGTTCATCATTTGGACAAACGGTTCTTAACATATTTATTTTTTAAAATTCAGTTTGACAAATAAAAGGAAAAAAGATATACCCCCACCCATATCCCTTCTCTCTCATGCTCACCCTGAAGGAGATATGCCCTAGAGGCAATTGATAAAGTGATTTTATTTGTCATATCTCAATTGTTCATAATATGTTTTAATACCATGCTATAACTGTGTTAAGCGGAAACATTAATGCATGTGTGGTATGTAAACTACCAGCTCCCTAGTAGCCTCTATTTAACTAGTTCGTTGGGTAATAGATGATCAAGGTTTCCTAATCATGGAATATCACGTCGGTTGACAACGGAGTCATATCATTGGGTGAATGATTTGATGGACATACCCAAAATATAGAAACGTAGTATTCATACCTTTGACCGTGAGATCATATCAAATCTCTGTTTATGGAAAGTGCGGCTGATCGCATCAAACGGCATGTCTTATATAGCATGACAATAAATGTGACACTTTCGGATATCGGAAGGAAGCAGTAGAAGCGAGTGATCTAGAGCGGGAATTGCCAATCCACATAGCAGGATAGATCCACGAACCGAAAAGCTCATCGTCAATTTTTTTTACATATGCACGGTGGTACCAGAGGCCGCATGACGAAGCGACGAATGGATCAGGACCAAACTACAAAGAGAAGCCGCCACCACGCAGACAAATCATGCGAACCCTAACCTCACCAGCCAGAGAAGTCATGATGACGCCATCGAGTCATTGTCGTCAATGCAGAAGACATCGTCAAGATGGAGAGCCTCCATGAAAACTTATTCGTCTGACAACCTGATCGACACTGTCACCACAACCAATGAAGCTCCTTCCCACATTCCCAAAGTCGGTGGACCTGGTGGGGGCGATGATCTACCAGCAGATAAGGGGTGACTTCATGTTGCACCCAGAAATAGCCTCTTGAGGGTTATAGAGGAAAGTAAGTTGTTATTGTTCTTGCTTGCCGATCTAATAATACTTATAGTTTCTTAATCAATCTTTTTTGCTTATAATTGGATTCATTTTTTATTAAATTAGAGTAGATTTTTTTCTTCGTCGGAAAATTTTATTACATGCTTTTTCGTCGAGGTAAAATGTTCACGTCGTTGCTCATGTTTTCTGTATTTCTAAAAAAGATTTTATTTTATATTTTATTTACAGTCCAGACATCTCATTTCGTGCGCGGACTGCTAGTCCTCCCATGAATCTATTCTACATGTACATGTTTCATCTTTTAGGTTTATTTCTATATTGAACTAATTAACCCTCCTAAGTATGAGTGGGACTCACAACGCTTCCAACTAATTCATTGCGCAACTTAATCCTTTATGAGGATACAAACCATATCAAATAACCAGCTTTTAAAGTGTTGTATATTGCTCATCACAAAGCTTTTTATCCACATAAGAAACTAACATGACGACGACTACTTAAAAGTTTATGATTTTTTCCCTCTCACTTTCATGTCGATCCCACTATCTCCCCTCTGCACACCTTCTACCTATGCAAGGAGAGTGTGATGACGCTACGTACCCAAGTGTGGTATCTTAAATCCCCACCCGCAATCGCTCATCCTTCCTTTTTTTTTCTCAGACCATGCTATCGTGGCCACCCATCCTCACTCTGCGGCTCTACGCCATTGCCCGATATTAATTTCTCACACTCTCCTATTTGATAAGGAATGATGTGTTCCTTATTATACTTTTCTCTCAGGTCATTTTGTAAATTCAAACAGGACGATGAATTTTTTACCCTAGATGAAACGTTTCGCACACCTTAGATTATGATATGATGAAAATCTGGAGGCAAATAGTGCACAACTGAACTTACCTAAAACAATACTATGAACCGAACCGTGGAACAACAGAATAACAGAAGTGCCACAACAATCCAACCAAGAAGGACATTCGCGTGATATGTGTACGTTGCGTTTTCTTCAGGGAAATGAACCTTCATGTAACCTTCATCTGCAATTAATGGAGATCCTTCATGTAACCTTCGCAGCCCGGTTCGTTTCGCCATCCAGTTCAGCCCAAACCAAATACTAGCCCATTTGAAACGGAGCCATCAACGACCGATCGAGGGAAGCAACGATCATTCCCAAACCCTACACCCTTTTTGTCCGGCCGCCGGCGTACAATGTCGTGGGTGTGGCGATCCACCCTGCTCCTCTCCCGCCTCCGGCCTGCCCGCCGCCATGGCAACCAGGTCAGCACCTTTCTTGGCAGCAACAAACCAATCGGCCCGAGAGGATACGCCTCCAAGTCCACTGCTGATCTGCACGCCAAAGTCAAGCGGCATCTATACGTGGTCCTCGACGACCACGAGGACGGCTACGGCGTCCACAAGCTAGACCTCAGCCACGACGACGACCATCTGGACGGCGGCGGTGCGCAGCGCCTCCCGGAGCCTCCCCTCTTCCGCGTGGAGCTCACGATCCTCGGCGAGCGCGTGCAGTTCGCCGCCGTGGGCAGCAGCATCGTCGCTATAGGCAACACCATCATAAGCCCCGCGCTGTGGGAACGTTGGATACCACACATTGGCGGTGTCCTCATCTACAACACCAATACTGGGGCACTCATCGTCGCGCCTCACCTCCCAACAGGCCTCGTGCGTGACTCAGACAACTGTGGCGGGAGCTTGCACTGTCTCACGGCAGACCTCGCCGTGGTACTGGAGCAGCTTTGAGAGTCCACCCAGCCTCCCGTTCTTTGCGGATCACATCACTGCCCACGTGGCCCACTTATCACCGCGGAGGCAAGCAGCGCGTCCCAAAATCTTGGTGTCCCTTAGGCCAACGGAGACGAACCCGTTGGGTGCTACCTTCTCCTTCACCATGAAGGGTAGTAAATGGAGGCGGCATGGTAAGTTGGTGCCCATAGCATCAGGCAAAGGCTGCAGCGAATACTGCCTGATGGAGCGCCTGTGTCGCGAGTGGGAGGAGGAGGAGGAGGAGGAGGAGGATGAGGCGACGGAGTCACAAGAGCAGGATAAGACGGTTGAGGAGGAAGAGGACTGGGACTTTTACGGTGGAAGGTGTCTTCTCCGACTAACGTTTTTCCGTGTCGAGCGTGGCCAGGAAGGCGAGCCCATGGCCACGGCTACCCGATCGACTCGCTCTTATGAAGCGTCCTGGCACAGTCAGCATTTTGATGCTCAAGCGTTCTGGATATAGTTTGCATATGTATCTAGGTATATCGTTTGAAATTAGGTTCACGAATTCCATGGTTGGGTGATGACTTTTCAAGTTTAAACTATCATTTTGATGTGCCACGTTTTCGAAATTTCCTTTACATGCTTGGGCATTTGGAGTGATATTTTCATTTTAGCAAATACCATAAGGTTCAAAAGGAGTTTCACTAACTGTTCGAGCACACAGGTGCCTCCTGTGTGCTATGGCCTGAATGCAAGAGCATCTAACACTGCCGGTCGATGCGGAAGTCGAAATTCGTCAAATTAAACTATTTCTCATACTGATTTTTTTCCATCTCAGCAGCGAGTTTACTTGGCTTGGCATCAGCGTTGGACATAATATGCTCGTATTTATCGTTTACTGCAGCTTTGTCGATTGTGCCTCAGAGTTTTTTTTTTGTGTGCGTGGAATTGTGGGTCACTTAAGCTGATTCTGCGTTGGGGAAGCAAACAAAAAGAATACGTGGAAATTAATCCCTATAAAACCCTGAGTGTAAAAAAATTATGCCGTATATTTGAAATCATTGGCACATACACTTACAGTGAAACACTCGTCTTCCGTTTTTCAGTAGAACATCCCAATTAGTGCAAGAAGCTCACAATCGCTTCGTCGGAATTGACCACTACCACTAATTTCTCATCACTTACATTTTAAAATAAAACTACATAAACCAAAATAGCAAACACATTCAATCTAAGTCAAGTATATGTAATCTAGGTCCTTCAATTCTTCGTCTTACTTGTATAAAATCTAGACCATCCTTTGGTCATTTCAATATCATCATTTGGTTTCTTGTTAGTACCATAAATACTCGCGTCTCTCACCCGCTCACCCCGCCCCCCTCCCGTCTCCCCACTCGTCCGTCCTCCTAGCTGCCGCTGGAGGAACCTGACAGGTAAAGCCCGTATGACAGACAACACTAGCGGGCTCTCGTCTCCTCCAGTTGCGGGGGCCTAGGCCTATCTAGCTTTGGGTGCGGCCAAAGACGGTGTCGTGTTCAGCTCAACTATCGGGAAAAAGATGTCCGTAAATATTTAGGATTGGCATGATTGCGGTGGCTGCGAGGGCAGCACGGCAGTGGAGTGACTCGTGGTATGGTTGTGCCCCGATCTGAGGCAGCATATTGCAAATTCATGGCGGTCTGTCCTACAGATTAAGTTGATGTGTGGTCGCGGTTGTTAGCTAGACCAACGGAAGATGTTTTTGAAGGAGATCCCTTTTTCACAAACCCATCGTCTGTCGATGACGACGACAACATGGGTCTGCTGAAGGGCCCTTAATGTTTGTTTTGCACGTGTTTTCCACTATCCTTATCGCTTGACAATAAGCTAATAAGAGTACTTTTTTTGTTCGCTCGGTCCGGTCTAATAACGTTAAAATTATGTGTGAGCATTGGCATTTGCTGACGAGCGGTATAGGACACAACATGTACGCGTATGGACGTCTATCTATGTTCGGTAAATTAAGGCTAGAAGTAATGAATGTGGTTGTTAAGAGGATGTGACAATACATAAGGTTGAGTTTGGTGATATGGTGACACTATTAAGTACCTGGACTACAGTTCCAAGGTGAAAACCTTGGTCTAAGCTTCATTGGTCATATCTGACCATAGGACGGTGTGTCGACATCGATATCTTGCTGAATGCATTGCATGTTATTTGTTTGGTCCCGCTCTTCGGGGTGAAAATTCACGATCTGGTTTTTGATGGGATCTGTCGATCGTGACACTTCTATGCCGTTACCCTTTTAATGATGTTGCCTTTGGAGAATATATATCTATGTGCTTCAATCTTTTCACTCTTTTAAACGTCAAAAAAATAATCTTTTCACTCTTTTAATGATGCTGCTTTTGGAGAATATATGGCTATGTGCTTCTGTATGTTTCGAATTGATCGTGATATTGAGTTGATGTAGAGTCCGAGTTTAGTTGATATATTCTTGATATTAATATCTTACCCGTTGTCCAAAAAAAATGATAGCCTATTAATCATACTTATTGCATACAGTTTCCCTCCTTTTTTTTGAGATATACGTGATATATCATATATGTACGTTGCTTATTTTTTCAGGGAAATGTACGTTTAATTTCAGCCTGCGTGTAACCTTGGCAGCCCTGTTCGTTTTGTCATCAAGTTCAGCCCAAACCAGATAGTAGCCCATTTGAAACGGAGACGTCAACAAGCATTCCCAAACCCTACACCCTTTTGACCGCCGGCGTACAATGTCGTGAGCGTGGCGATCGTTCCTCACTCGACCGCACCCCCTCCTCCTCCCCAGCCTCCGGCCTGCCCGCCGCCATGGCAACCAGCTTAGCACCGTTTTTGGCAGCAACAAACCGATCAGCCCGCGAGGATACACCTCCAAGTACAAGTCCATTGTCAAGGTCAAGCGGCATCTCGTCCTCGACGACCACGAGGAGGGCTACGGCGTCCACAAGCTGGACCTCAGCGACGACGACGACCATCTGGACAGTGGCAGCGATCGCCGCTTCTCGGAGCCTCCCGTCTTTCGTGTGGAGCTCACGACCCTGGAGATCGCATGCAGTTCGCCGCCGTGGGCAGCAGCATCGTCGCTATAGGCACCGCTCTCAGAAGCTCCTTGTTGTATGAGCGCTTTATACCAGGGCCCATTGGCGGGGTCCTCATCTACAACACCAACACGTTGATCCTACTGAAGAACCTCTACCAAAGAAGAAAAAGTTTGAAGGTGGATCGTCGCACATATGCTTTCTCCGTAATGTATATGTTTGGTTATATAACCTTGGGCATAAAATTAGCGATAAGTATTACCGAGGGCACAAAGCAAGCGAACAAGATGGACGAGCTAGGTTAGATATCAAGTCCATAATAACAATAATGAATAAATAAAGTGGCCAGTTTTTGTTAACCGATGAAGTTTTAATTTATGCAACATGTGTGCAACAATGCTTATTTTCATAACTAATGGATATAACAAGTTTTTATCATTTTGTTTCTTATTATTATTGCTTCGTTAATTTTGTTTCTTCACATAATAGATAATTGAATCAATCAATCAATCGATTTTCATGAGTTAAAAAGTGTTGCAATTTAAAATAAAACAAACTGGGCTATAAAATCGTTTGACTTTTACTCGCCCAAATTTTAACGGAGTATGTTTTAAAGTTACACGTGCGTTGCACGATTACCAGTAGTCACGAAGTGTGAGAACAATCCAGTCAAGGAGGACCTTTTTTCTTTTGAGATTTTTTTGTGTGTTTTTTTTTGAGTTTTTTTTTTGAGGTATGTAGTACTATTACGTTGCATCTTCAATGGATCGTCACTTTCGCGGCCCGATTTGTTTTAGCATCCAGTTGAACTTCAGCCCATACCAAATAGCCCATTAGAAAGCACCCCATCAAGCATTGACCGAGCGAGAGCGAAGCAACGAGCATTCTCAAACCCTAACGCGGACGGGCTACAGGGCCGAAATGCGGTGGAAACGACGCAGCGGGAGGAGGAGAACCTACTCCGCAGCGCGGGGGGGGGGGGGGGGGGGGGGGGGGGGGGGGGGAAGCAGGGGTCGGCGACAGGCAGCGAGGCGCGGCTGCGAGATGTGGTTGCGGGGGCGGAAGTCAGCGCGTGGGGCTGAAACTTCAGCGCCGGGAATCTCGCGCCAAGAGTTTGGGGTGCAGGAAAAAAGGCCACCAAAACGGAAGAGATGGGCACCGAGGGGGAAATATCCCGCTCCCCCAAAACAATTCTAGGCCGAGTGGATATGGAGTATCTGGTATGACCGCGTTTTCGCATCGGATCCGAAAAAACAGTAATTTTTTGAGCCGGGGCTTATCCGGTTATGCTAGAGATGCTCTAATAGCTATCTTCGGCCACTTGCGGCCGTCATCTCTATCGTGACGCCTCTCCGTCCCACCGTGACCGAGCCGTCACCTCTGCCGATCAACCACATGATTTTTCTTTTTGTGACACTATTCATATATGTACCGGCCCATTCTCGCACCGCTTTGTGTACTCCTTGTACTCAGTTTTACAACAATCTCAGAACAAACGACATTCGTTTCGAGTGCGCATCGCTTTAGATTAGACATATCCGGATTTTGATGTCGTGACTCGTGAATAGTACATGAAAAGTTGTTTTCACTGTGTTCCAAAAAAATCAGATGTTCTATTTTTCTGAATCACATGTATCCATATACGTTTTTATTGTATTTGTTCACTCATTTTTATTTGTAAATAGTCCACACTAAACTATTCAAAATATCATATAATTTGGAACGGAGAGAATAGTACTACTTATATTTAGAAGGGATATTTTCCTATAATTAAGATCTTGAAATATATTCTATGAAGCTTCCCAATTCCTTCCGAAAATTCCATTTATTTCAGCTGGTACAAAAATTTGACCGATGCAAGCTGTTGTCAATTTATTTCTTCAGTCCTTTTTTTCTTTGAGTGAGATATTCAAGTTTTCTCCTTCGAGTTTTGGTTAGATCATGGATGTTATCGATAGGAGTCCCATGGACTTGCTGCTCAGCCCGATTTGCTTTAGCATCCTGTTTAGCCCAAACCAAACTAGACCACAACCAAAAGCCCATTTCAAACCGTGCACACCATCAACCATTGATCGCTCCTGCGGCCGCATTCCTGTTGATCTTCCCAAACCCTAAACCTTTCTGGCCGCCGGTTTGCAATGTCGTGGGCGTGGCGACCATTCGTCAGTCGATCACATCACCTCCTCTCCAGGCTCCGCCCTGTACGACGCCATGGCAGCCACCTAGCCACCGTGTTTGGCCGCAACAACTTGATCGGATCACGAGGATATGCTTGCGACTCCAGTGGTGATCCTACGATGAAGCGGCATCTATACGTGGTGCTCGACGACCACGTGGACGGGTTCGGCGTCCACAAGCTCGACCTCAGCGAGGACGACGATGATCTGGAGGACGGCGGCATGTCGCGACGCCTAATGCAGCCTCCGGTCTTCCGCGTGGCGCTGGCGACCCTCGGCGAGCGCGTCCAGTTCGCCGCCGTGGGCAGCAGCATCGTGGCTATAGGCAACACCATCTTAAGCTCCGAGCTCGACGGACGTTGGATACCAAGCGGTGTCCTCATCTACGACACCGAGACGACGATGCTCACCGTCACACCTCAACTGCCAGAAGGCCTCTTGGGTGGCTACAAAGCAGCAATGACCATCGGGAACAGTCTGTACATGGTTGGCTCCGAGCCACCCGAGGCGCCGCTGAACTATGACTGGGTTGATGACTGGGACTATGGTGGTGGCAGCTTGCACTGCCTGACTACAGATCCTCTTGACCAGATCAACTACTACGGAGACAAGTTCTGGGGTTGGGAGCTATTATCCGACTACTCGCCGTGGCTTTGGAGCAACTTCAGGAGTCCTCCTAAGGTCCCATTTTTGGCGGAACACATCTCAGCCTACGGGGTCCAAGCAGCACCGCCCGGGCCAGCGGTGCCGCACGAGTTGTTGGTGTCCCTTAGGCCCACGGAGAGGAGCGTGGTGCGTGCTACCTACTCCTTCTGCACGGCGAGCAGAGAGTGGACGCGGCGTGCCGACTGGCACCTGCCGGTCTTCGGCCATGTCCACTACGACGTCCATCTGGATGCGTGGGTCGGTCTCCACGCCCTCAACAACGGGAACATGTATGGTCCTCACGTGACGGACGGGCACCTTTGCGTTGGCAAAGTCACGTCCACTCCGCCGGAGTGGAAGGTCGGCAAGGAGAAAATTTTCCGACTGGACGAGGACAATGCGGCTGGTTGGAGGCACGTTCATGCTAAGCTCTTGCAGATAGCGCGAGGCGACGGCGGCAGCGAGTACTGCCTCATGGAGCAATTGCGCCCCAAGGAGGAGGAGGTGGAGGAGGATAAGGAGGGCAAAGAGCAGGAGGAGGAGAAGGAGTGCTGGGACGAAGGTGGCAAGTGTCTTCTTCGGTTGACCTGTTTTCGTGTCGAGCGTGGGCAGGACGGCAAACCCATGGTCACGGCTCGCCGGTTGGCTTGCTCGTACGAAGTGTCCTGGCACAGTAGACAATTCGATGCTCAAGCCTTCTGGATGTAGTTTGCCTTTGTATCTGGATCTTGAAATTTAGGTTCAGGAATCCAAGGGTGGTCCGTTGGTGATTTTTTTTAAAAGTTTAAATCCACGCTGTGTTGTGTCATTGTTCCGAAATTTTACACTAGATGCTTGGAAATTTGGAATTCTTCCCAATGCATAAAGGCTCGTGTGATAAAATTGCACTTTTTATTGTGAGTTTGGTGGTTCTGCATTTTGGCGGAGTAAGAACATTAATTCTTAACCTGGAAGATCTGAAATTGTTCATGTTGTATATGGTTCAGAAAATGTGCAGTTTATTGTGAGTTTGGTGGTTCTGCATTTTGGCGGAGGATGGAAGAACCGGCATTCTGCAGAGTAGCGGGTGCAAGGAACCTGATGGTGGTTAGTACTGCACAGTGTGATTTGCTTGGGTATTTATTCTGGGCCATCTTTTTATTTAGTCATATCTGTGTTCTGAAGTTATAAATAATGTAGTAAATTGGATTTTCTGCGTAATAACCTAGCTTGCTATTTCTGTGCTAGCCTGTAGGCTTACTGCTTCAGTTCCTTAGTTTGTTTATCATTGTATTGCTTGCGCTGATAACATCTTAAGTTGGCTTCATAATTTGCATGTTCACTTGGTTTCATCTCATTCTTAGTCGTTTCTTCAATTCAAGTACAAAATAACTAACTGTTGCAATACAAGAAGTGTCATCATCATTTTTCCACAAAAATACAACTCATATTTCTGAAATAGTCTGCTACTGTCCTTTTGAACTTAAGCTATGAGCCAGACCTACTGATAGCTATGTACTTATTTATTGAGTTCGCTGAAGTAGTTGTTCAAAACAAAAAAAGATCCTGATGAATTAACGTTTTAGCAATCTGCTACGACATTTTTATCATTTATTCGTATGGATCGAGTCTAATGGCTCATTTTGAAGTGCAACTCCTCTCAGAAAATGGGATTTTTTTTAAAAAAAAATTGCCACTCTAGTTTTTCCCTATTTTTCTTTTGCAGCTCTCAATTTTGACATTTTACTTTTGCCCTGCCAGTTTCTGGTAACACATCATTTCTGTTTTCTGTGGGGCAAAAACAAAATGAGAATGGTGAAATTTTATTTTGCTTTTGCGCCTTCTGTTTTTTTTGGATTTTGTTTCCCCCCTCTAATGTGCAAAAGCAAAATGTCAAAATATAGAGTGGCAAAACTAAAATGGGAAAAAAACTAGTGTGACACAAACAAAATTTCCCCTCAAGAATCGTATCCTATATATATTATTCTAGAATTGCTCTATTTTTTCTTGTACAAATATACAAAACATAATTAATAGGATCCTTTTCTTAAATTAGATAGTTGAGTAATGATACGACTTTTTAATGCCATTGTTCATATCAGGAAAATTAGGCCGCTCTCGCGTCCGCTGCTAAGGTAAGCGCGAGGAAGTGGCCGAGAAGAGTGATAAGGACCAAAAGCTCAGATGGTGCTCACCGCTCATGGGCGCCACCTTCAGGGTGGGTGTGGGCAGCCCCAGGTAGCCAGTGGCTAGGTGTTCGTCGCCTCCATGAGAGGATGAAGGGCTGGTCCGTGACACTGCTACCTGTCCCTTACGTCTGCTCCGCCCTCGTGCACATACTCACGTCGCTCTCCACGGGGGTGGTATGGGCTAACCCTAGATTCCGCCGCCCCGTCCCTCTCCTCTGCAACGTCCGCCTTGATGGACGGCAGCTGCATGACGGTCACTTCTTGCGGGTGCGATCCGTCGCCCTGGCCAGCGATGCCTGCTTGCGGCGCCCGTGCAAGCAGGGACTGTTTTGTGATTTTTTAACAGACAATGGAGAAGAGGAGTGTTGGGGCGACATTGGCTGGTGTCTTTCCATGTCGAGTATGACCAAGATGGCGAGGTGCACGAGGAAGATAAAATGGAGGTCTGTAGGCAGAGAGGAGAAGCGATCAGGATCTTACTGTGGCGGGTGAGGTCGACGCGGACGCGTAGTGGTGGTGCTGCTTGGAGGTCGGGCGGGAGAATGGGCGGCGCTACAGTGGCTGCAGTGGCGGCGCCGAGCTCCATGGTGACTTGTGGGGCGGAGGAGAGGATCACGGCGGTGGGGGATCCTGGTGTGCGGGAGAGAGGTAGAGAATGGCGGCGGCGCAGGCTAATCTGGTGCTGGGGAAGAAAGGGGATCCGGCTACGGCTGCAACGAAGCCGTGGCTATGACGGGAGCCACCAAAATTAAGCCAGAGCTCCGGATCCGGCGAGAGCGAGGAGCACGGAGGCGCCGGTGAGAGCGGGGGGAGGGGAAGAGCACGTCAGCGAGGGAGAGGGCAGCAGTGGCGGGCGGCGGGCGGCGAGAAGTGAGAGAGAGATGCGTGCACACCCGACCGGGGCAATCTGGGAAGAATTGGTTTTCGAGTGAACGTGACGGGCTTGAACGTGAAATGCTAAAACGTCTTATAATTCGGAACAGATACTTAGGGTGTTAAACCCATGCAACAGGAACCATAGTAGCAGTATTCAGCAACAGTACTTGGGCTTTGGCTTGCCGGCCAGTGCTTCAGAGTAAAGCCTCTAGATAGATGTATCCTAATCCTATTTTCTGCAAGGTACTCTGATGCATCCTAGTCCTATTTTCTGTACCAACATCAGAAGAACAAAAAAGCACATAGTTCCCCGACATCTGAATGCTACTTTGCAAATAAAAAATCACAGAAAATTCGTACAAATGATACAAGCAAAATATTCACCAATACATCTTGTTCTTTTGTGTGAACAAGATGCCAAACTGAATCAGTAAGTAGCGAACCATGTACTACTCCCTCCGTATCAAAATATACGTCACACTTTCTCATTACCAAACATATGTATCTAGACATGTTTTAGTGCAAGATTCGGTTTAGGGTTTAGGGTTTAGATACATATGTTTGGTAATGAGCAAGTGTGACTTATATTTTGATACGGAGGGATTAGTACTTTAGAGATTTAGAAATTTCGCTTGTACACTTTGCCTAACCGAATAAGAATAGGGAATTTCGACGAACAACTAGCAGGCATACTCGACCTGACCATTTGGACCTCACGAGGTTGTACCTGCACACGAATAGGGAGAGGCAAGAGACGGCGCCGGTGGTGTGGCCTCGGAAGGTCTGAACGATGGGGCGGCCCGGCGGCCGGTGGGGCGGCGACCAAGAAGACACCGCCGTTGAGTTTCTGCGTCGCCTCCTGACAAGGGGTAGACTCATCAAGACCCATAGTTGAGGTCCCTGGGCTGTGAATATGGGGGAGAGAACGTGGTAGAGCTGGAAGTATCGTCGGCTGACAAGCGGGGCAAAGATTTTACTCAGGTTCAGGGCCCTCATGTGGAGGTAACACCCCTACGTCCTGCCTGTCTGTTATTGCTTTGCGAATATGAAGGTTACAAGGGTCCCGGCGAGATGTCGATCTCGCTAGGGTTTTGGTGGTTCTGAAAGTACGTGGTCTGGTTCGACAACCCTCCCAGTCTTTAAATAGTAGGTTGGGTCTCGGGTGTTCGTAACCGACTCGATTTACAAATAAGGAAACTCTAAACCGACTATTGCTTCGCCAAATTTGGAGGATACTCTTTCTTCGTGGCCCTCCCTTCATGGGCTTCATGTAGGCTCTGATAGTTGGGGCTAGTCTATACGTGCACCAGATACCCTCATGGTAGGGTACCCGATAGGCATACCCATGTCAGTAGCCCCCGAGTACTTGTCTGATTCGAAGAGTCGGGCATGGACTCATACATCATGCACGTTATTTGCTTTCTATTTGTGTCGTATGTTTTGGAATTTCTGTATGAAATAGCACATGCTGGCTATGTCGAGTGTTTCATCGACTATGACTTTTTGCTTATGATAGTCAAGGGATATTAGCTTAGCAGGCCCGGCACACACGACGGATCGGGGCCAGTTAACTACTATTTGTGGCAAAACCATACTAGCTTTCAATCAAACTCGAGTCACCGGACTCGAATCTGGAACAGACTGGAAAGACTCGAAACGGCCGTTGAGGTCTTACTGAATCGAACTGCATTATAATTTTGAATCTACCCAACGCGTCCGTCGAGGATTATTCATCATGTCTGCTGACACGGAACACTTAAGGATAACGCTGCTGGAGCGGTCCTTAGCCCAGCTCGACTGATCGGCGGGTCTTACCTTTGCACTATGCATGCAGCATCCAAGGATCGTCGGATCAACTCGGGAACATTTCGAGTACGATTTTTCTTATGACCTGAGTCGAGTAATCTGTCGACTGATACTTTTGCTATTATTCTATCGGGTGCGCGACAGCGCTCCCGATGGGAGTAGCCCCCGAGATTGTGCTTTATTGCTTGCAATGGAGGATAATCTCAAAATATTTTTATCCTGCACAGACTAGTCAAAGAATTTTTTGATATGCTCCCGATGGGAGTATGATGATACAGTCGAAAGTACTTTCGACTGGAAGCTATGACCTTTGCGTGTAGAACCAATCGAAATTCCTGTGAGAGACCACCCGAAGATTTCATCGAGTGACTTGTATGCCAGTTGTGCAAGATGAAACAACGTTAGCAATGACGCATTTTGCGACTGCCATCTCTGACAAGCGGTGGCGTGCTTGGCACACCTGATAAGACGTTGTAACACCCCGAAAATTCAAACCTAATTTTAGTGGTGTTTTCTGACACCGGAAAAACTTTTTTCTCTTTTCTAAAAATATTTCTTCAAAACTTTTGAAGATGAATTGACTTGGGAATTGCTTTCTCAAAGGTTTCCCAGAAATCCACCAGCCACTCCATCACCCCTTAAAATTTTGTGCTTGAGTTTTCCCTTCGAAAACCCTAGCCCTAATTATCGAAACCCTTTAATCATTTTCTCCACCGACAAAAGGAAAGCCCATTTCCATAGCTCCAGAAATTCCACCAAAAATCCCATAGGACCCTATGTCCATATAAAGACCATCCATGCAAAGATATTGCATACTCCAATGCAATATTTCCAAGTTAGCCCATATTTTCCAAACTGCCATTTCTAGTCCAGAAATGTTTTAACCAAGATAGATACCTCCGATAATTCTGAAAAAATTCAGGGTATGCATATTTTGGCATTTCCTGCTTTTCATCTTTTGGAGCCAAATCCATTTGAGCAATATTTAGACCACTTCCTTTGTAAGCCCAAATTGATGCCATTTTGGGTTCTTCAAACAAACCTACACCTAGAAAACTCCTATGACCTTGAGACTTGGTGATCTTGACAACATGATCCATATACACACAATGCCAGGAGATCACCCCAAGGGGAATTATAGAAATCCCTTTTCCCTTGGTCATGTCAATATGGCCATCTTTGGACATCTTATGGAAAACCAATTTCCCATGTTACAAATGACCTCAAACTCCTTGGACACTCTCCCCTAACCAAAACAACCCCTCCCTAATTTTGGGGAATTTTTGTGAAGTATGAAAGACCAAGAACATTTCATCGAGCACCTTCTGCCTTCTTAGTTTTCTGAAAATTTTCTTCTGCAAAGTGTTGCAACTTTGATGGTTCCTTGTTTGAGTGTGTTTGTTTTGTTCTTGTGAGCACCGTAGTGTCTTTGGTCTTGCGTTTGGATCATCTGGTTGGCGGGAACGCGGCGATGCCGATCATGGCGTGCTCTGGAACGCCAGGACCGGCATGGCGGCACCCCGTGCCCTGTCCTCTGCCCGTGTCCTCTCCTCCGCCCTGCCTCGCTGTCGCCCGCCGAGCAACGCCGCGTCCAGGCCCCCCCTCCCCCTCGCTGCTCCTTGCTCCGGCGAGAAGAACCGCGGCCAGGCCCCCCCCCGGCCCTTGCCCGACACCTAGCCGCCCCGGAGCGCCGCCAGCAGCTACACGCCGCACCGACGGCACAGTCCACCTCCAAACGCTAGAGGACGCGCCGCCCACTCCAGTAACCCTCGTGCTCTTCTGTAGTTCCAGCACGTCGCTCTTATCCCCTCCTCCCGCCTCTGTGGCCACCGGCGCTCCCACGTGCATCCATGGCGTCCCCAAGCCCGTACCCCTGCCTCTGCCCCTCCTGGCTATATAAAGCCACCCCCCGAGCCCCCTTCGATGCACACCTCCCTCTCCTCTTCCCTCCCGGACCTCTCTGCCACTCTAGCTCGAGAATGGAGCTTGGTTTCGAGCAATTTGCCGAAGCCGTCGCCGCGGGTCCCTAGATCACCGCGAGCTACCCAGGGCTCCCCCGCCCAATTCAACCTACCCAGTGCCTCCTACCCCTCTCCTCTATCTCCCAGTGCAACCAGCAGAACCAGGGGTGCACGGTGCGCTCGTGTTCTTGCTCGACCACCATTGCCGAGCCGCCGAGCTTCGGGAACTCGCGGGCGACGCATCCCCGGCTTCCCTCCCGTGCCCTGGACCCCTCCCTGGGTGCGGTGAGGCTCGTCGGGCTGGACTCCGCCGTCTCCTGCCGCCTCAACCTCTCCTAGCGGCCGCAGCAACGAGCTCCCCGAGCTGCCCGTGCTGGTCTCCCGCGCGAGGAAGGAGACGACCCCTCGGTTGTTTTTTTTTCCTCTCTGGTTCGATCACCGAACCGTTTTTGGGCCAGCCCAGCTGACTGCCGCAGCTCGTGGCCCAGCCACGGCCTGCCAGCGGCCCGGCCACGCGCAGCGGAGCGCAGGCGCGCGACGGCCCAGTGACGGCCCAGCCGCGCGCGGAAGCAGCCCGAGCTGTTTTTTTTCGTGCAGTCTGTTTTTCTTTTTCTTCCGGTGAGCAACTTCAAACGCCTCTAGTTCTTGAACCGTAGCTCCGTTTTAGTCGATTCAAATTCCTAAATTTGTATCTCGACGAGATCTAGCCGGTAGGACTAGTTTTGTTACCTTTGGAGCTATTTAGTTTCGTGGCCCTTATTTAATGCACCGTTTCGTGATTTAGGCGTTCTTCGGGGTTCCGACCCGCGGCGAGTCCGAGACTTTCCCAACCATTTGGAATCCTTCTCGGAGGCAAGCTAAACCCTTGCTATAAGCCATCCCGCAATGCTTGTTTGTTGTTTGCCTATTACCATGCCGGGTGTTTATGTCTGTCTACTGTTATGTCTGTCTGCTATTATTATTACATGTCTGTTTGTTATCCGTATTTTTTTATATGAGCATTGTATTGCTGCATATGTCATATTGCAATTTAATTTATTGCACTACCTTATAACTGCTTATCTGTGCAACACTCACTTTCTCGAGACAATGGCCGGTGCTACCGCCTCAGTCAAAGGAATGGGGGAAATTATTACAACTGTGCGTCTCGCGTTTGCGGGGCTTTGTTTGGTTCTTTCCTCTTCGCCGAGGTGAGGAGCGGACGAATGTCGTCTTATGATCCTCGGGGTTGGGGGCATTTGCCAAAAGAGTTAGTTGCCTTGTCCCCTCCGTCAAATATGGTTGGCATAGACCAACCGGACTGCGACGCTGGGGAGCTGACTTTTCCGTGGTTCTTTTGCCGAGATTGCTGACACCACGTCGAGATAACCTCGAGTGGAATGGATGCTCTCTCATTTTTATGAGTGCTTTTCGGTTCATTCTTTTACGGTGACACCGGCCGGGTTGCCCGCCACCGTCATCCGTTTGAAATATTATGCTATTATTCTGTGAACACTAACCCCCGAGTGACACCGGCCGGGTTGCCCGCCACAGTCACCCGGGTATTATTATTATTGTTATGTTGATATCTATACCTGCAAATGTTATGTTACTAATGCCTTGTTGCTTGATGTTATTTGATTTTGTTGTTGTGATTGTTGTGTTGGACTAACCCCCTGTTGTTTGGACTTGTTATGATGAAACTTGATTAAATGAAACACCCCTCCAAACATCGATAGGGTCAGTCCATAGTGCCACTAATCTGAACATCAAAGCACTACCACTGTCGCTCACATGGGCGGGCCTTGACCTACGTAATCCTATTGAGCCTCCTTTGATGCCACCCTTTTGGCAAGTCTAGTCGGTTACCATAGTTGGTCGGGGCTAGTCTTGCGAAGGTTCCGGAGCTAGGCGTCGCTCATGGGTTGGGGACGTGCCGGATTCACTTCTGCATAAGGCATATAGTTATGTCGGTGGCTATATAGGGAGTGTCTTGATGGCGTGAACGGTTGAGTGAGTGTATCAGACCGTCTTATGGATGTGATCCTAAAGTACCGGTTGTTAATGATCCACTTGGATGAGTGAAGTATTGCAACCTCTCGAGAGTGTTAAATCTGGATATCTAGCCTCGTTCCAAGGTTATGGAACAACAGTTCAGTGTCGGTCACACTATTGTCTTTGTCGAGTCAGGAGGTTAAACCTAAGGCTTGTTTGAAAGTAAGATGAACAACCTGATGTCACTAAATGAACAATAAGTTGATGCAGGGAATGTTACTTGAGATGTGATTGTGAACCAAGTTTAGGGATGGCGGTGTGATGCGTTGGGAAGCCTATAGTTAGGCCAGAGCCCACATCAACCGTGCGTGCCCAGAGTGAAATGATGAGGCCAGTGGGCCTAGCAGTGATCACAGGTGATGTTGTGTATTATTTGGTACCCACTTGGTACCCCGTTTTCTCGTCACAGGTAAGCTCGTTGTATGATTGCCGGTGCACGATCCAACCCCACCTGGCTTGGACTCTGTACTGGTGATACCCCCGTTGCTTGCTTATGACATGTTTGGTTGTCAATGCCATGCTACTTTTATGTCATGTATCTAGTGTACACCTTGCCATGTTGTAGGATTTTATTTCCAGTGTATACCTTGTTGCATGATTGTTGGATTGTTTGTGGTGAGGGGCGATACTTGCTGAGTGCATAATAATGTACTCACGGGCCTTGTGATTGTGGCCAGATTTTGGCGAGGACTCAACCTCCACCTTAGCAAGGACAAGGAGCAGAAGCGTGCTAGGATCAGTAGCCCAGCCAGATACCTGTGGAGTGGAGCCGCTCCAAGCCGTTGCCTCATTTATGTCTTCCGCTGCCAGTTAAAACTCTGAGTTGGGCCATGCTTGGCTTGATATTTTGTAAAGCCTCGACGGCCTTGTAAACCCCTTTGTAGCACTTTGTGCCTGATTGTGTAATGATTTCCGCTATGTTGCATTGTCGTAACGTGCGGCCAGATATCTTGGGCTGGCGCACGGGGCGACCGCCCTTCTGACAAGCTGTGCCAGAAGGGGGTGCCACAGAGCATGGTATCAGAGCACCAGGCTGGCTGTAGACTACCCTAGCATGGAAAACCCCGCCTTACTTTCCCCGACAATGAGCCCGATGGATTTAACCCATCCCCGCCTAACCGGCATGGCTGGTGTCGGTCCACAGTAAGGTGCAGTAGGACTTGTCCCATTCCCCGAGAGAGGCTCGCCGATTTCTTCCATGAGAAGGAATCAACACAACCCAGCTTATATGAGACCCAGTCCTAGCTGCCATTTATCCCCACCCTCGCCTGCTATCCTTAGCAACCCAACTCTCTTGAAGCAGGATCCCGCAAAGGAATCCCGCATTCTCATCTCATCCTACACCCAGAGCCAGAAGAATCCAATGGCGAACCCCAAGGTCATCCTGGAAACCACTGCCGATGATTATGGCGGGTTTCCACTGATTCTTCGGAAGGCCGTCTGTGATCTTCTTGGTAGGCCTGATCGCCCTCGATATGTGGTGTTCGAGAACTCACTCTCGCTAGACGGGAGTGAATTTCGTGCGAACGTACATATCGGCTCGTGTCCGTTGGGCACAAGTATGACTTACCTGATCCCAGGAAGGAGCATGCCCACTCTTCACCAAGCCATCCAGATAGCAGCCTGGGAAGGTCTCGTCCGCCTGCGGTACTCAGAACCAGCAATGGCGAAAAGCCGAGCTTTCCACTTTCTCCCCGCCAGACCCCAACCCGATGCGGAGGCTACCCAAGCTTCCTTTGAAGCCGAAGCCGACCCTGCCATAATCACCCTGGCCACCTACGGAGCTGCAATGACAAGGTTCAGCCATTCCCTGATAGAGGAACTCGCGACCACAAGGCGCAAACTTGGTCGTGCTCACCTGCAACTGTGTCGAGCAAGGAACCCACCTACCCCCAACCATGCGCAAGCTCGGAGTACAGGACCCCCGTTCCCAGATGATTTGCTGGAACGCAGTCTTGATGCATCTGTGGCGCAGGCGCTAGCCCGAGTTCAGCAGCAACCCCAAGAGCAAGGTGTAGTCCTTGAAGGCAGGCCGGTGATTCCCCACCCACCGGAAGATGCAGATGGGGACACCACTCTTCGTCTTGGCCCCGCTCCACCGACCACCAGAGGCCGTCAAGCGGAATAGAGCCTCTGTTTGTTTAGTCTGAGTGACGTTCGTATGTTGGTAGGTGAGAAGCCGTGAGCTTGTTTGTTTTGTTGTTTGTTTTCCTTGTGTTGGTTGTAATGCAAGTTTGTTGTCTGTTTCTTGGTTGATGTCGAATCAGCCGAAATAAAACTTGGTGTTCTTATCCCCTGGTTGACCACTTGGTTGACACATGAAGGAATATCATGCCTTTCTTTTAGTTAAAGGTTTTAAAGAAACAACAGATCACTTAAAACAGGGACATTATATGTGAACCCAGACGCATATACCCACCTGTGGATTAACGCAAACTTTGAATGGGATTATTTTGTAGTATACAAATTATTTTGTGTGTGTTGCACAAGTTTAACCATTAAGTGGAAGTATTTAATGAGACACTGTAACCACGGTGTCCCGCTCACTTAAGGTTGGCTCGTGTATAGGTTTGAAAAACAAACTCGTACATGCATCATTGGCAAGGTTCCTCACCCAATATGAACCTTGTGAAATCCGCATGTTAAAGAAAGGGCCCGAGCTCTCCACAAGCGGTTACCTCTCAAGCTTTAAAGTGCATGATGAGTGTCTATACTCGCTGGAACACAGAAGGATTTCTTGTAGGGTGTCTTATTTGTTGTGTTTAGCCTATATGGTTGAATGGTTATGTTACCACTTCAAATGGTTAGAACCATAAATGCAGTGTTATTTTCAAAAAAGATATTTTTCCAATCTAGCAAGATATTCTAGTATCCCTGCAATCCTATCTGTGCTGCAAGATCAGATCTGCCACAGCTGTGAAAATTCAGAGATATAGATCTTGCCCAATCCAGCAAAGAAGACAAATTGGATACATCTGCTAAGTTCAATACAGAAGGGAAATTTCAGAAACAAAGGATACAAGATCTGCTCCAACCTGGAACACTACAACTAACTCAGTACAGATGCAAAGGCACCCCAGAAATCCTACTCCCTCTCAAGCTCAGTGGTGTTGCTAGAAGATGAGCCTGGCTCACCCGAAGCCGAGTCGCGAGCCGCGCGACGGCGACGGACGGCTCGAGCCTCCTGCTCAGCTCCAGCCGGAAGAACAACCACCTCAGCCACCGGCGGCACAGCCTGCCCCTCCGCCGCAACCTGCTCCGCCGCCGCCGCATCACCACCTGCGCCAGACCACCAGTTGTACAGACCAAAGATCAGGAAGACCACTGCCGCAAACAGCAGTCCACCCACCACCACAAACGAGATCCCGAAGAGCGCGACGATGATCACATGCTCGATGAAGCCCGCCCTCCCCAGCATCTCGACGTACGCTCTGAAGAAGCTTTGGACGAAGCCCATGGTTGCGATGAAAGAAGAGAGGATTTCAGAGATATCTGGTTTATAGCCGGAGCTCAGATGCCGCCCCTCGACACCGCACGCGGGAAAAGAGAAAGAATCACGGGCAGTGGCGCGAAACCATCGAGGACATGTTCCCCAAAGCCGTGATGGCCGCGACGTCGGCGGACCGCACGCGCAGCAGTGCCGCAGTGGAGTGCTCCGCGCACTGGGAACCAGCCGTGCACAGAGCGAGCGAGGGCGAGGAAGAAGAAGAGAGAAAGGAAGAGGGAGACTGCCAGATGGACCCCGGTCCCACCCGTCAGCGAATAGGCCGATAGCCACGGTGTGCCTCTATCCCTTTCTCAGGAAATTATTCCCTCGTCTCTCCAGTATTTCCTTTAGGGAAAATTTTGCAAAATGATTTTGGGAAATGCCCTATTCCACAGTGTCTGTGAGCCAATTATTGGTGACACGGATATTTTCTTTTGAAAAGAAACCCTGCTGTTTTTACAAAACGTGTGTATACATGAAAGTGTATATACAGTTTTTCTAAAATAAAAACCCTAGATAGAGGATATGATCAGCGTATTCCTAATCTTTGTTTTGCCAAATTTGGGTATTGTTTGCCCGAGTTAAATCTTCGTTTGTTGGTTGATAGTTTGGTTGTAGATGTTGTTTGATCTTGCCATGTTGTGTTTGGTTGAGCTAAAAACCTTAGATTTAATTTTACCATGGTGGTAGATCCTATGTTGATTGTTGGTGTGAGCCCCTGCCATGCCATCTTTTAAATGCATTGAGTATGGTAGAAATATCATATGGTTTTAAATAAAAATCTTGTGGAGTGCTAATCTCTTGAGTGTTAAAAACCCTAGTATTTTGTAGAAAAAGTTTTTAATTGGGGTATAAATGGATCGTTCAAGAATTATCTTGTATGACCTCCTTAATCTCGAGGACGAGATTCCTTTTAAGGGGGGAAGGTCTGTAACACCCCGAAAATTCAAACCTAATTTTAGTGGTGTTTTCTGACACCGGAAAAACTTTTTTCTCTTTTCTAAAAATATTTCTTCAAAACTTTTGAAGATGAATTGACTTGGGAATTGCTTTCTCAAAGGTTTCCCAGAAATCCACCAGCCACTCCATCACCCCTTAAAATTTTGTGCTTGAGTTTTCCCTTCGAAAACCCTAGCCCTAATTATCGAAACCCTTTAATCATTTTCTCCACCGACAAAAGGAAAGCCCATTTCCATAGCTCCAGAAATTCCACCAAAAATCCCATAGGACCCTATGTCCATATAAAGACCATCCATGCAAAGATATTGCATACTCCAATGCAATATTTCCAAGTTAGCCCATATTTTCCAAACTGCCATTTCTAGTCCAGAAATGTTTTAACCAAGATAGATACCTCCGATAATTCTGAAAAAATTCAGGGTATGCATATTTTGGCATTTCCTGCTTTTCATCTTTTGGAGCCAAATCCATTTGAGCAATATTTAGACCACTTCCTTTGTAAGCCCAAATTGATGCCATTTTGGGTTCTTCAAACAAACCTACACCTAGAAAACTCCTATGACCTTGAGACTTGGTGATCTTGACAACATGATCCATATACACACAATGCCAGGAGATCACCCCAAGGGGAATTATAGAAATCCCTTTTCCCTTGGTCATGTCAATATGGCCATCTTTGGACATCTTATGGAAAACCAATTTCCCATGTTACAAATGACCTCAAACTCCTTGGACACTCTCCCCTAACCAAAACAACCCCTCCCTAATTTTGGGGAATTTTTGTGAAGTATGAAAGACCAAGAACATTTCATCGAGCACCTTCTGCCTTCTTAGTTTTCTGAAAATTTTCTTCTGCAAAGTGTTGCAACTTTGATGGTTCCTTGTTTGAGTGTGTTTGTTTTGTTCTTGTGAGCACCGTAGTGTCTTTGGTCTTGCGTTTGGATCATCTGGTTGGCGGGAACGCGGCGATGCCGATCATGGCGTGCTCTGGAACGCCAGGACCGGCATGGCGGCACCCCGTGCCCTGTCCTCTGCCCGTGTCCTCTCCTCCGCCCTGCCTCGCTGTCGCCCGCCGAGCAACGCCGCGTCCAGGCCCCCCCTCCCCCTCGCTGCTCCTTGCTCCGGCGAGAAGAACCGCGGCCAGGCCCCCCCCCCCGGGCCCTTGCCCGACACCTAGCCGCCCCGGAGCGCCGCCAGCAGCTACACGCCGCACCGACGGCACAGTCCACCTCCAAACGCTAGAGGACGCGCCGCCCACTCCAGTAACCCTCGTGCTCTTCTGTAGTTCCAGCACGTCGCTCTTATCCCCTCCTCCCGCCTCTGTGGCCACCGGCGCTCCCACGTGCATCCATGGCGTCCCCAAGCCCGTACCCCTGCCTCTGCCCCTCCTGGCTATATAAAGCCACCCCCCGAGCCCCCTTCGATGCACACCTCCCTCTCCTCTTCCCTCCCGGACCTCTCTGCCACTCTAGCTCGAGAATGGAGCTTGGTTTCGAGCAATTTGGCCGAAGCCGTCGCCGCGGGTCCCTAGATCACCGCGAGCTACCCAGGGCTCCCCCGCCCAATTCAACCTACCCAGTGCCTCCTACCCCTCTCCTCTATCTCCCAGTGCAACCAGCAGAACCAGGGGTGCACGGTGCGCTCGTGTTCTTGCTCGACCACCATTGCCGAGCCGCCGAGCTTCGGGAACTCGCGGGCGACGCATCCCCGGCTTCCCTCCCGTGCCCTGGACCCCTCCCTGGGTGCGGTGAGGCTCGTCGGGCTGGACTCCGCCGTCTCCTGCCGCCTCAACCTCTCCTAGCGGCCGCAGCAACGAGCTCCCCGAGCTGCCCGTGCTGGTCTCCCGCGCGAGGAAGGAGACGACCCCTCGGTTGTTTTTTTTTCCTCTCTGGTTCGATCACCGAACCGTTTTTGGGCCAGCCCAGCTGACTGCCGCAGCTCGTGGCCCAGCCACGGCCTGCCAGCGGCCCGGCCACGCGCAGCGGAGCGCAGGCGCGCGACGGCCCAGTGACGGCCCAGCCGCGCGCGGAAGCAGCCCGAGCTGTTTTTTTTCGTGCAGTCTGTTTTTCTTTTTCTTCCGGTGAGCAACTTCAAACGCCTCTAGTTCTTGAACCGTAGCTCCGTTTTAGTCGATTCAAATTCCTAAATTTGTATCTCGACGAGATCTAGCCGGTAGGACTAGTTTTGTTACCTTTGGAGCTATTTAGTTTCGTGGCCCTTATTTAATGCACCGTTTCGTGATTTAGGCGTTCTTCGGGGTTCCGACCCGCGGCGAGTCCGAGACTTTCCCAACCATTTGGAATCCTTCTCGGAGGCAAGCTAAACCCTTGCTATAAGCCATCCCGCAATGCTTGTTTGTTGTTTGCCTATTACCATGCCGGGTGTTTATGTCTGTCTACTGTTATGTCTGTCTGCTATTATTATTACATGTCTGTTTGTTATCCGTATTTTTTTATATGAGCATTGTATTGCTGCATATGTCATATTGCAATTTAATTTATTGCACTACCTTATAACTGCTTATCTGTGCAACACTCACTTTCCCGAGACAATGGCCGGTGCTACCGCCTCAGTCAAAGGAATGGGGGAAATTATTACAACTGTGCGTCTCGCGTTTGCGGGGCTTTGTTTGGTTCTTTCCTCTTCGCCGAGGTGAGGAGCGGACGAATGTCGTCTTATGATCCTCGGGGTTGGGGGCATTTGCCAAAAGAGTTAGTTGCCTTGTCCCCTCCGTCAAATATGGTTGGCATAGACCAACCGGACTGCGACGCTGGGGAGCTGACTTTTCCGTGGTTCTTTTGCCGAGATTGCTGACACCACGTCGAGATAACCTCGAGTGGAATGGATGCTCTCTCATTTTTATGAGTGCTTTTCGGTTCATTCTTTTACGGTGACACCGGCCGGGTTGCCCGCCACCGTCATCCGTTTGAAATATTATGCTATTATTCTGTGAACACTAACCCCCGAGTGACACCGGCCGGGTTGCCCGCCACAGTCACCCGGGTATTATTATTATTGTTATGTTGATATCTATACCTGCAAATGTTATGTTACTAATGCCTTGTTGCTTGATGTTATTTGATTTTGTTGTTGTGATTGTTGTGTTGGACTAACCCCCTGTTGTTTGGACTTGTTATGATGAAACTTGATTAAATTGAAACACCCCTCCAAACATCGATAGGGTCAGTCCATAGTGCCACTAATCTGAACATCGAAAGCACTACCACTGTCGCTCACATGGGCGGGCCTTGACCTACGTAATCCTATTGAGCCTCCTTTGATGCCACCCTTTTGGCAAGTCTAGTCGGTTACCATAGTTGGTCGGGGCTAGTCTTGCGAAGGTTCCGGAGCTAGGCGTCGCTCATGGGTTGGGGACGTGCCGGATTCACTTCTGCATAAGGCATATAGTTATGTCGGTGGCTATATAGGGAGTGTCTTGATGGCGTGAACGGTTGAGTGAGTGTATCAGACCGTCTTATGGATGTGATCCTAAAGTACCGGTTGTTAATGATCCACTTGGATGAGTGAAGTATTGCAACCTCTCGAGAGTGTTAAATCTGGATATCTAGCCTCGTTCCAAGGTTATGGAACAACAGTTCAGTGTCGGTCACACTATTGTCTTTGTCGAGTCAGGAGGTTAAACCTAAGTCTTGTTTGAAAGTAAGATGAACAACCTGATGTCACTAAATGAACAATAAGTTGATGCAGGGAATGTTACTTGAGATGTGATTGTGAACCAAGTTTAGGGATGGCGGTGTGATGCGTTGGGAAGCCTATAGTTAGGCCAGAGCCCACATCAACCGTGCGTGCCCAGAGTGAAATGATGAGGCCAGTGGGCCTAGCAGTGATCACAGGTGATGTTGTGTATTATTTGGTACCCACTTGGTACCCCCGTTTTCTCGTCACAGGTAAGCTCGTTGTATGATTGCCGGTGCACGATCCAACCCCACCTGGCTTGGACTCTGTACTGGTGATACCCCCGTTGCTTACTTATGACATGTTTGGTTGTCAATGCCATGCTACTTTTATGTCATGTATCTAGTGTACACCTTGCCATGTTGTAGGATTTTATTTCCAGTGTATACCTTGTTGCATGATTGTTGGATTGTTTGTGGTGAGGGGCGATACTTGCTGAGTGCATAATAATGTACTCACGGGCCTTGTGATTGTGGCCAGATTTTGGCAAGGACTCAACCTCCACCTTAGCAAGGACAAGGAGCAGAAGCGTGCTAGGATCAGTAGCCCAGCCAGATACCTGTGGAGTGGAGCCGCTCCAAGCCGTTGCCTCATTTATGTCTTCCGCTGCCAGTTAAAACTCTGAGTTGGGCCATGCTTGGCTTGATATTTTGTAAAGCCTCGACGGCCTTGTAAACCCCTTTGTAGCACTTTGTGCCTGATTGTGTAATGATTTCCGCTATGTTGCATTGTCGTAACGTGCGGCCAGATATCTTGGGCTGGCGCACGGGGCGACCGCCCTTCTGACAAGCTGTGCCAGAAGGGGGTGCCACAGACGTGACCCTGCTTTGTGGGCCCGTTTCTGCAGAGCTGACCAGGGATGACGCCGCGTGGACTTGATTTGACCGTTCTGGCGCGATTTTCACGGGGCGTGATGATGGTTTCCTGGATTCCCGTGCATAGTGGGCGGAGTGGTCTACGACGGTTGCTCTCCGTGGCCGCCACGTGTATGGTTAGATTTCGCGCGGAGCGTGTGCATTTGTTTTGACGGCTGCGATTGTTTTGCGAGCTGTGGTAAATAGGGGGAACGGCACGGGCTTAGTTTTTTACTTGCCATTTGCTCCCTGCGCCGCCCCTCGTCCCATCTTCTTCCTTGCGCCCATCTCCATTACTGAGCGTCCAAGCTTTCTGCTCCCCACCCATCCACTGTAGCAATGGCAAAAGGTGGAGGTGGAAAGCGCGGTGCTGCTGCCGCTGCCGCGACCGATGCCGCCAAGGGCAAGAAGGTGGCAGCGAGCACATCTGCGGCCGCCGCTGCCCTGAAGAAGAACAGCGGGGATTGGGCGAAGTCCACCGTCAAGGACGCCCATTGGATCAAGCTCCGCCAACAGGGGTATCTGCCACCCGCGGAGCAGCTCGCCGTCCATGCGCCGTCGCCCAAGGAGGTACTCCCCGAACCACGCGCCAACGAGCGTGTCTGTTTTGCGGAGTTTGTGTCTAGGGGCTTTTCGCTTCCCCTCCACGACTTCGTTCGTGGCCTTCTTTTTGCCTACGGGGTGCAGATCCATGATCTCACCCCGAACGGTGTTCTGCACATAGCGGTGTTCATCACGTTATGCGAGTGCTTCTTGGGAGTGGCCCCCAGCTGGGCGTTATGGAAGGCCATTTTTATGGTTCGACCAAACAGGGGAGGTGGCCGCACCTATCCCGTTGGCGGCTGTGGCATCCAGGTGCGCGGCGATACCTGCTACTTCCGCCTGAAGACCGTCGACTCCGCCCAAGGCTGGAGGAAAGGGTGGTTTTATGCGACTGTCGAGCAGGACGCAGCCACCCCTTTTTCGACTGCTGCTTTCGCCAGGACCAAGGCATGGGACCACCAACTCTCAGCCGAAGAATTGGAGGAGGCAAGCCCTTTGCTGGCTCGGATCGGAGGCATGCTGCACAAGGTCACAGGCATCCATTTGATTGCCATCTTTGTGAAGAGGCGAGTGTGGCCACTCCGTGCCCGTGCGCACCCCATGTGGGCGTATGAGGGCGCGAGTGACTCCACCCGGATGAGCCCAGAGGAGCTGTCAAGGAACGAGCTTGTGACGCACGTGCGCACATCACCCACTTGACGGCAACCGACACTTGCGACGTCGACTGTCCCATCACTCCATATGGGGCGGAAAACCCTTTGCTTGAGGTATGTTTGCTTCTTGACCTGCTTGCATTTTTAGGAGTTGCCACTCGCATGTTGTGCGTTATTCAATTTTTGCCTCTAACTTTGCATTTTGCGTTGTATGTCATGCAGGGTCACTCGACTGCTGCCTCCCTTCCTCCTTTGCCAGAAAATGGTGCGACTGAAGAAACGCAGGTGCAGACAGTAGACCCAAAAGGGGATCAGTCGCCCATTCCTTCTGCCTCCACTTCACCTGTGGAAGAGGTCGAGGAGGAAGCAGCAGAAGAGGTCCAAACTGAAGAAAAGGCCACCTCTGACCAGGAAGTCGACGCCCCACAACAGAAGCGTCGTCGACTGGCCAAGAAGGCTCCTTCTGTCGTGCCTGCGAGGGAGGAAGGCTTGGAGGATGATGAGGAATCAGGTTCACCACCTGTTCCCAGAGCTGCTCCTTCGCGTGTGTGCTCGTCTAGTTCGACCCTTCCTCCTCGTTTGAGTGGTACCTCAGTGTTTGGAGGCCCTCTTTTTGTCGACTCCGATGAAGAAGATGAGGAGCACAGGTATGCATTTTTTGCTTGTGCTTTGGGATTTTTCGACTGTTGCATATTTGTGCTGATTGTCCCTTCTTTTTATGCCACCCGCAGTGCTGAGAATGATCAGCCTGCGTCTCCTCCAGCCAAGAGAGTGCAGACCCCGGAGCAGCTGGATATCTCTCCGGGTGCGCCAGAGGTTGCCCAGCCGATGGCCACCGATGCTGTTGCCGAGGCGGCCAAGGTGGCAACTCCAGAGGCTGGGACATCACTCGCGGCTCCTGAACCGTGGATGAATCACGTAAGTACCTTTTTGCCTGACCCGTTTAGTTTGGGACCGTGAGAGTTTGAATTTTTGCTGAATTCGTGTGCTTTGTAGTCCTTCTACCGCACCTTGGCAGATTCTGCCAAGGCTTATGTCCAGGTGGAGCAGGAGCGGGATACCCTACGCACCGACCTAGAGTGGCTCAGTCGTGAGTTCCCCTTTTTACCTTTGTTTGCTGAAGTTCTTTTTTCAATGCCTAACTCTGTCGAGTATTGAATGTATGTGATTTGCCGAACCAGGCGAGAAGAAGGAGCTGGAGGATGCACTCGCCGCGCAGCGGGCTGAATCGAAGAAGGAGCTGGATGCTGCCGCCAACTCAGCCGCCTTACGCGAGCGAAGATATGCTGACCAGCTCGCGGCACTCGCGCAAGCCATGGGAGGTGAGTATTCCTTTCCCCTTTGGCATTGTGATGTAACTTTTCGAGTGTCATGTGATGACTGCGTGCTATTTTTGATTTATGAAGAAGTTATCGGCGCGCCGGTGAAAGTGCATGTGTTGCCCCATGCGTGGTTTTGGTAATTAATGACAATCCTTATGGACTAATGTTTGCATTGAGATATACTTGTAGATCTTGTCCATTGGAAGAGATTGGAGTTCATGTGTTGGACTCTAGAAGATTACATGATGATCAATGCTCTATTCAAGGGTTTATATGAAGAATGGTCATATGAAGAATTGAGCTTATTGCAAGCATGGCTTGGAAAAGAAGATTGAGTGAACTTCTTGTTTATCTCCAAGCCATCATCTATATCAAGAGAAGAATATGAAGCGCAAGTGGTACATGAAGACGGAGCTTAGCGAGGCTTTCCCATAATGGTGTATGGGGGAGTATTTGGAGAAGTCGTCATCAAGCATGTGCTAGCAAGCGCAATCAAGAAAGTGGTCCACTTGAAGAGATCAAGATCGTCATCATCTAGCTCAAGTGGAATGTGCAAGGCAAAGGTATGATCTTGATAGGGTTTCTATTTTACCGGTCTCGTGGTGTAGTGAGAGACCGGGTTTAGGATAGACGGCGTACTATCAAGAGGGGCTCTCAAGTGAGTAACTTGATCGCATCTTGTGGAGAGCTCAAACCTTTGCATACTTGGCATTATCATCTTTCTTGGTTCTTATTTGGCTTTTATCCATGTGAGAATTTAGAGCTTGTGTTCATCTCCATACCAAGCTCTAGTTCATCAAGAACGGATTTCATTTGAATATCTTGTGACGTTTTTTATGTTGGAGGTTTCACCGGTTTGTCTTTTGTAGAGAGGTCAAACTCTCCTCTTGTGTTTTCCTCCTCACATGATGGATTATGATGTGTATATGCATGGTCTTGTTGTGCTTATGACTACCTTCCGAACAAGCCCAAGATCATAGAAAACGGAGTCCGGATGAAAATCTTGTTGCATTCTCGGTATTGGAAATATTACCGGTCCTCCTCGAGATAAGGTCCACACCTTCCATGTGTGGTAGCAAAGCTCTTGTCGTTATGTTTCCAACGCAATTGGATTCACTGATTTGGAGTTCATATGAGAAAGTTATTGCATTTTAGGATTTGCAGTTTCACTGCTTTCAGGCCGGAGCCTCCGGTCTTCTGGACCGGATTCTCCGGTCCTTGGGTTTCCCTGTCGAGGTTTTTGAGGTTCAGCTCCTGGCCTAGGCCGGAGTATCCGGCCCTTGGGCCGGAGTCTCCGCCCCTGGTCCGGAGTATCCGGCCTTTGTGGCCGGAATCTCTGCCTGAGCTGCTCCTTGCCTTTTGTGGTTCAGCCCCTGGTGGGGGCCGGAGTTTCCGGTGTAGGCCGGAGTATCCGGTCACTTGGGCCGGAGTCTCCGGTGCAACTTTGGCTGCAACGGCTCTTTTTCCTGGGAGGGGTATAAATACCCCTCCACCTTCCTCCAGCCAGTCAGCCTGCCTAGCACGATTTGCTTTCTCTCTCCTCCATTGTTGCAAGCTCATTTCGTTGATATCTCCCAATCCCTCCACCCAAACTCTTTGATCTTTGGAGGATTGAAGGAGAAGACCTAGATCTACATTTCCACCAATCAATCTCTCCTCTAAGTGAGGGGAACATAGTGGATCTAGTTCTTGGAGTTCTTGTGTGGTTCTCTTCGTTGTTCTTCCTCTCTTCTCCCCCCATAAGCATTAGTTGCTTTGTGGTGGGATTTGAGAGTGAAGGATTTGAGCCTTGTGCTCTTTGCCATTGCTTTGTGCATCGGTTTGTGCTCTTCACGAGGATTCGTGGAAGTTGAAAGCTTGAGAACTTGTTACTCTTGGGTCCTTGGACCCTAGACGCCCGCATGGTGGTTGGACCCTTGTGTGGTCACTTGTAGCTGTTCGGGAGACCCCAATCCTTTGTGTGGGTTGTGCCCCGGATCGTTGTTGAAAGGCTCCGGATTTCTGCCTCGAAGGATTCCGATATTGGATGGTGAACCAAACCTTTGTGGTGCGGTTCATCGGAGAATAGGGTGAGCCTTTGTGGCATTGAAATCGACCTTTGTGGTGCCTCACACCTCTCCAACGAGACGTACTCCCCTAAAAAGGAGGAACTCGGGAATACATCATCGTCTCCGTGTGCCTCGGTTATTTCTATACCCGAGCTCTTTACTTATGCACTTTACTTTGTGATAGCCTTCGTGCTTGAAGTATTCTATTGCTATCACCTTGTTGCTTGTCTTGCTTAGCATAAGTTGTTGGTGCACTTAGGTGAACCTAGTTTATTTAGGTTGTTGGCTTGTTAATTTAAACACCTAGTTTTATTCCGCAATTAGCAAGCCTAAACCGGAAAAGTTTTAATCGCCTATTCACCCCCCTCTAGGCGACATCCTTGTCCTTTCAGCCGGCCTCTGCAGACAGGGCGAGTGACGACTTGCCACTCGACCGTGTTGTGGACGACCTTGAAGCCAAATGCACCCAAGTGAAGGATGCACTCGCCAAGTCAGCGAGTACTCTTGGCGCCATGTACAAGGCCGTGCTGCCGAACGGCGAAGTACCCTCGACTGCGGACGGCTTCGCCGACGTGTTTGGCCCAGGGACTTCCACCATGGCGGATTTCGCCCGCGCCCTCACGGTACGCGGCTCCGAGTCCACCCTCAAGCTTCTTATGGGTCATGGGATAGCATGTGACTACGAGTCAGCGCTGTCCGAGTTCCCTCGGAAGCCGGACGGGAAGCCCGTGTCTCTGAAGGGAGTGAGCGGAGCAGCTGCACGACTGGCCGAAGTTTTCATGGCCACCATGGAGCGCCGGGCAACCCAAACTGCCGCTCGTTTGCTTAGGAAGTCGACTTCTTAGGACTAGGGTAGTTGCACCCTTTTGTCTTTTTATACCCTGTAATGACACCGTTGAACTACGCGAGTTTGCGCTTTGGTTTCGCTACCTTGTTTATGCCCAGAGTCTTTTGCTAATGTGCCTTACGCTCGAAGAACTGTTATGCTTATGCTTTGAGTAGCTGCTTCTGATCTGTTTCTGATACAAAACTTTTGTGTTTGCGATTACGCTCTTTGAACAGTCACGAGAACCCGCTGCTGCGACTAGCTCCACACAGGCTCCGGCCACCACCCGATCGCAAGGCCAGGTGGTAAATGACGCCAAGGTGATGGAATTTATGAAAGCCAAATATGTGAAAATGGAGCAGGATCTGAAGAACGCCCAGGACGAGCTGAACCGACTGAGGACGAGGCCCGCGTTGGCCACCCAACACGAGGATTATGTGCTCGGAGAGATGGAACTTGTGAACAGGCAACTCGATTGTGAGTTCGAGTCTCGCTCTGTTTACAAACTTCCTTGCATAGTACTGCCTTTTTGGTTTGACAGATGTGCCCATTTTGTAGGCTTTGTTGACAATTTTGAGGCGGAGAAGATTCGCGTCGAGGAGCGTTTGGATAGTGCGACTGACCACCCCACAACTGGGCGTCAACACTTTTGGCTTCATAGGTACCACGCGTGCATACTCGCCACCTTGCAGGATCGCGCCTGGCGAAGTGCAGAACTGCTCGAGTTATGCCGGATGGCATTCATCCGCCTGAATGAGGCTCTGTTTCCTGGGGGGCGCAACCACAAGGGATCCGCGCTTTGCTGAACATCTTCCGTCACACAACTCCCATTCGAGAGTTGTTGACTCAGAGACTCGTGGTTGGAGCCAACGCGGCGATGGCGTATGTACGCAGTCGAAGACCAAGGTTGGTGTTGCAGCCACCCGCAGCCAGAGAGGTTCTCGAACGAGGAGATCTGGATGACACGATCCGAGCTGCGGAGACACTAATCGAGTGCACTCGCGAACAGCTTTGTGGTCCCGAGCTGCCCATAAAAGGCGAGCCTGAGGATTAGAGTAGCTTTGCGAGTGCAATTTTTGAACAGGGGGGCAGCCCCCGAGTGTAAATTTTGACTCTTTGTATATTGTACAGTTTGTATATTTTGATTTTTGCCGAGCCCCCGAGTCGATCGAGTGGGGTTTATGAAATACTTGTTGATTGTTGAGTAATGACTGCGCAGCCCCCGAGCGCTCGAGTGCGGCTACGGAGTTTGTGTGTATTTGTTTGGATTTTTGCGACGCAGCCCCGAGTGTTTCGGGTGCGGTTAAGTTATGAGTTATGCAAGTGACAAACACAAAGAAGTAGGAGAAATATGGATTTTATTCCTCTTTTTGAATGTTAGACTGCAGGCCGCCTCATTAAAAACCTTCCAGTCCCCTTAGGTACCCTGGTAAGGAAAAGAGCGCGTCTGAAACCTGCAGCCATTCGACATATAGCCTATTACATTGTATGATTGCGAGCACGCTATGCATAGAAACGACGCAGGTGCGCAACGTTCCAAGGATTATGAGAGAGTTCGCCTGTCTTCGCGTGCTTCAGTCGATATGCGTCTCCACCAAGGACCTCAGTGATGATGAAGAGGCCTTCCCATGGGGAAGCGAGCTTGTGCACCTTCTTTTGCTTGAGTCGAAGAACTAGGTCGCCAACTTCGAAGGACCTGGTGCGTAGTCGACGGCTATGGTAATTGCGGAGATCCTGCTGGTAAACAGCTGTGCGGGCTAGGGCCGTGTCGCGCGCTTCATCGAGCAAGTCGACCGCGTCTTCGAGTGCTTCTTCTGCGTCTTCCTCGGTATATGCTTCGACTCTTGGTGCGTTGAACTTTACATCTGATGGCAGCATTGCTTCTGCACCGTAGACCATGAAGAATGGGTGAACTGTGTAGAAGTGTTGGGAGTTGTGCGTAGGCTCCATAGCACAGATGGTAGTTCTTCGACCCAAGCACCCGCAGCTCTTTTGAGTGGCACCAGGAGGCGCTTTTTGATTCCGCTTGTCACAAGTCCATTGGCCTTTTCGACTTGGCCATTGGATTGTGGATGTGCCACGGATGCGTAGTTGAGCGTAATGTCTTGCTCTTTGCAGAAAGTTTTGAACTCCTCAGCCGTGAAGTTTGTGCCATTATCAGTGATGATACTGTTTGGGACACCGAAGCGGTAGATGATGCTCTTTATGAAGTTGACTGCCGTAGTAGCAGTCGAATTTGTGATGGGGACCGCCTCGATCCACTTTGTGAACTTGTCGACTGCCACCAGTAGGTGAGTATGCCCGCCATGCGATGACTTTTTGAGTGGCCCAACCATATCGAGCCCCCATTGGGCGAAAGGCCAGGCCAGCGGTATGGTCTTCAACGCCGATGCGGGTGCGTGCGGCTTTGTTGCGAATTTCTGGCAGCCGACGCACCTTTTGACTATGTCCTCCGCGTCCTTGAGTGCTGTAGGCCAGTAAAACCCTGCTCGAAAGGCTTTGGCTACGAGTGATCGACTGCTGGCGTGATGCCCACAGGTACCTGCATGAATGTCTCGAAGTATGGCTTGACCATCTTCGAATGCGATGCATCTTTGGAACATACCTGATATGCTGCGCTTGTATAACTCGCCGTTGATGACGGTGTATGCTTTTGATCTTCGAGTGACACGCCGGGACTCGGTTATGTCTTCTGGCAGCTCGTTGCGGAGTATGTATGCCAGGAAAGGTTGAGTCCAGGTTGGCTCATGAGGAGCACCTCGACTGGGGGTCCTCTGTGCTGGGCGCTTTGTTCTTGGCTGACGTAGTCGACGTAGGAGGTACTTGTTTCTCTTTAATGGATCTGTGCTCATGCGCTCGAGGAAAACACCAGGTGGAATGTGCGCCAGTCGAGCCAAGATTGGCTAGCATGTCTGCTTCTTCATTGCTTTCCCTTCCTATGTGCCGTAACTCGCAGCCATCGAAGCTGCCCTCAGTGTGTTGTACAGGTCGCGGTAGGCGATCATGTTGTCCGCGATTGCGTCACAGGCCTTCATTGTTTGCTGCACCACAAGATTCGAGTCGCCATAGATCATCAATCGAGTGCACCCAAGTGCTTTTGCCATCCGCATGCCATGGATCAAGCCTCGTACTCAGCCTCGTTGTTGGAGGGTAGTTTGAATCCCATCTGCAAACATAACGGAGCTTGTCTCCTTTTGGCGATATGAGTATGACACCTGCTCCTGCGCCTTCGTGTTTCTTGGACCCGTCGAAGTACATAGTCCAGAGTTGGATAAATCTGGTACGGCAGGTAGCTGGGCTCATCCACTCGGTTGTGAAGTCAGGTAGAACTTGTGCTTTGATAGCCTTCGGGTGCTCGTACTTGATGTCCTTGGTGCCAGCTCGATGAGCCATTTTGCGACTCGACCCGTTGCATTGGGTTTGTGAGAATGTCACCGATTGCTGAGTTACTTACCACGGTGATCGGGTGCTCTGTGAAGTAGTGCGTCAACTTCCTTGAGGACATGAATACAGCATAGGCTAACTTTTGATAGTGCGGGTACCGCTGCTTTGATATGGAGAGAACCTCGCTCAGGTAGTAGACTGGACGTGTATGCTTTGGATGTCCCTCCTCCATGCGTTCGACTACCAGTACGGTACTCACCACCCTGTTTGTAGCCGAGACATACAGGTATAGTGGTTCCCGTTCCTTGGTGCGATAGGATCGGAGGGCTTGTGAGGATCCGCTTGAGATCTGTGAAGGCTGCTTCAGCTTCTGGCGTCCACTCGAATTGTCTGCCTTCTTCATCAGTCGATAGAACGGCAGCCTTTTCGCCAAGTTTGCTGATGAATCGACTGAGCGCTGCCACTCGACCTGCTAGCTTCTGCACGTCATGAAGTTTTGAAGGCCTTTGCATTGTGAGGATGGCCTGTATTTTCTCTGGGTCTGCTTCGATTCCACGAGCGGAACTAGGTACCCCAAGAGCTGCCCGGCTGGAACGCCGAACGTGCACTTCTTAGGATTGAGCTTGATATGAAAGCGCTTGAGGTTGTCGAACGTCTCCCTCAAATCGTCGAGTAGTGTATGCTCTTCCCTTGTGGTAATGACAATGTCATCCACATAGACTGGACGTTGCGTCCAATTTGCTTTTTGAGGCAGTCTGCATCATGCGCTGGTATGTTGCACCCGTGTTTTTGAGCCCAAAGGGCATAGTTGTGTAGCAGTAGACCCCGAGTGGGGTTATGAACGCCGTTTTTTCTTCGTCTTCTTGCTTCATCCTTATCTGGTGATAACCTGAGTAAGCATCCAGAAAGGAGAGTCGTGCGCATCCGGCGGTGGAGTCGACGATCTGGTCGATTCGGGTAGGGGAAGTGATCCTTTGGACAGCACTTGTTCAGCGCTGTAAAGTCCACACACATCCGAAGGATGTCTGTATGCTTCTTCTCTACGAGTACGGGGTTGGCCACCCATTGTGATTTCTTGATTTCCCTATGAATCCTGCTGCGAGTAACCGGTCGACTTCAGATTCGACTGCGGTTCGCTTTGGGCCGGAGATTCGACGCATCGTTTGCTTGACTGGCTTTGCATCTGGAAATAATTGGAGAGAGTGCTCGGCGAATTCCCTGGGAATACCTGGCATGTCGGCTGGACACCAGCAATATTTCCCAGTTCTCACGGAGGAATTCGACGAGCGCGTTTTCCTATGCGATAGGCAGACTCGAGGATACGTTGACTGTCTTGGACGGGTCGGTCGGTGCACCTGATGTGACCTTGTGTCATTTGTGGATTGAAGGATCTGTCGACTGCCAACTTCTTATGCTCCGGCAGGAGTGTGCGGTCATTGGAAGTCGCCAGATCAGCGAGTGTCTGCTCCATGCCGAACGTCTCAGAATTTTGCTGAACTCGCGGTCGCAAGCGTCAGACCTTTGAAGTTTCCACGGACAGTGATTACTCCTTTTGGTCCTGGCATCTTCAGCATGAGGTACGCGTAGTGCGGTACCGCCATGAATCGAGCGAACGTCGGGCGCCCCAGGATAGCATGGTATTGTGATTTCCAGTCGACGACCTCGAACTCAATCGACTCTGTCCTGAAGTGGCTTTTGTCCCCAACGTAACGTCGAGTTGTATTGTGCCTTCTGGGTTGATTGCCCTGCCAGGAACGATACCGTGAAAGGTATTTGAAGATTTTGGGAGGTTTTCGACTGACCTGTTCATTTTGCGGAGCGTATCCGCGAAGATGATGTTTATGCCGCTGCCTCCATCCATGAAGACCTTGGTCATGGCGTAGCCTCCGATTTGCGCGTCGAGTACCAGGGCGGCGTGCCCTGGCCGGACTACAGCTGGGGGTGATCCTCCCGACTGAAGCTTATGATGGTCTCCGACCCTTTGAGAAATTCAGGCACGGCAGGAGGTGCCATGACAGCCATGTTTACCTGTCGAGTGATTAACTTTTGCTGCCTATTGGAGGGACGACCTTTTTGTATCATGTACATCTGCCCATGGGGCTGTGGATATTGATCTTCTACCCGGTGTACGGGCTGTATGGCACCTGCGATATTTGCGCCTGGAGCAGGCTGTGGTGGTGGTTGCTGCGGTGGTGGCTGCGGTGGTGCCATAAGACCAGGCATAGTGTTGTGCTGGGGTACAGATGCAGGCGTGGGCTGAGCGGGTGCAGGGCTGTACCTTTTGAGCCGTATCATGTAGTCAGATGCCAATTGGTCGAATTCCCTGCAATTCCTTAGGGTGTGATTGGAGCGTAGCTTTCCGTCATCCCCCTTGAAGAGGTGGAATCTGCACTAGTCGTCCATCTTCTCCTCGAATGATCGCTCAGGTTTTGTGTCGCTGCGCTTGCGCCACTCATGCCTTTTGTCACTCCGCTGATCACGGTCTCGACTGTCCCGTCGATCATCCGAACGCCGGTTGCTTCTGTCTTGGTCATCACGGGGCTGTGTATAACCAGCCGCCATGAACTCGGGTCTTTCGTCATCGTAGTGACGTTTGGAGCGTTTACGCCTGCGATCATCTCTGTACGAGTCTCTGCGGCCTCGACTGCCGCTGTCGTGGTTGTCGCGTGGTGGGGAAGCACGGGACCTGCGTACAGAGTCCTCTCCATCTGCCCACTCAGTCGTGATTTTTATGAGTTGAGCCAAGGAACTTGGCTTTTCGCGACCGAGTGCCTCTCTGAAATCCTTTCTGGCTAGACCCATTGTGAAGGCGTCCATAGCCCTATCTTCTGATATTGTGAAAACCGAATTGCGTATTTCGGTCCACCTTCGTATGTATGACCTCAACGACTCGTCTGATCGTTGAGTGCATGCTCTCAGTTTTTCGAATGGCTTCGGGCGCTCACAAAGAGGCTCGAAGTTTTTGATGAAGTCTCTGCGGAAATCGTCCCACGAGTCGTATGATGATGGAGGGAGCGATTTGAGCCAATCGCGGGCTGTGCCTTCGAGCATGAGTCGTATGTACTGCATCGCTGTGGTGTTCGTGCCACGCTGGCATGCGACAACGAGTCTGTAATCTTCCAGCCACCCAGAAGGTTCCTGCAGGCCGTTGTACTTGGGCTGTTCACCTGTTAACTTGAACCCTTTGGGCATCCGCGTCTCGCGAATGCGTCGAGTGAAGCACAATGCTCCGCATGGCTCTGGTTCACGGTCAGAGTATGAATCGCTGCTGTAGGACCTTCGAGATCTGCTGGACCTGTGTCGACGTGAGCTTCCTCCTTCTCCCGAGTGGTGGCTGCGACCACTATGATCATGTGTTGCATGTCGCGGGGTTGCTACCTAGCGATCTCGACTCCCTCCTGCAGTTTTGTCTCCTGGCTGTATAGCCTTTGCCGCTAGAGCTAGCGATTTGATTTGTTGGCGATGCAGGGCGGCGTTCGGGTCGTTTGCTGGAGGCTGCATTGCCTTAAGGTAGGCACCCACAGAGATCAAAGCACCCTCAGCTGTTTTGGGTACTGGGATTCCATCAGCGTCGTGTGTCATAAATGACAGGTTGCGAGTAATTGCTACTCGCTCATGTTCTGGGAGACTCGCCAGCCTTGACCTTTGCCTTGGGGCTGCTTGCCCTGTGGATTCTAAGGACAGCTGCCTCCTTCGTGCACTCGAGAGGCTGGCTTGCCTTTTGCGTTCTTCGAGTGTCGCCCGGTACTGTTGCAGTCGAATTGATTCTTGCCAGTTGAAGTACTGGAAGGTCAACATCTCCTCTGGGGTGGAATTTGCTGGCATCATTGTGCACTCCTTTATAACCTTATCTGCTTTTGCCGCCATCTCTGCAGTAATTGTCAAGGTTGTGACCCCATCCGGCATGGTTACCGTGCATGGGAATTCTGTGGGCCTGCGGGCAGCTGCTGCGGCGGAGGTTTCACCAGAAATAGCCACGTAGACCCGATGGGGAATGACCCGCGGACAGGTGTATGTGCTGTCGATTCCAGTCATGGACTCGACGTCATCGTCCAGGCTCATGTCAGAGCCAGTATGCTCATCGAGTAGTTCTTCTGGGCGGAACTCACCGTTAATGTGCTCATCGCCTATGCTCATCTCATTGTTGGCGAAGCCATTGTGGATCTCAGAGTCGAGATTAGTGCTGGTGAGGATCTCAGAGTCGACGTTGCTGTCGTTGTGAATTGCAGGTTCGTAGAAGTCGTCGAGGGAGATCCCGCAGTCGAAGTTATCGTCGAGTGGGAGGTCGAAGTTGGAGTCACTTGTGAGGTATGCTGATTCGGCCTCCTCGCCTTGGAGTTCCTTCATCATAAACTTGTCGATCTCGCCAGTCGACATGGTTGTTGCGGGTGAGCAGGCCTCGAGAATCGACGACGGGGCGAACACAGTCGACGGAGCCTCGGGTGCGCCCAGCGCGAGTTGTTGCGGATCTTTCAAGTCCTGCGTACCAAGATTGTTTACGAAAAACTGAATGCTCCAACGGTTAAATCCAAACCTGACTCAAGTCCGGAAAACGCCTCCTGAAGCTCTGGCGAGTGCGGATTGAAGTTCATCGAGGGAGCAGATGTGCTTTTTGCGGGTGAAGCGGGCGGACTGCCGCTTTTCGAGTAGATCGGCGAATTGCCGCGTGTCGCCTGGATCGGCGAGTTGCTGTTTGCTGACATGGCCGGCGAGTTGCCGTTTGCAGATCCGATCGGCGAGTTGCCGTTTGCAGATGAGATCGGCGAATTACCGTTGCTGAAGGGACCGGCGAAGCTTCGAGTCCAGCGCTATTCTTTCCCACAGACGGCGCCACTTGACAAGGGGTAGACTCATCAAGACCCATAGTTGAGGTCCCTGGGTTGTGAATATGGGGGAGAGAACGTGGTAGAGCTGGAAGTATCGTCGGCTGACAAGCGGGGCAAAGATTTTACCCAGGTTCAGGGCCCTCGTGTGCAGGTAACACCCCTACGTCCTGCCTGTCTGTTATTGCTTTGCGAATATGAAGGTTACAAGGGTCCCGGCGAGATGTCGATCTCGCTAGGGTTTTGGTGGTTCTGAAAGTACGTGGTCTGGTTCGACAGCCCTCCCAGTCTTTAAATAGTAGGCTGGGTCTCGGGTGTTCGTAACCGACTCGATTTACAAATAAGAAAACTCTAAACCGACTATTGCTTCGCCAAACTTGGAGGATACTCTTTCTTCGTGGGCCTCCCTTCATGGGCTTCATGTAGGCTCTGATAGTTGGGCCTAGTTTATACGTGCACCAGGTACCCTCATGGTAGGGTACCCGATAGGCATACCCATGTCACCTCCTCTCCTTGCCTCCCAAACCGAGCAGGGTCGCAGCGCTGGGCGGTGGTGTAGGCGGCGCCGGGCAAGAGAGAGTGCAGGGAAGCGGCGGCCGATGGAGGGGGATGGGGAACCTAGGACAGATGGGCGGCGCCATGGCGGCCATGGCAAAAGACTGGAGGAAGGGGATTCGCTTCGCCCTGAGCTGCTCGTGCGGGTCGAACCCGTGGGTTACGCCCCGTTTCTAATTTTGGTGTTTGAGCCCAAACCGCACCACACCACTCCGCTATGCTGGTCAGCCCGCCTCAGTCAACACCGTTTTTCCGTAGGATCCATTTGAGCCCAACCCAATCGAGCCCGAAGCAGAACCCGCACCGATTGGCCCATTCTCAGCCGCACAGGCATTCTCAGGTTGACGCTTTCGATTGATGGTACGGGGAGCCTGGGGACCTCCTAGTTCACGACCTATGCGGAAGAAATACCGCTCCGCGTACCTCCCTGGCGGTAGTGGGCTCGACACAAATTGGGCTGCTGGCTCCTTTCCGTGCTGGCTCCTTTTCGCGCCTTTAGCTATCGTTTGCTTTCCCTAAAAAAAACTATCGTTTGCTGGACTGTTTTCTTTTTTGATGCTTCCTGCATAGAGTGCACTTTCGAATTTCGTTAAAAAACACGCAAGTACGAACAAATGTGTACATGAAAATTATGCGCGTCCACGAGTAGGCTCCATTCCTATACTCAGTTTCGAGTTTCGTCGATTATAACTTCTCAATTTTGAATCGATATTCACAACTTTTTTAGACAAATTTTATCAAATTCATCGCACTCGGTTGACCGTTTAAAATATCGTTTGACGAGTAGGTTAATATCCACGTTTCGCACAACTTGCATGTTCTAATCTTCTTGTTTCGACAGTCATATACGAGATGTGCGAAACTATTTTGGAACAATTTTAAAAGTGACGAGAAAGGTCGGTAAACGAAATCGATTTTTGAACAATTTTACAAAATGAACAGAAAAAGTCTAAACAATTTTCAAATGTGAACATTTTTTTCGAAACATGAAAATTAAATCAAAAATTTAAAATACTATCTAACAAGAAAACAGAAAAGAAGAAAATAAAAAGAAACAACCAAAAAACAAAAATGAAAATGGCGGTGAACGAAATTTATTTTTGAACGATTTTAAAATTGAACAGAAAAGGCCGGTGAACGAAAACTACTTTTGAACGATTTTAGAAATGAACAGAGAATGTCGGTGAACGGAAACTATTTTTGAATGATTTTAAAATTGAACAGAAAAGGCCGATGAACGAAAACTATTTTTGAACAATTTTGGAAATGAACAGAAAATGATGGTGAACGGAGACTATTATTGAACGATTTTAAATGTGAACATAAAAGGCCGTTGAATGAAAACTAGTTTGAACAATTTTAAAAATGAACAGAAAATGACGGTGAACGGAAACTATTTTTGAACGATTTTAAAAGTGAACAGAAAAGGCCGATGAACGAAAACTTTTTTGAACGATTTAAGAAATGAACAGGAAATGACGGTGAACGAAAACTATTTTTGAACAATTTTAAAAAGTGAAGAGAAAAAAGTCCATGAATGAAAATTATTTTTGAACGATTTAAAAAAGGGAAGATAAAAAACTATATGAACTGAATTATTTTTTAACGATTTTTGAAATATGAACAATTTTCAAATCTGAATATTTTTCACAGATGAACAATTTTTAAGTACGAATAATTTTCAAATATGAACATTTTTTAAATTTGAACATTTTTCAAAAATATGAAAATTTATAATATTTAAAAAGAAAACAGAAAATAAGAAAGAAAAAAGAAGCAGCCAAAAAATAAAATGAAAAAGAAAAAGAAACAGGAAAAAACGAAAAAGAAGAAAGAAAAAAAAAAACCAAAAAACGAAAAAATGAACCGAAAAGCCCAGAAACTGAAAACTTGAGGTATTACCTTATTGGGCCGGCCCACAAAGGGGTGTCCGGGAGCGAATAACTTCCGACCTGGTCGTCAACTAGGATTCGCCGGGAGCCGGGGGAGGCACAACGAACGACCGTTCTATTTAGGCCTTCCACGCCATGCCCAAAACCTGAAAATGTTCGCCACCTCGACAGTCATTGCCCGAAAATAAGTGAGCCTTCGGGGTCTCAGACTACCCACAGTGAAAATAAATACGTTTAACGTAGAAAAAAAATGCAATGACAAATAATTAAAAAGAAGAGAGACAGAGTCGCATAATGTTACAATCACATAGAGCTTCTCAATTATAAATGACTCCACAAAGTAATAAACAAAGTTTTCTATTGTCACACATGTGGCACTATCCACTGTGTAAGTGGTAACATACGCTAGTACAGATCGACACATCGGCAACGGACCAAAAACCCCATCGGAAACGGAGAAACGGTCCGTGTCCCCGCCCCCGATACTGATGTGAAGAGCTCAATGGCAACGGAGTTGATAAACCGTTGCCCCTAACATGGGCAACGATTGTTATAAATATGTTTCACATTAGACACGGAGTTTTGCTAATCACCGTTTCTAATAAGGGTTACTGGAAAACAAAAAAAACACGGTGAGGGGCTATGTCATCGATGGAGCCCCGCTCCATGCGACTAGACGGCCGCCCGGTCGTCACCGTATTCTTGTACGCCTTGCTTTATAAAAGTTCATTGGTATGTGCGCGTGGCTGGAGCTATGCTCCTATGTCTTCACGACCGACAGATGAACATCGACTGTCTTCATCCCGCTGCACAAAATGTACTGCTCCTGTGACGGCACCGTGTACGGAGCCCCGCTCCTAGATCTTCACGGAGCTGCGGGAGCAAAGCCTAGTAGTTGTTGAAACCATGATGGTGGCGCTTGCGTGGAGGGATACAAATGTTGAAAAACACATCTGCATCAAGCATAGTCTAAACACGTACATAAATACAATACAACAAGTACTCGTATATGACCACTAAAACAGAAAAGTTAGAACACAAAAGTTGTGGGAAACGGCAAGATAAACCTACTGGTAATAAATTCAAAAATTCGACATACTATGGTGAATTTTACAAATTCATCTAAAAACGCTCCGAAATTGATTACTCCCTCCGTTCCAATGAATAAAGCTTATATTTTGTTTGAAAAATTCAAGTTAAGTAAACTTTAACCAAACCTTTAGAAAAAACTATTAACAACTACAATATTTTATGGATATGATGTGAAAATATATTTTATAATATATCTTAGGATGGTTATTTTGTATTGTAAACGGTCATAATTTATTAAAAAAACTTGATCAAACTTAACATGGTTTGACTTTAAAAAAATAATATAGGTCTTATTCATTGGAACGGATGTAGTAGTAGTTTCGGACCAAGCGCCAATCTGCGATTTGTTTGGCAGCGACCAAAGGAAAGAATACCGGTCAGCAAACTGATCAATGGACAGGCGTAAACAATGCCAGCGCGACACGTTGCAAGAGCGTCGAGGTTCTACGACTTTACGCGGTAGAGACGCGTGATCAGCCACGCCGCATCAAAAATATATTAATTCACAGCACGTACTCCCTCAACCCATGTGAAGCGGGTGAAATCCTGAATACCCTTGTCCTCACGTTTCAGTCAAGAAAATATCTCTGAATTCCATTGACCGGCCGCAAAGTTTCTCGTGCGAGAATGGAGTAATTCTGATTGCCGATCTGTATCGGTCGGGCAAAAACGAAAAAAAAAGGCCACCCACTACGAGTCGTTATAATCCGTTGTAAAACCAATCTTATCATCTTAATTAGATGGCGTAGAGATGACAGGAGAACTTTTGCTTCAATAAACTTTACGGAGAGATCATTTTCAGTCGGCTGTCGCAGTCGGAGCCAGCCACTACGAGTGCACGTTGAGAATCCTGGACATTATCACATTAACGCAAGTTTATTCTATAGCATACATCGACCAATTATGAACCAGTTGGCAGCTAAAACAGCATACCATCAAACTTGCATAATATCAGAAAATATTTATATCTATATTATGATATGAGGGGACTATTCAGCCACCCCCTGATACATATAGTGCGATGACAATTCAAAATCGCTAGCACTATTTCAGCCACCGTCTGATACATATAGTGCGGTGACAATTCAAAATCACTAGCGAGCCATTTATTTATGGACATGGTGTTTCGCGTCACGAGTGTAGATGAACTCGTTGTGTAAAGCATTTTAAAAAACTTTTCAAAATGTCAAAAATTTCATTAAAAAATTTGGATATACATAAGAAAATTGTATGTTAGCAGAAAAAATTCGAGGATAATAGACATTTTTTGTGACCTGTGTAAGAAAGATAAAAAAAAACTATTAACAACTACAATATTTTATGGATATGATGTGAAAATATATTCTATAATATATCTTAGGATGGTTATTTTGTATTGTAAACGGTCATAATTTATTAAAAAAACTTGATCAAACTTAACATAGTTTGACTTTTCAAAAATAATATCGGGATTATTCATTGGAACGGATGTAGTAGTAGTTTCGGACCAAGCGCCAATCTGCGATTTGTTTGGCAGCGACCAAAGGAAAGAATACCGGTCAGCAAACTGATCAATGGACAGGCGTAAACAATGCCAGCGCGACACGTTGCAGCAGCGTCGAGGTTCTACGACTTTACGCGGTAGAGACGCGTGATCAGCCACGCCGCATCAAAAATATATACTACCTCCGATCCATATTAGTGGGCACAACTTTGTCTAGATACACATGTATCTAGTCTAAATATTTAACTAGATACATATGAATTTAAGCAAAGCTATGCCCACTAATATGGATCGGAGGGAGTATATTAATTCACAGCACGTACTCCCTCGACCCATGTGAAGCGGGTGAAATCCTGAATACCCTTGTCCTCACGTTTCAGTCAAGAAAATATCTCTGAATTCCATTGACCGGCCGCAAAGTTTCTCGTGCGAGAATGGAGTAATTCTGATTGCCGATCTGTATCGGTCGGGCAAAAACGAAAAAAAAAGGCCACCCACCACGAGTCGTTATAATCCGTTGTAAAACCAATCTTATCATCTTAATTAGATGGCGTAGAGATGACAGGAGAACTTTTGCTTCAATAAACTTTACGGAGAGATCGTTTTCAGTCGGCTGTCGCAGTCGGAGCCAGCCACTACGAGTGCACGTTGAGAATCTAGTGACGGGGCGACATGGACCAGGCGGTGTACGGTTCAGTGTCAGCTCCAACTCTCTGACTGAGGAAAAAACAAGAGGGAGACGAGGAAGGTAGCTTTCGCAAGCCCAATTTTATTTTCTGTTGTTTCTTCTAGAATCTGACTGGACACTGACGCCTCTTCGGTCAAAGTAAGATGGGTTACGCAAGTAGTAGGATCACGTATGACCTAGTCTCTCGGCCAGTCTCCGGCGACCGGCAGCCGCTCGATGGCGTCGGGCTTCGGGTTCCCGATGCTGTCGTCGGTGGAGATCGCGGAGCGCTGGTCCAGTTCGGGATGCCCCCGCCGCCAACCACTTCCCGGACGACATGCGAAACCCCAGCAAGACCTCCTCCCTGCCGTCCTCTCCTGCTTCCTCGCCTCCTTTGTTGATGCCCCCGGGTAACAAACGCGCTGTCGCTTCCTCCTCTTCCTCAGCGCCAAATCCTGGACATTATCACATTAACGCAAGTTTATTCTGTAGCATACATCGACCAATTATGAACCAGTTGGCAGCTAAAACAGCATACCATCAAACTTGCATAATATCAGAAAATATTTATATCTAGATTATGATATGAGGGGACTATTCAGCCACCCCCTGATACATATAGTGCGATGACAATTTAAAATCGCTAGCACTATTTCAGCCACCCTCTGATACATATAGTGCGGTGACAATTCAAAATCACTAGCGAGCCATTTATTTATGGACATGGTGTTTTGCGTCACGAGTGTAGATGAACTCGTTGTGTAAAGCATTTTTAAAAACTTTTCAAAATGTCAAAAATTTCATAAAAAAATTGGATATACATAAGAAAATTGTATGTTAGCAGAAAAAATTCGAGGATAATAGACATTTTTTGTGACCTGTGTAAGAAAGATAAAAAAAATGTCTCGTACAAAGTCATTTTGGAGCGCCCGGATTTGTCTTTTTTGCACAGATCACAAAAAATGTCTTTTCTTCATGAAACTTTTTGTGCTAACATAAAATGTCTTGAAGTATATCTAAAAAAATTATTTTGAATTTTTTGACATTTTGGAAATTGTTTTTTGAGCAGTGGGGCACGTGCACCCATGACCCGATATGGATTTCCGTTTATGTCTTCATTAATATGCGTGGAGACACAACAAACATGAACACAGAAATAGAAATCGATTATTCAATTTTGAAATCTTACAGCCTAACATCCGCCCGTTAGGAAAGAAGCAAGCCTCCAGAATCAAACATCAAAACTCTGTGATGCAAAGTATGCTTCCCTGACACACCTCCGCCACGTGTAACTCAATCTCACACAAACTCAGCGCCGTCGCCAACACCAGACTCGTAGCCGTCGGACGGGCCAAACAACTTGTCAGCGCTAAGTCCTTCCGTCAGTTCGTCAAATGTAATTTTGCCCCCAGCGAGCTGCTCGGGTTCACGTCGACATGATCAATGGGGGGCTCTGCAGGTACTCGTGGACTTCGACATCAATGGGCGTCAGGAGGTACTCGTCACCTTCAAGTGGAGTACAGGCGGGTGACCTGCGGGCACAATGCCCGTCGTCGTCGTCGGCTCCATCAGGCACCTGGTAGTCGCCAACATTAAGTGGCATGTCTCCGACGGGCTCAATTTGGACGTCCTCTATAATCCTGCGGTAGATCTCGCCCGGATCCCCCTCGTTGTCGCCGCCGATGTCCGTTGGATCGTTGTCTCGGGACAACTGGTGTTCGGTTTCTTCCGGACCATCGGGGCCCGTCGAGGAACCCTGTCCCGCATCCACCTCAGTCACAGCACCTGGTGCGGATTCAGGAAAGGCAGACTCGCCTCCTCCGACGGGCAGAACCCCAGTGCTGTCGAGGTTGCCATTACCTTCGAGTACAGCGGACCACCTTTCCCAGTCCCTGCCGTTGTCGCCTCCGGGCTGCGTCGGATAGTCTTCGGAGAACAGATCGCGCTCAAGATCGTCAAGAACATTGCGAGGTCCACCGCCGCCTTCCGCCGCCTCAGCGAGTCCATGATGCTCGGGTTGAACTTCAAATGCACTTGCACCCAAAGCTCCGCCGTTGCCGTCTCCGACTGACACTGGATCGTTCTGGGAGAACGGCGTGCGGTCGGTTTCCTCCGGACCAATCGGGTCGGTGTCGTCAGCCGGTTCCTGACGCGCGCTTGGCGGTGCCTCCGGGTGTTCGTCATCGGCTTTTCTCTTCACGCCGGAGCAGGACGCCGCAGCGGATGAGATCACTGGGACTGTGCACTCGTTCTCCTCTTCTTCGACTTTGGACACGAAGACGTCCTCAAGGGATGCTGAATAGAGGGCACGTACACACTGGTTGCCCCCAGTATCATTAACCACCAAGGAAATATTCGTCACCTGCTTATATATAGATAAGTCGTCGTCACTCCTTTTCATAATAATCACAAAATCCAATTATCCATTTGCACAATTCAATTAAGATGTTTTGGTGGATATGGAGTACATTACCTTGCACGCCCTTTTTGAGACATGATCCTGAACATTGACGCCAATTTTACGTAGAATATTGAACGCCTGGCATGCATTAATTGACCAAGGTAAATGATTACTTCAGTGAGAAGCTAAAACTTAAAAGTTGGCAACCTTATTCCCTATATAGCCTACTCTCAGTTGGATGGTAGCCTAATAATACTCACTCCGTTTTTATTTACTTCGCGCTTTGGGTTTTCTCAAAGCGAAACTTTTAAAATTGGAACAAGTATATATGAAAAAGCTACGTATAATATGAAAATATATTTTATTAAGAGTCAAATATTATTACATTTATATTATAGATATTAATATATTTTTTATATATTTGTTAAAAAATTAAAAGTTTGATTTTGACTAAATCCATAACACAATATAGGTTTGAACGGAGGTAGTATAAACCTTGCTAGAAATGCTCGCCCTAGCTAGCTATGTGCACTACATTCAGTGATCCATTTGTAAGAAAAGCATGTCTTTTGATCGTATGTCCACAAATTAATTTTTACACAATACCAACGAAAATTTTGATCCCGAAATCTAGAAATTAAATTAAAACAAAAAGGCAGAATATAAGCATTTTAGGCAAACAGCAGCTTACCCGTCGTTCCCTTTTTTCGACTTCATTTAGATATGCAGATAATATCATTTGCGACATGCTTTCGCCACAAGAAACAATGCGATCTCGTGCTGTAGGTGTCAGCTCTTTTTCCACAGCAATATGCTGCAGACGTAGTTTCAACATTTGTATTGAACCTGTGTTATGTTTAATAGTCAGAAGGCAATGTTAGTGCTACACAGATACATCTTGTGACGTCGAACAATGTCATTTATTTCATGTGATACATGATTAAACCTCCTAGAGTAAAGCCACTAACTTGTAGGAGCATGCCATTTCTCGAATAATAAATATTTGAAAATGGGTAAGGAGGTCCAGAAAATGATGACCCAAAGGCTAGCTTCAGTATGTGGTTCAGGATATCGGTCAGAAGTCCATGCAAGATAAACAGATCGAGAAGTACGAACGAATGAAAATGGAAGGACGTTGGAATTAAAGTCAGTCCCATGCCAATTAATAAATGCCCCGCATGCCTTAATCTAAAAAATCAACTCCGTTGCCTGCAGGCATCATCTCTTTTCTCTGAGTGGAGCTATTATAATGACAGGTAAGAGTTGTACTCAGTAATTATTGATACTCAACTAATTACTTTCAGGTATCCCCAGCAAAGTGACATTAAAATTTATAAAAGGAGAGATATTAATTTGGAAAATTGAAAAACTAGGTCTTATTCCCCTTTACACACGTCAACCCGTGTCGGCGGTTCACCTCCCTTTTCCACTAGGATTTACATTCACTTTGCCCAGTTGGATTTATGGAAGGGCTCGCGGATGTTAAATCATGCTAGGTGGCGATGTCTTGCTCCCCCCCCCCCCCCCCCCCCCCCCCCCCCCCCCGGAAAAGAAATGGCTCCATCACTTCCCTCGTTGAACGGTGAATTTGGATAGATCGCAACACTCGGGAGTTCCACTCTGTTTCTCACATGCCCATGCTTCTTGTTGCGGATTTCTATTACGAAGCGAAACTCTAGATCATGGCGGGTGTGAAGTGTTTCACGAACTTCATCGTGGGAGAGCTGTTGTTTTATTGAATCTTTTTCGTATGGCTCTCCCACACACTCATGGTTTTTGAGTTGCTGGAGCTGTGAGGGCCATGACCTTTTCCTCTCATATACTTAGTCAACAAAGCGTCAATTCTTTTGTCATGTTTCAAAAAATAATAACTTCAAGAAAACTTTTAGTTGCGGTTCGAGATGGAATGCATTAAAAGACGCAGGCCAACTAATATTTGAAACACACTATGTATATTAATTTGGAAAGTAGCTAGATCGAAGATCACATTACAGCCCTGAATATGATCGACGTAATTAGTATGTTCCGATTAATTATGGCGCAACACTCACATGTCTGTGTCCTCGGACTAAACAAATGAAATCCATTTACAGGTTAATTATATTGTGGTCGTTAATTAAACCTACAATCTTATGTGGAAACAAGTTGTTTAAACTTGGAAGCTTAAGTGTATATAGATTGGTTAGGACTCTGGGATTAGGGCTATAAGTAGGTTCCACCCCTTGCCTCAAATCGCATTGTTAGCGGCACCAGACTATGGGAGATTCCCTAGCTTGTATATGAAAGAACATCAACATAATAAATCATGTAGAGGTGATGAGTATAATTATATATGAATATTATGTGTAGTTCTTTGCCACCTCTATTCACATTTGTTAATAAATATATGTACGTTTTATGCTTCTTGATAACCATGTGTGTTGCCCAGCTGGGAGCTGGCTCAAGGCCAGGTAGGTGGTGAGTTTACCATGGTTTTTTTCTTGAAAACCATGTGTTGCCGGTTTATCATTGAGTAGACACTCCTAGTAGAAAATAATCATGCGGGACAGCTATTAATTTTTGTGCGAACAGACAGACGGGAAACAACAGTACTCCAACATACTACCTGAAAGAATGGACCTATCCAATCCAAGTTCATCTACACACGTCAGGTGCAGCTCCTTCACCAGCACGAACTCGTGGATTTCGCACGCCTTTTCGAAGTCGCAGCTCACAGCCTTCTCTGCAGCCTGCACAAGCAAGCGTGCACACTTACCATGTAGTAGTAATTTATACCTCCCGCTAACAGAGCCCAAACACACATCGCACAACACACAGATCAAAATTATACCGAGAGAAGGTTGGTGGTGGTACTCCCCATGGAAGGCAGAAGAGCCACTGGACTTCCCCCTCCGTCCCGCGCCTTCTCCGCCACAGCCTCCGCGCCGGCAGCTCGGACGGAGATTTGGTCGTCGTCGGCGACTGGCCTTTGGTCGATTGGTGCAGCCTCGGAGCTAGCTGCCGTGGATGATTGTGCATACCTCTTGCTATTCAGCCTGTACACTTTGTAGAGAACGAGCAGCTGGTCGGCTCCATCTTGCTGCTTCAGCCAGACTTCGTTCATGCACCACCCGGTCGCTTTATTCTTGATCTTGTAGTAGAGCGTGCGTGCGTAGCCGACGATGCAACGATTCGCATCTCGCACGTCCTGCTTAATCTTGTCCGAGTGCCAAGAGCCGCACACCTCTCCGTCGCCGCCATGGACATTGCGCCGTCGATTAGGGGTGGATTTGCTTCCTCCCCTTGGCTTGGATCGGCCCTGCGCGCTGCGGCGGTAATTTGCGGTGCTTATCAAGTACCAGGTTCCCCCTTTGCCAGGAGGGTTGCGGAGGTTGCGGACGAGTTCCCCTGGCGCAGCAGAGTAAGGATCAGCCTCGTTGATGAAGAGGTAGGGGCATGGCTCTCCCGTGAGCAGCCGGCCGAGAAGGCTGATCGCGGGGTCGGTATTCTTCAGATCGAAGGTGAAGACGTGTTGTTGGTGTTGCAGCTCGCTTCTTGGCAACATGTCGCTGCCATGCGCCATCTTGTATCGGAATGACTCCGCGCGCAGTGCTCGATCTTGGCGATGGAGGCACCCCGGCCGGAGAGTGAGATTTCGGGGAGTCAGTTCTCATGAGATACCCGTGTAATAAATAAGCTTGCTCCCTTCTCGAATCTGTAATATCATGGTATATCAGGTTTTTATTTGCTAATCATGTATGCCAATGATGTAATATCATGGTATCTAGGAGGGGAGACTTGATAACGCCTACCTTTGCAAGAGCCGAAAACTATTGGGTGTTCTAGCGCATTTTTGTTTGGTGATATTTCTGTTTTTACTAGACAAACACACTATAGAGCCATCACTTTCTTCCCCTTTTATTAACCATTTTGGAGTAATTATTTTTGTATGAGTTTTCTTCCTCTTTAATTCCGTGTTCTGAAGGATTTTCTAGAGCTTTTTGGAAAATTTCTGATGTTTTCGAAATTTAGACTTTGGGGAATTTAAGGCTTCAAACTTTTCGAAATAAAACTGTAAGAGAGAATTTGATTTTTCAAAATCGTTGACTTTCTAAGGTTTTAAATTTTCAAAAATAAGCGAACTTTAATAAATTCCAAACTTAAAAGTTTTCAAATTTAGAATATTTGAACTTTGCAGAAAACTTGGCAGGCCACCGTACCGCGGAGCACCACGCCTGCTCCTTCCTGCCCGCCGGGGAGGAATAGTCTGCGCTGTTTCGAACATGTCGCATTCCACAGTAGGCGCTTATATTTTTTAGATGACCCATGTGAGCAGCTGGTTTTTCCGGAATGGCTTTTTTTCCGATGTCAAAATCCGATGTTGCACGGGTGCATACACTTCCAAAAGTTGCAAACGAGAAGATAAATTATGTTCTGCTCATATGAATAGCCCAAACTTGGCAGGCTGGCCCAACTTCCATGCATCCACGCTGGTTCATCGTGCCCATGGGCCGGTGATACGGGACTTACTGGGCTCGAGGGGCAAAATAGCTGAAGTCAATGCACTTTTCGCCCTGGGTTGTGCCCTCCTGGACTGGACTGAATCTGTAAGTGTGTTGCTGGCCAGCGAGCGGGCTTTTTCACTGAACTGAACCATAGGAACTCTACAACTAGTGGACGAATGACTTCCTAATCATAGGCACAAGAGACATGATCCACTTGTCACTGTAATTTCTAAACATGGTTAAGTGGTTAACAATGAAACCTACTACTCCCTCCGATCCATATTAGTGGGCATACATTTATCTAAATTCATATGTATCTAGTTAAGTATTTAGACTAGATACATGTGTATCTAGACAAAGTTGTGCCCACTAATATGGATCGGAGGTAGTACTAGAATTTATATAACTGTAAATACTTTATTTGTTTGGACGCAGTTGGTAGCAGTCCAGAGCCGATGGACTGGTAAAAGCCATCGTGCTGCTGTCGCCTATTCTACACTCTACAGCCTACAGCCTACAGATGTGTCCATGGTCCGCATGCAGGCACGGCGGCCAGGAGCAGGCAAAAAATGCATGGCATGCAGTGGCGGGCAAGGTGAACTTACTCTCGCGGCCAGTTTACGCCGGGACGAGGCGAGACGGCGAGAGCTGCCATGGTGGCCGCGGTTTCGGCCGGCCTCGACCATAACGGGGACAGCGGCTCTCCTCGCCGGCGCTCCGACCTTCGGACGCGATCAAAATAGCTAGACAAGGGCACCTCATCGGACGGAGAAGTCGGCATCAGGAGACTGGCAAGTGCGCTCCGGTCTGGGCCTCTCAGGTCCGGCGAGAGTTCTATTTGGTGGGCAAACTCGGTGCAAGCATTCATGTGGTCACAGACTCGCGTTGTGGGAAGGAGACGACTCAATGCAGGTCGTCAATCTTTGGCTTATACTCCTACACCACTGATGAAATGACCTTTCAAGACATTTAAGCCCAGATGGAGAAACAAACCATACAGTGGTCCACTGGTCCCCATCCCCACAGGATCAAATTCCTTTCGACCACTTCAACGCAGTCGTTTGTTTTTTGGGTACATCAGCGCAGTGATGGGTACAACATGGTGGAAGGTTGTAGGGCCGAACTTAAGAATTTGGCCCAGAAGAAAAAAAGAGAATGACATGTGTAGGCCGGCCTAAGTAGCAAGACAATGCCGAGTAGAGATTTGGTGCCCCCAAACTCCACTGATCTCATTATTTTTTAAAAATCACAAACTATATCCATATTTAAGAGTTTAAAAAAATATAAAATAAAGATGCATACTCTTAATGATATATCCTACAAACGTGGAAAATAGAATGTCAAATACTTTTTGTTTTGAGCTACACAAAAATAATAAATGTACATATTCGAGGTGTGGTGAATGGTAGGATATTTGCCTTTCAAAGGAGTGTCCATGAGGATGGTGGCTGATTGATGTTCTTTTTTGGTTCTTCATAAGCAAAGCCTACTGGTTTCGATTTTTGCCTCTTCTTATCTTACAGAAACTAGCAAAATGCCCGTGTGTTGCAACGGGTTTAAAATAAATCAAAATATTTTATGTTTTAATTAAACTTTGATTGTGGCTCTATCGTTGTTTTAGAAGTATGTTGGCTTTGTCCCAGATTTCATGTCTCTTACATGTCCCAGATTTCATGTCTCTTACATGTCTCTTACATGTCCCATTATAACGCCGGGTGAGGTTATGGGCTCCCTCGGGGCCTCACTGCTGAGCCGAACACGCTCAGATCTCGATCTATTAGGGTTTCTTCTCGCTGGCCAGCCCGCAACCGCCGCCGCCAGAGACGACCACCGTTCGGCCCATCCGACGCCGCCGCCGCTTCTTCTCCAGCCGACCAAAGTACACTGGCTTACTACCTGCTACGCCTCTGCATCTTCTTCCTCCATTCTCTGTTCTTACCCCTGCTTCGGTCCTGTTTTGTCAGCGAGGACGTCGGCCGGCAGCACGGCTGCTCGCCCGCCTCCTTCTAGACCACGTATTTGTTGCTGAGTTACGTCTCGCCGGCGCAGTCAGATCTTCCCCCGAGCGCTGGGCGCAGCGACCCTGGCCCTAGCCAGCGACGCCTCCACTCCACGTGCTGGAACCAGTCATCTTCATCACCAGCTGACGGGGACGATGCAGTCCACTCGGTCCAGCTAATGAATTTATTTATCGTAAGTCTGTAGCCTTGCATTTTTTCTTTCTTTGTATATCTTGCTTTGTTTCAGGTTCAGAAATAAGGAGAAGACGACTGATGCTTTGGTTTGGGTTTGTTTTAACCAGTTAAGTTTCTTTCTCAGGTTCTTATTATGTTCCTAGAAGCTAGCTATAAGGATGCAACCCTGAAAGGGCTTGGCATACGAAGTCACATTTCCACTGTTTGAGTGCCCATTGTTGCAAGTTTTGACTCACCATTTGAGTACCCATGGTTGCAGGTTTCTGAATAATTGTTTTAGTTCCCATTATTGGTTGCAGGTTTCTGAATAATTGTTTAATTGCCCATTAATTGTTGCACGATTAATCAAGTTTTGACACATTCACACAACTTTTCACCTTTTCCAGATTGTTTTATTCTTAGCTGCAGTACACATTAGTTTTTTTTTTTGAGGAACATTAGATGAGAGTACACTGAAACTTATTTTTCTGCAAGCTGTGTGATTCTTATGGAGTACACTGAAACTTATAGAGTACACTGAAACTTATATTTTTCCTTTAGGAGTTTAGATGAGAGTATGAGGTATATAGCTACTCTATTTTTCTGCAAGCTTACTCCCTATTTTCTTTTGCATCATTGGTTAATCGTTACATGCATGTGATTCTTATGCTAAAAGTGATTGACACATTCTTTAGTCTACTGCTGGGTTGTGTGCCACTTTACCATTTGCCCATCATCATCATTATTTTCCTCATTACATATTTTGGTTGCGGTGGGTTCTTTTATTTGGCCAATTGTTAATTAATTGATTAGATATGTACTATCTTAGTCTAACAAATTTCCTGTATATTTATCACAGGGTGTTGATGTTGTACAGAATGTTTGCTCTCAAATTATGAACGAACTTAGGTAGTGGATACTAGCCTATCAGTTTCTTGATTTGGTGCATGTGAGATATAACAACAAATGATTGTCTCATCAGCATTGGTATTACTTGATGATCAGGTATTCCTTTAGTGAAAAATAGTTTTTCCTGTATGATAAATATATATATCGTTCTCGGAGTTTTACTCTTATGTTATCGTTCTGTTTTTCATTATGCAGCATATTTCAGTAGATCATTGCATACACTGTGGCTGCAACCTGGGAGCCATGGGATTAAAGCAGGGCAGCGCATATCGTTGTCCTATATGATCAGCCAATTGTTATAACATGATTTCTTATTTGCTGATTATTGTTGCTGGATTCTTGCTCAATGTAATTAATCCCGTGCATGAACTATTTATTGTTTAAGAAGTCATGTTCTTTTAGAAAGTTAATCATTCCTCGATATTGCATTCACCGTTTCCACATCCCACAAAGACGTCTTCTTTTAAAAGTTGAATATGTAAGTGTAACAAAATAGTGAAGCCACTGGCTCATCTATGATAATCATCTATTTGGTTTCATCTACTTGTGCGGGAAACAACTATTTGTTTATGAATCTATGTTGATTTCCTTACTGGCATTCTTTCCAAGGCATGTCTATAGAAAGGCTAGCACAAATGTTCATATTTTTTATATAGTTTGGCTTACATATGTAGGACACCGACAAGTATGGTTGTGAGCTGTTAGTCACTGTATCTCATAGTGTTCCAGTCTCCTCTCACTACGGGAAACGAAAAGTATGCCGAGCGCCCAAAACGCTCGGCAAAGCACCAAAAACGCTCGGCATACCTATATGCCGAGCGTTACGCTCGGCAAAGCGCGCTCGGCATATACCTGCTCGGCAAATGCCACGGATACGCTCGGCAAACAAACCGCTCGGCAACTAGATGTATGCCGAGCGTAAATAGTTGGCCTTCGGCAAAGCACCGCTCGGCAAACACATAGACGGAAACGTCCGCCTGACGGCGTGGTCACACTATATGCCGAGCGTATACGCTCGGCATACACTGTACACGTCGAAACTGTTGGGAGCTCCCCGTCGCAGTGTATGCCGACCGTATACGCTCGGCAAACAGGTGGATGTATGCCGACCGTATACGGTCGGCATACCTTGCACACGTGGCAGCAGCTGGGAGCTTCCTGTGTGCAGTGTTTGCCGAGCGTATACGCTCGGCATATAGGATTAACAGAACAAAAAAAATTACAGGAAATGACATACATAACAGCATTCATATAAATCACAATAGCCATCCGTCAATATTCATTGCATAAATACACACTAGAGTGATAATTATCACTAGGTATTTGAGATCATGATCAAATCCTAAACTAGAATATGTTAGGACAAGATCATAAGCATACAACCAGCAAGATCAAGCAATCAGTTACACCTGCAGCAAGCATTATCCTAAACCAGTACATCATTGGCTTGATGGCCGGATCAACATTACTTACGTGAGAGAATTGCAGCCGAGGACAAGACAGCAATGTTTTCGCGGTTGCGATGCAGTGAACTTCCCATTATCGCATGGCATGAGGACGGAAGTAGAGGATGTAGACGAGGCAACGCCGGCGGGTCTACGACTGCGAGCCCGAGGTGCAGGAAACCCAGCCGTGGCCGGGGGTCGTCGATGCCAAGACTGGTATGTTGCGGGTACCGATGAGATCACCTACAACATAGTCATATTAAAGCATAGTCATATTACTCATGTATTTAATCATCTACAGCTAAGAAACAAGCTAGAGATAAGGCACAACCAACATATGATACCTAGGAATGCAATCTAGACTCTAACAACAATTGAACATGATCACTCAACTAGATTCCATCATCCAACATATCTAAGTTCTAGCGCATGATCAGAGAAGTTATGAAACTAATGAAGGAGCTTGTTTACTACGCAGTACATGTTATCATAGATAATGGCTACGCAGACCTAGAAATTCAAGCAAATAGAAATCTTCAACAAGTCTAAACAGTTAAGGAAAATAGCTTATGCCTAAAATTATGTCCAAGCAGTACATGTTATCATAGATAATGGCTATGCAGACCTAGAAATTTATCTTAGTCAATTAAATTAACTAAACAACAACTAGTTAGTTGGATTTTCAACCAAATGAGCCAAATGGGGTAAAATCAATAGTTCTGACTCAAATTTAGGGAACTTATTAACCTAGAAGAGTGATTATCCAATTTCATGGAAACAAAAAAAATTTCATGTTGCACAAAAAAAAATGGGTAAAATTCTTAGTTCTTTGCATTATCATGGGTTCCAATTTTATGGTTGATTCAGCTAAACTAATTAGTTAATTGTTATATCTTGTTAGATTAGCAATTAAATAAAC